>JALIRH010000022.1:6580000-6982500 GCA_023055505.1 Callipepla californica brunnescens
ATACATTGGCAGTGCCCTCACTGCCTTTCCCACTATCTAGAACTGATAAGAGGCTTTCACTGACCACAGTTTCTTCTGGCAGATATCTGTTAAAAACCTTTTGCACACTGACAATGACGTAGACTCAAGCTCTCTCTTCTTGTTGGTTTCCTCATAGAAAACGAGTGTGCTGTATGAACAGGAGTCCAGGGTGAGGAGAGAGACCCTGCCATGTGTGCTGAATTTCACTACTAGGAAGACAGCTTATCATAACTACATTAATGAACCTGAACATATATCATCATACATTTATAGCAACTTTCTGGTCCAAGACAGCTAGAATAGCTGCTGTGAGTTATTTCCTTTGCTCCTTAACACATATGGGTACAAGAAATACTGATTAGTGATGCCATTTCAAATAACCAGCTGAGCTCACAAAAGTAGACAATAACCTCCTGTATCCAATCAAGTATTCTGATATTTAACATATTATTTAAGAAATAATCCTTCAATACTAACCTCCTCTTTCGTTTTCTTGTTTTCTGCTCTAAGCTCTTCATATTCACCAATAGCTATAAAAGAAAAAGAGAAAAAAAAAACGTTAACATTGCAGCATCTCTTTTACTCAGATTACTTTTCTACTTAGATTTCAAAGCTCTTCTGGCTATCTACATAGACTGTAAATAACATGGGTCATAAACTTTATTAACAGCCTATGGATGAACTGGACATCCTTTTAGAATTGAAGTAATTGGAAAGCATCTGAAAAGGATGGTAGCTCTCAAAACAATCGATGTCTGATCAATGGAAAGTTAAACAATCCTATCGATTGAGTTCAAAAATTACAAGGTGAATGTACTGGCTTGCAGACACAAGCTTAAACCCACGCTGGCTCAGGTTACAGATTAATAGTAGAAGGCATGGCTAATGCAATACTTTCACACACAGATATGCATGTGTACCTCCAGAAGAGCTGAACACTTTTCTCTTTATTTAAATATTTTCTCCAGCATAAGTCCTACAAGATACTTTTTTTCTTTATACTCCATGAAGAAGATATGAGAAGACAGCACGATTTACCCAAGATCACACAACAACTCGGCTGCAGGGATGAGCAAGGAACAGCTCAACCTCCAGGATGCTGAAGGCCTCTTGTTTCAAACCAGTAAATGCAGAAACAATCAGTTTATGGGATGTTTTTTTTGTGTGCCATTTTGCAATCGCTTATTCTACCACCTCAGGGACATGCCTTCACTGCCACCACTTCCCAGTCTTACTCTTCTTTCAGTGCATCCCATAAGGACTGTTTTGGCCTTCAAGAAATTCTACTTTTTCATACTAAAAGTGTGAGCACACCTTCTAAGTGGTAAAGAAACAAACTGTGCTAGAAGAGAACTCTGCTCAGTCTTTAAAAGGCACACTATATGAATAAAATGAGACATTATCCAACATCTTATTCCAGCCCCTCAGTACTCACTTCTTCAAAATGTCCTCACACACAAGAGGAAGTTACACTAGTGTTATTTTAAGCCATCTTAAGCAGAACTGGATAAAGGTTTTGAGTACATAGCTTTCAGATAACAGAGAGGTTGTAGGGTAAGACGGTAAAAGAAACTTCATCTGCAGGCATGACCATGTCAAGTCTGGTGGATTAGCCAGCTGAAAACATGCCACTCCTTTCCAGCTTTAAATACCCCAACTTATTCAAACACGAAGCTCTCAGAAATCAACTTTGTTTTGCACAATTGTGAACATCTCTCATCTCCCCTACCCCCAGTGTTTTAAAAATCTGTTGAAATAAAACAAAATCAACTCACTCCTGAAAGCTACGTCCAATACATCGCAGTCCTGCTTCTCTTAAGCACATCTGTTACTCTCACAGAAACAGAGAAATTTGAGTTGTTATGTCTATTTTCTCCAAGATCATTTTGGTTTAGAGACATGGATGGTTACAAGGAGTATAGGAGGCAGACTGCCGTTGTAGCTCCTCATCCAGTCCCCCTAACACAGGGCTCTGACATGCCCAGGCCAGGAATAGGAGAATGGCAAGATCTTGCTGCTACGTTAACCTGAAATAAACCACGTTAGTGTAGCTGCTCTAAGAAAGAGCTCATGAAGTGAAACAAAACTATAAAAACTATCATAAAAGCTATGTCTCCTGATCACTGCTGTACTATTCCACCATTTCTGTGCTCCTTTAAGGAAAACAAAGGCAGATGATGAAGTCTGTACCCACAGGTACTGCTTCCTTGTACTCAGAAACTGATAGCATGTGCTCACTTCTAAGGCCAACTCACAGTGTTACACAATGCTTTATAAAGGACTGAAAAATGCTAGTGCAGCTTTGTCCCACCCTCGAGAGCTCTCATCTGTTCTGTAAACCAACAGTTCCGAAGTCATGATCCCCTCAGGCCCAGACACTGGAACAAGTTCCCACAGAGCCAGGAGCTTACACAACCCTCCAGCAACCCGTGCTCACAGCTCACCTGCGTGTGACTGGGAACCGAACTGCACGTTGGAGAAAGCCATTCCCCACTTCTCCTGCTGTTGGTAGTGCACATTTCTCATGCAGTGCAAACACAGTCATCAGTGCCAAGCTCACACTGCAATGCCTTTTTACCACAGCCACCCCTGTAGCGGCATTAAAAAAAAAAAAAACTGCTTTTTTTCTTGAATATAAGTAGCAATGTTCTGCTCTCTTATTCTGAGTTCTCCACAGAAGGCAATTTCTGGATCATCATGTTTCCATACAGATCTCATCCTTTGGATCTTCAGGTACGGATTTACAAAATGCTAATGAAGAACCTGCTCTTTTTATCAGGTCAAAGTTTTGAAGCTACCCCTGAAAGAGTCACGAGTCTACCTAGTTCACTGAAGCCCTGAACTGCAGAAAAGTGGAAATAATCTTGCCACTCTGTAGCTGTCCTAGGAAAATACAGCAGCAACTAGATACAACTTCATGTTGAAAAGCTCGTGAGTATCTAGCCCTAAAAACATTTCTGGGAGATTAGAAAATATCATTATCACTTTTCCCTTGATTGACAAACCTTAGATGATATTCTACCAGGACCTGCCTAACTCTTCTGTAGAACCCAGGACGACTTCTTCATCTACAAAGGCTCCCAAACAGCATATCCCTGACAATGGCACCTGAAATCTTATGTCTCACACTGGCTCATTCAGATTATACTACACTTACATTACCCTGCAAATCAAGATCAGCCGTGTGAGAAACAAGCAAGTGAAGATGCTATACCAAAGATGCTGCTGAAATTCTAGAGCCCCACATCATTTTCTCAAATAATCACCTCTGTAACACAGGCGGATAGTAAAATTCCTACTTTGTATCCATTCACCTCCCATGAACCCCGAAGAACTTTACTAAATACTATCACATACCTTGGAATACTGCCACTGCCTGACACTGATTTCAGTTTATCTCTAACAGATTTATTCCTGATACGGAGTAGTGTTACAGAAATAATGCAGCAGGATATGAATCCCTTTGCTGCAGGCTAGCTGCATGCAGACTGAGGTGCAACACTACAAGTTCATTTCAACACCAAAGAAAGAAGAATTTTGTAAAGAAAAAAGAACATAGTATTCTTGGCTCCAGCTCCCAGCCCACACAAAACATACTCCCAGCCAGCACTGATCTTACTTTCAACTCGTCTGAACCTGAATTTACTAACAAAAGACGTGCTACCTCAATTAGTTGATTTATATATTTACATACGTGTTATGATACAAAGCACTTATTAGTAGAACAAGGTCAAAAGAGTAAAAAGCGTGAAATGATTATAATTTACAATGAAAAGATTTACAACAGACACTTAGACATATACACAGTGAGATTCCCCAGTCTTTTTTTTTAAAGAAAATAAAACCTTCCAAAGCTGCATATTAAAAACCACAAATAAGAAAACTCTACACTCTTATATTTCAGCATTTATATTGCAAACCAGAGCGGCCTTCAAGTACATGGAGAGCCCTTCCACGGTAAATCTGCCCATAATGCCACCTCAGCATTTCAGACTCAATCAAAAAACAAGTGGAGCACAAGGAAAGCACATTTCTCTCCACTACCTATCCTTCCAGGCTGCATGCTGGGCGTGTATTTACTGGTGCAGGCAAGAGCCAAAGCTTGCAGTGCAAAAAGCTATCTTAATGAAGTCACCGAGCTGGTAGAAGCAAATTCACACCTGGCCTTTGGCAGCATTGGACACCGTGAGAGGGAGAATCACCCCTGACAGCAAGACCACAGGAGCTCCATCAAGCTGGCTTCTGCCTAACCCTTTATCCCAGTGTACCTGGAAAACAGCCTGGCCAAATACGTTGCACAAAACACCTCCCAGATAGCAACAATCCCATTAGAAGTGTGCACAAGACCTGCAAGCTGCTCTCAGGAGTAAAAACAAAGTAAGGAGTAAAAAAAAAAAGAGTAAGGAGTAAAAAAAAGACTGTTTTTTTCTTTTGTTCCCAATCTCATGGCCAAAGATCCTTTCTGCTAAACCCAATGTCATGGTTTTATGATTTTTGGTACTGGTATTCCACATCATAACATCATGTATTGCACCCAGGTAACCTCTCTTCCAGCAGGACATGGCACAGCATTGGTGGTATCAGCCACATACAAACTGCAAGATCCACTTAATAAACACTTTGCTGCATCCTGCACTGTATCCCGGGAGTCCCACAGCTCCCTGGAAAATTCACCACCCTTCATCAAAAATAATAAAATAAAAAAAAAAAAAAACCACAGAATAAAACCTTTAAAATAGATAAAGAAAACCATGTTTAGTACATCTGCAGTTAACACTGGTCGTTAACTACAGTAATTTAGCCAAGTCACCACGAATTTGACTGCGATAGTGGGGAAAAAAGGAGCATTTAGGTAATGCTAATATTTATAGCATACCTGTCTCATCTAATCGAGCCACCTCAGAAAGCTACTTACAGAATGAAAACTCAAATAATACTTCTAAGGCTTAAATATCATTGATAGAGAGATCGTGTTTCTGCGCGATGTTCACCTTAAACTTGGCAACTGAGCAAGCTGAAGAACAAGTAGTGTCAAGTATCCAGGTCTCATCCACAGGACCTGGAAAATTCAGCAGGGGTGTAAGATAAGCCTATTGCACTCACAGACAGTTTCAGCATCCTTGCTGTGCAAAACAAGCCAAGTGAATTTGTCCAGACACCAGTCAGTGTCACAGCTGCCACTGAGAATTGCACAGCAGCCACCAAACACCTGCCTCAGGTGCAATCTGCTGACCTTGGTGAGGAAGTAAAGGCAGCACTGAGACACTACTGCAATCAGCCACGTACACAACTGCTGCCCTCTCCACCTGGCATCACGGCCAGGCTGTTTCTCAACACTGGAAAAACACACTCTGAAAAAGAAACCGAAGGCTACCAAGAGAATGTTTCTGAACTCCTTCAAATCAATGGATGTCATGCAGAACTCTGACCACAGACCGTAACGCCACAACGATCTGAAGCCATACACCACTTTAAATAAACACAGGACTCCTAAACAGTATACACACCTGGAATCTCAAGCCTTCAGAGACTGCAGGTCATCCCACCACCTGCATTTACTTTCAGTGTAACGTTCTTATCTATACCTAGAAGCAGCAAAGAGGAAAATAACTAGGGTTTTTTTCTTCCTCTTTCGAACCCTCTTTGGGTTCTTCACTTGGGACACTTCAGTCCTGCCAGCGCACACCATTTAACTGCAGTGTGCTCACATAACACAACATTTTGCATCTAAAACAATGCAATATCAAAAACTAAGCATTTTCAAGGAGTTCTGCACTGGATAATTCTTCTCCCATAAAAATCAGCTTCCCAACCAGCCATGCAATTACAAAAACATCTGTCAGTCCCACAACAAATTACTAACACCCCTACATTTGGGGAGCATCTATCAAGAACAGCACACTACAGGACAGGATCTGCCTGTTTTTATTTCAACAGCTTAAGAGGATCTAGGGCAGCTAGCACTTGAGTTAGTGTCTTTCCTTTGAACTAAGTCCTGAAGCCCCATAAACTTCCTTCAGACATTACAGGACATTCAGTCTACTGGAGCAGAAGACTTTCAGGCATCAAAATTGAAACCTCAGATCTTCTGAAGTCAGTGAGGAACATCAAACCAACTTCAAGACGCTGGGATTTCTGAAGAATAACCCATACTTGTCTCATAAGCCATCACTGCCATTTTAGCAACCAACACTTTGATACAGACAACTCTTCAGAAGCCAACAGCACAGCAGAAGCGACCCAGTCCAGTTATAGCCTGTAATAAGTTTGCTGCCACGAAGCTGAGAGAACAGAGGCATGCTGGCCTTTGGAGAGATGCTCACAGATGAATGTTCACAACTCAGATGACTGATAACTAACCCCAGCGGTTGGTATCTGTTTAACCAGGCAAGGCAGAAACTTCCAGACCGGTTTGGTTAAGAAGTAAACCGCCTAGTGACGGTGCAGTATCCAAGCTTTTTTCCTTTTCACATTAAGAACACAAATTGCTCCAGCGTCTTAGGACATGAGCATCCATAAGGCTGAAGCACCGAACTTCCCTACAAAAGCACTGGGTGCTGACTCACACAGGGAACCCAAAGCACCCTTCATTCCTTTTCCCTGGAACAACAAAGGCTCTACAGAAACCCACGGCATATCAGGGCTAGCCCTGAGCCGCATCACCAGGATTAGGAGTGGAGCACGGGCTGGTTTAGCACCTCCTGCCACGCACGCAGAGCAGGGACAGAGTTCTGCCACAGCGGGCACGTTCTCAAGAAGCTCAGCCTTTGCAGGAAGCCCACCACAGCCACGCTTTCACTCCCCCAAGCCTCGGCGCTCCTGCCGAGCCCCTCTTCCAAAGGGGAGAAGCTGGACTGACCGCAGGGGAGGCCGGACTGCCCCCAGCTGTATGTGAGGGGCTCGATGCCCGCACGTGGCCCTCAGCCACACGATGCCCACCCCGAGAGCGCGCACAGCCAGCAGGTGCCGAGAGGCGAGGCAGACCGGCACGGGGCAGAACCACAGCGTGCCGCCTCTCGTTTTTAAAGCTGCTTTCTCCATACCACGAGGGCCCGGGGTCCGCCCCGCGCCGCAGGCCGCGCTCCCACCGCCCGAACCCGGCTCCGCGGCGGCCGAGGGAGGGAGAGCCGGTCCTCCCGGAGCCGCCGCCCGCCTGCACGCCCCTACCTCTGTCCTTCAGGCTGGCCAGCAGCTCCAGCTGCTTCTCCTCGTCCGAGCTGTTCATCCTGCCCCGCACCTGGCAGCGCTCGGGCGGATCCCGCAGCCCCGGGGCGCGGCGGACGGCCCGGCCCGCTCCGCTCTGCACATGCCCAGAGTCCCGCGGCGCCCCAGTGAGCATGTGCGGGGTGCGGCGGCTCCGCGCTATGACGGGCGGTGGTCGTGCGGGGCCGGGGGGGGCTCCCGCTGCCCGCGCGTACCCGGGGCTGTGGGGGTGAAGCGGGATCCTGAGGGGCGCGAAGGGGGCGGGGGTGCTGCTGCTGCTGGCTGGTGTCGAAAAACGCGCTCAAGTGTGTGGGCAGAGGAAAGCTTCGTTCTCGTCGTAGTGTTCGCCTCGTCCTGGCTGGAAGGATGCGCTCCTGTGGAGCTTTCATGAGTGTTTTTTGCACCGTTTGCGGAGAAGCGCGCTCCTAGAGATTCCAGAGAAGCAGCTGTGGGACAGTGTCTTGGGGACGTCATCAGAGCAGAGGGTTTTGGTGGAGATCCTGCTCCACTTGTCCGTGAAGAACACAGTTCTGCTTCCCAGCAGTCCCAGAGGGGAAAAGGAGAGGATCTGCCAATGAACACGGAGACACAGAACCGTTTGATTTGCAAGGGACCTCTAAAGGCCACATGGTCCGACCCCCTGTGCTGAACAGGGACGCCCAGAGCTCCATCAGGTGCTCAGGGCCCCATCCATCCTGACTGTGGTTGTCCCCAGGGATGGGGAATCTACCACTTCTCTCTGCAACCTGCACCAGTGCTTCACTAGCATTATTGTAAAAAGCTTCAGCCTTATATCCAGCCTAAATCTCCTCTCTTTTAGTTTGAAACCATTTCCCCTTGTCCTATCACAACAGACCAAAGAGATCTCTCTGTTTCTATCTCTGTGCTAAAGTAGTGACCCTACGCAGCTCCTCCGGAGCCTGGCACTGAATGCACGCAGTCACTGCAGAGTTTGGTTGTATCACCCTTTTTTTTTGTTTGTTTCTTTGTTGAACTTTAGAAACTATAAAGTCAGAACTTTGAAATAAAATTGCCATATTTGATGTTAACCAACCAAATGCTGTGAGGCACATGTTTCATAATGGATAATACTGGGATAAATCTGAGGTTGAGCTCGTTTTCAAGAACCTCCTGTCAGTCACACCGGAGCTGCTCACAGTAGTGGTCCACTGAACTGCAGCAGTCTTCAGATTTGTTCTTTAAGCACTGGCAAAGGCACAGCTCTTCCATCTCCTTCCTTGGCAAGTGCCAGCAGCACACCATGGCATCCAGAAAGCAGAACATTGCCCCCAGCGTGGCAACCTTAGTTAGGAAGATCTGTGAAAGAAAGGAAAAAGACTTCACCACGAATTGCTGCTCAGACATCCCGCCTCTTTCTTGCCCGACTGCATCCTGTAGTCTTCTTGACCCAGTAAACCCTAAAAAAAAAAAAAAAAAAAAAAAATCCACAATGAAGACTTTGTGCTGTTATTCTGCAGTGTTATCTGTCCTAGAGCTGGTTATTAACCTGTGATGTTGTCCTGGAAAGGAGCCAGGAGCACACATGAGCAGTACTGGTGCAATGTGCTCAGGTACAGCTACCAAGGCCATATGGGAAAGTTCAGAAGCTAGTCAGCTGCTTTGGAACTAGTCAGCATAAAATGCATTTAACTGAAGTTATAAATCCTTTCTCCTGCAAGCATTCATACACAGAGAAGGGGAAATGACTCTGGAAAACAGAGGCCCTATAGCAGTTGTGGGAAGCAGCGTGCAAGTAATTACAGACTTGCTGCCAGTGAGGTGCTGCAGCAGAATGGGACGCACACTAACTACAGGAACAGAATTCTCCCATGACATCAGCAAGACCAAAATAATGATATTATAATCCACCTCTTCAAAAGATGGCACAGAGTCATTTGCAGAGAAAGCGAAAGAGGAAAGAAAAAAAAAGTGATCCAAGGCTCAAGGAGGGAGGCTTCAAACTCTTGATCTTTTTAATTGAGCAAAAAAGGAAACAAATTATTGGATTACGTTGATTTCACAGGGGAAAATCCTCGGTACTTGAGGGCTTTTTGGCTTAGTGGAAAAGACTCAACCAGAATCTGTGTCTGCAACTAGAAGCTGAACGTGAAGGCTACAAATAGGATTACACATCAATAAATGCCTCCATTTTGCATAACACAGAGATCTTAGTTCAGACTTCAGAGTTCTGGGCTGAGCTTGGTTTCAAATAGCCCCCACTTTAAGACAGAGCAGTTTTGCCAGTGTTTTAATGTGTAGCATCTTAAGCTGCCTGTTGGCTTCCCTTTAGCCACAGGTTTCATTCCAAACTCCCCATCCCTTCGCTGATGTCACCCCCTCTATTCCCAAACCAATCTTTCCTACAGTGCAATAGTAGGATTTGCAAAAGAACCATTGTATAGAGTTGCACTGTGCCAAGACACCGGACATCTTCATCTTGCAACAATGTCCTGTCTGTTATGTGCTGCCAGAACAGAGCATAAAATCTCTCTGATTTCCACAGAGACAGTAAGGCAATTCTTCCATTATTTTATTTATTTATTCAAATTCAAGTATTATGGGTCAAAACATTTCCCTTCCGTAATCCCAATATTGCAGCTTCAGCACTGTTCTTACTCACTAATAACTAACTCGAGTTACAGTATCTTGAAAAGCAAGCACTTAAAGCAGGATCTCACCATCGCAGACCCTTTTGGCTGCAGTAGCAAGTAGAATGGAAGCCACACTGACATTGTTCTCCAAAGGTGCTAATGAATCATTAATTGCCAGACTGGCTTTTTTTTTTTCCCCAAGTCAGCAGACAACAGAAAAATTAACTCTTGCTAATGGATGCTCCTATGCTTTAAAAGGGCTTAACATCTCCAGTAGTGCTTCCTTGGATCATGAATTCAGTTCACTGCTTCCAAGTTATTTAAAATAAGAGATAGTCTGTAATGCCCATACTATGCTGTGCAGTATAGCCCTTACTACATCTGCTGTCAAATCACAATAAACCTTTAAGATCATAAAAAGCTTGTACAGGCAATAAAAGTGTCCAACGTGGGATTTCACAATGTTTGCATAGAGATTAGGTAGTTATTACTTCCTCTGTTAGAGAAGGAGAAGCAAGATTGTACTTTGAACATAAATAGCCAGTTAGTCGTATCACTTCAATAATATCACTTCTTCTTTGTTAAATTGGGAAGCTAAGACTGAATGTGTTCAAAAACTGGTTCAGCTCCCAGCCAGTACTAGTATTTGAATAGGGGGGAAATCCAGGATTAGATCACTTTCTGCTGGAAAATCTGTGTCAGCAAATGACATCAGCGTTATCCACATCCTTGTAGAGAGGAAAAATCAGATATATTCATCATTATCCATAGGTTCTACCTTTTTGCATATCTCTTCTTACAAGACCTGGAATAGTTTTATCACAGATCATGCATGATTTTGAGAGCCACACCTGATAACTGGCAGGAAAAAGCTAGAAGAACTTGAGAAAGTTGGATTAAAATTCAGGTCTTGTTCAAGTGGAGAAGCGATTTAAGCTGGGTATCATTATATACAATTCTATACTATTCTACACAAAGTATCCTATGTATGCAGCAATAAGTGCATCATTTCTGGAAATTAGACTAAATGAAGGCAATATACTGCTGCAAACAAAAGACAAATACTGCCATATAAATACATACATCCAACATATGGTGATTTCTTCATGCTTAACTCTGGTGGGACATCAGAGAGAACAGCATGTCAGCTTCTAATGGCATGCTTCAAACTGAAGCACAAGCTAGTTGGGGACACTTGGTGAGAAAAAGTAAGGGTGCATTTGAGGAGATTATTTACTGTAGATGAAACTGAGGAAAAGAAACATCTATAGTAATATTAAAGACTACCATAAAATTGTTAATAAACCGTTCTCAGTTGGATTGGAGAAGTAGTGCAGGGTTTAAGCTATAAGAGGAGAGGGGTATTAAAAAAAAAGTTTTCTTACTGAAAGCACTGGAGTAGGCTATAAGCAAGGGGGAAACTGAAATCTCCAGAAATTTCTTACAGCTCTATACGATCCATGGGGTTCTGCCACCCTGATAACCTCTGTGGGTGATGGGACAGAGAGCAAAATATCATGCCTCTGCCTCTAGTTCCCATCATCCACATCAAAGCTAACATCGTGAAAAGATCTTCCCCCTGTAGTCTTTCCAGCATTTCACAATTCCCTATCTCCATGCAGGTTTACATGTACACAGGAACTGGTGATGGACTCTTAAGTTACGAGAAGAACTGAAGAGATAACGAGAGCTGAATGACACTGCCTCCCTCCCTGCTGAATCTCCAAATGCAGAAACCCAAGCCAGGTGTCTGGAAGGGTTTGCAAAGCCTGTGTTTTAAGGGATGATTCAATCTTCACATCTCTGCTCCCACTCCCTGTTATTCACAGATAATGATGTTCAATAAGCTTTATTGGAAATAACACCACCATTTGTTCAAAGCCTGTCTGTTGTTCCCTATGCAGCACGTATTCTTTGTGCCTGCTGCTCCATGCGCAGACCCTGTGGGCTCACCCATTCCAGAGGGGACACAGGGATGTCTCCACAGCTCCAGAGAACCAGACCAGAGAGTGCTGCCACGTCAAAACGAAAGAGAAACACAAGCATCAACATTCTCAGAACTGCAATGGGTAGGAATTGTTGTCACTAATGCTTGGAGCTAATAAGAACGAGCAGCTCCCCCCATGTTTATAGTGATCCTGTTCTATCTGAGCAAAATCTTACAAATAATTAGCATGCTTAACATTTTACTTCATTTTTTCCCCCATGGTTAAAAGTATGTTTTAAGCTTGCTCTCCCCTTCTACTCCTGTCTGAGCACTCGGGCAGGCAGACTTGGCACACTGAAAATCTCACAGATGACAAACAAAGAAATGGTAGTGATTTTTCACCTGGAATGCTTTCTAAAACCATAGAATTTTCAGTGAAAGGCATCACACTCATCCTGCGAATGAATAACTTTGACCTGGAATGATCCAGAGACACCAGATTCTGAATCCTATCTATTCATCCTTGCAAAATATTTTTTCCTCATACCTTAGCTATTTAACAGAGCACTGTGCATGCATAATGGTACCTGCAGAAAAAGTGTGGTACCTTACCAAATTATCATTACAGCCAAATTTACTGTAGCTGTTATCTGTGCCAGATAGCACATATTCCTATTCCTCATTTGGACTACAAGTTACTTGGAACTTTTAATGACCATAAAGGTAACTTGATCTCTCATATGCAGATAAAACTTTAGCATCTCCAGCAGTATATCATAGAATCATTATGGTTGGAAAAGACTACAAGGATCATCCAAGTCCAACCCCAACCCATTTTCCCACTACGTCCCTCAGTGTCACATCTCCACAGTTCTTGAATGCCTCCAGGGTTGGTGAATCCCCCAGCTTCCTGGGCAGCCTGTGCCAATTTATTACCACTCTTTCTGAGAATAAACATTTCCCAATATCAAACCTGAACCTCCTCTGGTACAACTTGAAGCTGTAACTTCTAATCCTATGAGAAAGAAGGGAGCATGGATTTGCTGTGACAGAGTACACAGTGGTGATCTCTTCTAGTGCAACGGCATCCACCCATTCCTGCAAAGCCTAAATGAACTCTTGATCACTGTACTGTTGAGGAGAACTGCCCTCTGGATACCACTGTGGCTACAAGCTGAAGTTATCCTCAGGGCATGGCTGCAGCCATATGTTTAGCACTTTATAGCAGACATATTTCAGAGGAACGGGGAAAGAATAGTGACAAGGAAGAATAAACTACACAATCACTGCATGGATAAGCAATTATTAATAAACTCCATTAAAAATGAAATCAGAATAGCTTTTTGAGTATATAATTGACACGATGAATAAGACTGAGCAGATTGTCTGCTGAAATAATATATATTTTTCCATCAAACCAATCAGTGCTGAATAATGGCTGGCATAATATATCTGGGTAAATATAAGCATTTCATGTTCCCCTAAGATGACAACTAACTAATCAGCACACATTCAAACCAGAGTGTAAGTATGATTAAAAATAAAAACCCCAGATAATACGGATTCATTTGAAAAACTTAACCATTTGATTAGAAACAGTGGCATGATCTTTCCTAGTTCCTCCCTTCTCGGATGGCAAACATGTCTATGCACAAAAAAAGGCACAAGTTGATTGGAGGATAAATCAGAAGATGATTAAATATTTAGCATGGCATTTTGAAATACTTTGTGTTGTAATTAACAATGCTGCAAATTAAATTTATAGCTATAAAATATAACTAGGCAAATTATAGCAACCTGCCTTTCATAGCAATACACCCTACCTTATGGATGCTCACTTCATGTAATTTGGATGAAATAGGTGCTCCCTTTATCTACAAGGACAGACAGGTGGTGATGCTCTTGCACTGAGACGTGAGCACCTGCCAGTGAGTGCAAAGACACATATTTAGAGAGAGCAAATAGTTCAGAAGTGATTCACTATGTTCCTACCCACAAAACAAGAGATTAATTTGCTCCTAGCCTTGCAGGGACAAATACCACGCAGTTGGAAAGCAAGAAAGTGACTCAATCTCCAGACCTCTCTCCTGAGGAACACAGTTTCACCAGTACCACACTGGGGAGGCTGTAATAACCTCCAGCAGTTATTGCAGTGTCTCTTACATGCTTTTCTGCAGTACTTCCCTGGTGTATTCTGTAGCTCTTAAGATAAAACAGACCATTAGAGAAGAGATTAAGGTTTGCGTGAGAGCGTTGTTGCAATAAAATTTTGTTGTGCTCTATAGTGTTGCAGATATTCTCTTTGAATATCATAGAAGCATAGAATATCCCAAGTTGGAAAGGACCCACTAGGGTTTAATGGGCTGACAGGAATCTCCTGAAGTTCAGCAAGGGAATGTGCAACATCCTGCACCTGAGGAGGAGCAGCCCCATGCACTACTACCTGCTGGGAACCATCCAGCTGAAAGCAAGTCTCCAGAGAAGGACCCGAGGATCACAGTGAATGCCAAGTGAAACATAACTGAGCAATGTACTTTTGCCACAAAGGAGATGGATGGCTGAATCAGGAGTGAAGTGCAGAAGTCTAAATTCTGATACCTCAATTGCAGTATTTTTCCTGACAGGCTGTGCAATGATGATAAATGACAATAGTAAACAAGTTACCTTTCTAACCTAGGAAGAGGGTGTGATCTATCAGCTTGGGTGAAAAAAACTAAATCTTAGCCACATAATCTTAGTCAAGTATCTCTGTGCCCATAATTTTATTGCTGAACAAGGATAGAATCAAATTTGAGCAAGCACCGATGTTTACTGTGACAGAAATCATAGGGAAAGAACACACCAGAAGCCAATGAAGTGCTGATGAATAACTGTTATTCCACACTAAGTTACTTCAGGAGTTAATACTGTTTTAGACCTTGTTCTTTGCTAAACAACTAGCATCATGTCAGACAAAATAAAATCAGTTAGAAACTTACATTGCTGTACAACAGTCAAGGTCTCTTGGTACTGACCGTAGACATGTTAATAAGCCTGTCATTATGCATAGCTTTTGAATTCAATACCACTATTGTTTTGCTTACATCCTTATTACGATGCCCTGTAAAGTTACTTTCATAATTAATTTCTCCAGGAAGAACAATTCATTTCACTTGTAAGCAATTTTGAAGCTTATGAGAAATAACCCAATGCCCTGCTTCCTCAATGCACTTTCCATCAAGTATTTATGTGCAACTGGAGCCACTTTGCGCCTCCCTCTCCTCCTCTCAGCTGAACTTTGCATAGACCTCAGCAGTAGTTGATGCTTTTGTTCCCACTGCAGACTTGACCATTTTCTGGTGCCTGCACTACCTTCATTTTCACTACATAATTAGGGTCAGATGCTAGTTCCATGAATTAAAGAGCATTTGGGCTCTCCTTCCAACAAGCCCTTCTACTCCCTTCTTGCAAAACAAAGCTGTCACATACCTTCTTTAGATAGTGTTGGATTACATTACACCACTTGACCTCACTTGCTATGCTAAGATAATTATGCCAGGTATTTTGCTGATAAAAATCACCGTGGGTTTAATGTACACTGTAGAGCTCTATTAATTCACACCAGTAGAAAATCAGGTACTTTGTAAGAGTTGGCCAGAGACAATGCTCCAAGTTGGCATGAGGGTTCTCACCAAGTTAACTAGCACATTAACAAGGCAGAAGGGAGCAAGGAACAAGCAAATTTACTTCCATAAAGCCATCAAACTATCTCCCACTTACCCAACTGTTCATCATCACGTGCAAAAGAAAGTGTACAATCCTTTCCAACAGTCTTCATTTTTGCTGACATGCCATGCCACAGGCAGCTCCTACTTCTTCAAGCACTGTTTCTGGTGATACAGTGCTATATACAGAGACTTGTGTAATGGATCCAATCCTCAAATCCATTTTCTTGCACTGGAAGTTCATTCTGGGACTGAGCCTGGCCCAAACTGTTTGTTGGCACCTACACAGAGCAACTCATTCCTGCAGCCGTTCGAATGAACTTGTTACACAGGTTGGCTGGAGCCAATGGTTTACCATGTAGCTTCTCAGACACACGTGGCCTTTTCCGATCTGCAGTAAGAGGCTATTCCAAGTTCTTATTTGAGGTCTGAAGCCACAAACCAAATGCAGAGGAATGTTGTCTCTAAGCAGAGCGCTTTAGCCAGCAGACCATGACACTGGCTGCACCATCCCCATCCAAATAGAACAGCTGGGGTACAAACTTCACTCAGCATGCTTACATTAGTTTTCAGTAACCACTTTGCATTAAAACTACTCATTTCACTCGATTTTAGCAAACTTCAATTTGCTATGTTCCTTGGGTCATAATATATTCTACTTATATCACTAGAAGTAGTGTGAATCATCTTTGCACTCTGTCAGTGCTTTTACTTGGTACATGGATTCTGCACTACAGCTTACTGAGGTGGATGGCAAATCCTGTATTAGCCACATCTCTAGATCTGAGCAGAAGATTTGGGGGACTAGTTGCACTTTTTAAACCAACTTCTTCCATGCTTTACATATCAAGTACACGCTTACATATAATAAAATACCATAGGACTGCGCAAAAACACTGTTTTAATGCAAAAATGGAGGAAGACTCAGAAAAAAACTACCTCATACCAAACAAATGCAATGCAGTAATCTAATAAAGCAGTGTTATCGCAAGGTGAGTTGTTTTGTTTCAGCTGAGTGCTTGAAATGCAATCTAATGTCTCTGTGGAAATGGCTGAAAGAAACAACAGATGTCTCAAATTTTTGCCTTTCATGTCTTATTAAAATCAAGATGGAAGGGCAAAAAAGGGGTTAATAATTATTTTTCTCTCTCTAGAAGTTCCTGCGAACACCACCTGCAATAATAGGTGGCAATAACAGAAAAGCAAAAAGCAATTTAGGTGATGATAAGCATTAATAAATCAAAAGGTTCCTTAGGAACACTGTTCCTAAGGATAAAAGGTAGAAATGAACAGAGAAATTGTGCTAGCTGTTCATCTGAATAAAGCAGCTCTGTCCCTGCAGCCTTCAGCATAGCCATCTTGTATTATTCCCCCAAAAAGCACTCAGCTGGGAAATTCAGAATGAGATGCTTGTGATCTGATCTGCACTGGACACTTAACTGTCTCATTCAGACATGCAGCTGTGTCCTCTGATCCACATCCCTGATCTGTAGGGATGGGAAAGCTGTTACCTAAGTGGGGCTTGAGCTACTTCTAATTCACCATTTGCAGCAGAGACTCCCACTACCATCATCTGCGATGGAGACAACTACTTTCATTGACTCACCACACCATTTACCTTTGTTGATTGTTTGCTAAATAGGAGATATTAGAATTTGCTTCACATTTCAATGGCAGCCACTTACAACTCACGCTAGAACGCCAAGCAGTCCCCTCATCTCTGACTCTACTTTCTCTTTTTGCTGCTTAAGGAATGATATGATTTACATTGGCCGTACAAAGCGACTCCTAATAAGATGAAAACACCCTGGGGAAATCTACGTGCAAAATGCAACCCAAGTGATGCGGGCAGCGTGCTGCGGGACGTGCTGCAGGGCCTGCTGGGCCATTCCCACGGTGCCTTCTGCAGGATGCCACTTCCATCACTGCTACTTCGTAGGCAGAGGGCCAAACGTTAAACTCTGAATCATCACCAGCTGCACAGAGAAGTGCTCGACAAAGCTTTAAAGAAGGGATGCTGTTGCTGGAGTTCAGGCCGTACTGTCATATAAGCCATTTAAAGATGATGTGCAGAAGTCTGGCTGAGATGCTAAATAATCACCCTAATTCTGAATTCCTGAGCTGAAAATCTGGAGAGGAGTTCACACAAAAGAGCTCAGCTTTGATCTTAAAAAAACATTACACTTCAAATAAAGAAACTGAAGAGACAGCATTTCTTTCCCTGGCTGTTTGAAGGCCTAGATCTAAAGGTGTAGATATTGATGGGCTGTACTGATGCTAAGTGCCTCTGAAAAATTGAGAAAAATCTGTCTTCGCACCATTCAATGAATGGTCTCATAAGTAATGCCAAAGGCTATTGATGCTGACAAGGGTTTGGTTGGTGAGTGTTGTTCTGTGGCAAGACTTCACAGAGGGCCACAGAACTATTTACATCTCTATAATGCACTAATTTCTGACACTCCCTGCAATGGTACAGCACTGTTTATGTAAAAAAATGTATTGGAATCGAAGCATTTCTGTACACACTGTAACTGCTTTCAGATTAAATGAAAAGCAGGTCTCTGTGCCAGGTATATGTCATTACAAGGGCTGGCATGCCTTTGTTTATAGCATTGCCTTAAAAAAATTCAGCTACTGATTTTGGGGGCAAGTTCCTGCCTAATACCACATTTTGTGATTTGGGTACTTATGTTACCACTGATTTTGGATACCTTAAGAGAAATGAACAAACAAACACTGTCTTCTAGTTGAGAAGCTCTAGCATCTTTCCATCATTCTGAAGAGCTAGTCAGGGATACCTTGGCCACACAGATCAAATTTGCCAAAGCAGAAGACAAGAAGAGAAGGGCCAGGGACATTCCCATTTGTCTACTCCTCCTCCCCTAGGTGTTCATATTCTACAACTTCAGAGGAATCATCCAGAAATATAACCTCTAGCATTATCCAACTATGAAAATCTTGGGAGTTTGTTGCCGCAGTAGATCTGGCTTATCTTACCTTATCTGTACACTCGAAGATGCAGACTTTAAGTGATCAGTTTTCCCTGTGGAACATACCATATTCCTTCTGCTGCCATAATTAGTAGCATCCCTACCCATCTTGTTGCAGGAACTAGGAGGTAGGCAATTAAATGCCAGAGCCTGTAAGAGGTAGTTAGGCAACATGCTATCAAAGACAATACTCTTTTTCAAGCTAAGATTATTTCTTGCATCATCTGAGAGACTTCATATTGTTTGTTGTTCCATTTTCTACACTGAGTGTAAAGTTTTTCAGGAACACAGGGAGCTGGGGGCTAGTTTAAAGCCTGGGTTCATAGCACAGAACTTCCTCATGGCAGTCAGCAGTTGTGCATATTAATTAAAAACTACTTTGAGTGCATCAGGTGTTGCAATTTATCCTAGCACTCTTCAAAACGAAACATGCCAGGTCAAGCAGTCCCAGATAAAAAGAAATCACCACCTGGTGGCTGACAGGAAACTCATCACAGAATCATAATCAGAAACTCATCCTTCTCCCTAGCACACTTAGGAAGAAATAGCAGAAGGGAGCTCATCCCTACAAGACCTGCTTGAGCCCAGGTGTGGCACCACACGGCCCCAGTGTAGAAATAAAGGATCATGAAGATTTGAACATTGAAACCACCACATTTTCTAAGTGCATAGTACCCTGGCAATAGTAGGCAACAGTCCCATCTCCCACTGGTGGCTATGCTGCAGGACTGCTGCCTGGAAGAGTGCTCAGTGCTTTTCTGCACATCGTGACCCACAGCTTCCATGTATTTTCATTCTCCATTTGGATTTTTAGATGCACCCTCAGACTTAATAGTCAGGTAGTCTGCATTGCCATAGACTCCAAACCATCCAGGAGAGCACAGTGTAATGGCCACACTCCCTCTCTTGTTTGATGTAATACACATCTGGAGCAGCACATCTGCAAGGCTATCAGTGCGAACCAGTAATCCCTGCTGCAAGAAGTTTGCATAGCTCAGTAACACCAGTGAAGCTGCTCTAGTTTCTGCCAGGAAGCATCTAACTAGAGAAAAACCTGAAGGATTGTGACTTCCAGAAAATGCTGAACATTTGCCCACCCAGAGTCAGCTAAGGCCTCTAGGTGGTATTCTAAGACAAACACAAAATTACCACCCTTCCAAGGAAGCTTAAGTCAGGCACTCAGCATAGCAAATAAAATATTTGGGTCAGAGTGCTCTAAACAAAGGATCTAATCTTTGCAATCCTCAGGGGAACAGGAATTTACAGTGGCAGGTGTGGGAGAAAGGAAGTGAAAGGGGAGTACAACCAAGGAGGCACTGACCCCTGTTAGCCTGGGCTGGTGCAGTGTGCATCCCTGTCTACAGCTGCAAGGTTGAGCAGGGGGAGACACAGAGCTGCTTCATTCTCTGCTCTCATTGCAGTTATAGAATGGCTTAGGTTGGAGGTGACCTTTAAGATCATCTAGCTCCAATCCCCCTACCATAGGCAGCCACTAGATCAAGTGCCCAGAGCCCCAACCAACCTGGCCTTGAATGCCTCCAGGGATGGGGCAACCACAGTACCTCTGGGCAGCCCTCACCACGCTCTGAATAAAAAATTTCTTCCTAACATCTGACCTAAATCTCCCCTCTTTCAGTTCAAAGGCATTCCCCCCTTGTCCTGCCACTATCAGACCGTACAAAAGGTCAGCCCCACTCTTACCTGTAAGCTCCCTTCAAGACCTCAGTGATGTCTCTCTGGAGCCTTCTCTTCTCCAAGATAAACAAGCCCAAAGGCTAAACAAGCCAGGCAGGCTGTCCCTTCTCATGGCACTGCTCACATGAGACTACTGAGGCAGGGCATTCTTCTGTACAGCAGCATCCGGGACCAGCTTGGAGACTTGCAGCCTGTTTAAATAGGCATAGTATAACCTCACATTAAAAATATTGTGCTAACGCATCCTGGCTCATGGTCCCAAGCTGGATGAGCTGACCTACAGCCACAATAGCTTTGCCAAAAAAAAAGCAAAAAAGCCCTGCTGTTCCTCCCAGCAAACACAAACGTGCACGCTCGCACACGGCCGTGAGCCCGCCTGGAGGCAGAACAGGAACAGCCAAGGACACGCAGCCTTCAGTGAGCAGCAGATTTCTTTGGAACAAATGCTTGGCAAAAATACGTATTTATATCTTACTTCTTACACCACATCAAGAGTAATGTCTGTTTTACTAGCATGCACTTATTAAGCTGGTAAAGGCAGCATTCTGGCATGGTTACTGAAAAACTAGATGCTTGCATTGTTTGTGGAAGACAGTCCAACTTGACTAGCTGGTTTGAACAGCATGTTCTACGCCATCAAAACAGCACTCGGCTTTTAAAGATGAACTAGATGTATCTTATGGAAATAAGGACAGATCCTCCAACTAAACCTGCTGGTAATGAGTGTCTGGAAACAGGCAGCTTGCTAGGATCGGAGCTGCTGGACCCAGAGCCCCCTTCCTGCAGGCTCTGGTGTAAGCATTGCAGCACGCCCAAAGCCCGTCCAGACCTTCTAAAGCCCTTGGCATACACCAATGGTGAGATAGTCCCTCTTCTTACTCTTCCTGCTAAAGAATGACAGTGCAGTTAAAAGTCACTACAAACAGCTATGCCCACAGCTCATGTCTGAACTCAGCAATACTGACAGATGCAAATGCCTTTCTCTTTCTAGAATTTTATTTGCTGTTGACATCAGCAAATAAACCTCAACCCCATCTGAGCTGACAGGCCAAAGATGAGCAGTTTAATATTTGAATATCCATCTCCTCTTACGTCATCACACTAGAACACATTCCCACACAACCCAAGCTACTAAAATCCAGCTGCACTTCCAATATAGATTTTCTTGTTCTCCTGCTTCTTATGCTCCATGGCCTTTGTTTCTAGGCTGCACAGTTAGTATCTGAGTAATGCTTTCAGAACATGTCTGAGTTCCAAGCTAAGAACAATCTGGCATTGTCAAACATCAGAAAAATCACCCTCTCATCGAGGGTGCAGGAGAAAAAATACCTTCAGAACACCCAGTGTCCTCCTGTCCTGCTGTCTAGAACAAAAACACCTGCCCCACCAGCACTACATCAAGGTCAAGGTGCCTACATATGGTTGAACAGTGCAAGCTAGAAGTGAACCAATGCAAGGAGAGAAAAAAAAAAAAAATCAAACAAAAGGTCAGATCAAATCACAGGAATGAGAGTTCAACGGGGCAGACAATATTGAACACTGTAATAAGAATCAGCCTTCTAGTGTGTACTTTGTCTCCCCCTGCCTTCCTGCCCTCTTCATTTCTCTCACCTGCTCAGCAGATTGAAAACGTGACACTGATCTGGTGACTCCGAGGCTGCTCTGTTTGTGAAGCCCACCCTTTGGAGACGCAGCAGGGATTCCCCACCCAGAAATGTTTAGGACTGTATTCAGTAACCAGTGTTTGCTTTACAGTGGCACATATCCAGCTCTCACTAAGCCCTATGCTCATCATCCTAGCTGTCATAAAAACGCCTGGAGACAGTATGTAGCAATTACGCCTCTCCACCCCATCCACCTCCAAAAAAGAGGCAGCTTCAATAGATAATGAGGATGGAAATCCACAGAAAGGAAGCACTACCAGTACTGTCATCAGACAACCTGAGTTGCTGCTTTTCGTGTCTCCTATTGCCCATCAGCAGCCCTCAGGCTCAAGGCTCTGGGCCTTTTGTCCTTGCTTTGGCACATTCAACATGTGGAATTCATCACCCTCATAAGGGCAGCATCTGCTTTTTACTGTGTAGGAATCCTGCAAAGCATTGTTATCACTGCTCTAAGAAAGGAAAGCTACCAGCATGAAACACAGATGAACTGAAAGAAGATTTTCAGGATTAATAGGTCTGAAATGTTTCCAACAGAACAGTTAAAAGATGCATTAAGGTAGAGTATAACACTCATCAAATCCAAGAACTGCTTTTTCTTTTTTCCTTGACTTCTACCCACTGGAGCAAATCCTGAGCTGCTAAATCAGCTTCTTGACACACTATTCTACAGGAATTACTGAAAAAAGTAATAAAAATATAGAATAGAGTTTTTGTGATACAACTTAACATTACTGGTATTCACAGCAGTCACTCTTCACAATTACTCCATAGATTTACTCAGTACTCAGGGGAGCCAGGTACAGTATACATTATCTTGTGTAAGAATAAACTAAGAAAGTTAATCTCTACAGCCATAAAGTTGGAAAACTATAGCCAGGGAACAAAATAAAATCAGGTCTACTTTCTACTGAATTAAAATTAACAAGATAACTGCAATATAGGACAATGATAGAGACTGCCGTTGAAATATTAGTTTTATTATAAGAACAATCTCCTTCCCTCCTTGTTTTAATTTGGTTTGGGAGAGACTTTTTAAACGCAGAGAGGCAATAGACATCTTGGGAGAACTGCCATCAAGTCAAACCCCTCACCAAGCTGGCCAGCAGCACTGGAAGAGCTGGTCTAACTCCCAGGCACTGCGTGGAGCAATGGGGGGGAGGTTTGGGCTCCCAGCCCCCATCCCATGAGCTGCTTTTCTGAGCTGTCTGAAGCTGGGGAAAAGCAGCCAAGGAAAAGTCTGCTGGGCCTGTAGCATCTTGCCAGCCTAGGGCACTAATTCATTAAATAAAGGGTGGACTCTGTACCAAAGCCTCCTTAGCTAAGCCACTCCAAAGTGCCTTAACTAAGGTAATTTTATGCATCCCCTTCTATCAGCAGCAACTCATGTACGAGCAGGACTTCATAGCATTTGATCCTCCCTTTCCCATACAGGCTGCACAGTCAGGCTTGAGATGCTCAAGCTGTCAGGGTTTCATCTCCCCTACATAACACCATTTATCCAATGCAGCTGAGTTTAGTTTTATGGCATCATAGAATCCCTACACACTCATAAGACTGCATTGACTAACGCTTCAGCCAGTGTTCCATACACATAATTCAAAGTGAGCTACACAACTGATTTGTACTGAAGGAGGATGGCCTATTGTCCATCCTGGGAACAAATGTACGTGCTACATAAACACACTTACCTGGCAAATACAAACTGGATTATTGTTTTATTCTTTTATAAATAAAACACTGACTCTTCACATAATGTGAAATATAAACAATGTTTAAAGGACCTAAAGTACATGATGAGCAGTCTCAACCATTCCACTAAAGCAAAAGTAATAATAGAGGAAGAGAGGGGTCTTACAAAAAAATATTATAATGAAAATGGCATTCAGAAATCCATTAGCAAGCGACTGTGCTTCACCACAGCACGAGGAAAGTATTTTAAATGTAAGCAAAGATCTTTGCTTTTAAAATCCTTAATGAAGATGTAAAGTATTAAAAGCCACTGGGAAGTCTTAGAAAATGAAAACAAGACCATGCAACAAAGCTAACACCTTGGTTCATAATGGATTACAAGTCGATACTGATGTTCTTGCATACATTACTGCAGACTGCCATTATCCAAGTGAATGATACTAGAAAACTCACCTACATTTTTTTTCCTTGGCCTCCTTATTTTCAGGAAGATTCATTTCATTTGTTGATCTCTCTGATGGGTACTGTAGTAATGGACGAAACGTGACTATTTATTTAAATTGCCTTTTGTTAAGATAGAATGCATACGGGTAAATTCTCAGAGCACTAAGAAAATATGAAATAGACACAGGAGAAAAAAGTAAGGAGAGTTTTAGATTTTGAAACCTAGATATGGTCTGTACTTCTGGCAGGAAAAGCAATGTAATCTGTAGAGGCAAAACTCCAACCATTTTAAAGGAGAAAACTGGTACTTAACAGGTGCAGAAACTCCTAGCTGGGAAAAGGGATCCTGTGTCCTACAGCATCTGGAGTTCAGGGTCTCCCAGTACAGATGGTGAAGGCACTGTCCCTTGAAGACTTCTGCAAGGTGCTCTGAAAAGAAGGGAGCATTTCCCCTAGAGATGTACAATTCAAACAGAGCCTGTGACGTTTTTATATGGCTGCAGTGTTTTTGACAAGCGCTTGCCTTCTGTCATTTTGTTGTCAAGTATGGCACTGAAGAACTCTGAGAAATGCAAGGGCACTGCTTCAATGTGAACAACCTTCCAGCAGCACTGCTTACTCTGCCACACCAAGGAAGAGAAGATGCCCTAGAAGTTGCAGACCCCTGTAGCTTACCCTTTCCAAAGGATCAAGTGAGGAAAACCAAGCTGAATACTCGCTTTTTAATGCAAACCACAATTACACACAGGCTCAGTCTACAGCACACAGTTGGGCAAGTTGAGAAAAGCAGTTGCACACCCAACAACTAAAAATTAACTACTTGGTAAGACTTGAGCCCTAGGACCTCTGCAATAGGAAATAAAATCCCTGGAAATAATCAGGCCTAAAAGAGCCCCCCAAGGTCTCACCTTTGACTGTCATTCCATCAGAAGGCCAACGTGCCTCTGGCCTCCCAGGTCACACTCTGACACAGGCAGCATCTGCTCCTGTTTTACACTTCTTGAGTAGGCATGCAAGGAGCACAGCCTCCCTGCACCTGTTTGCACTGCAGAAAAGGGTAACATTCAGCCCTAAATTGAAGTAATCTGTCTCTGAGCACTCAATTATCTTAGACACCACTAAGTACATATTTCTAAGGTGAGTGAAGCCAGTGTAAGGACTCACAGCTGCAGAATGGATGAGTAATTCTCTTCCTTATGCTTGATCAAAAAGAAAAGCCAGAGTCTCAAGTATAAAAAAGTTGACATATTATGGCATTAACAAATTGGGTCTTGTGTTTGAGTACAAGAGACTGCAACAGACATTCAGGCTTGTGAAGCTACTTCTTATGCACTCCACAGCTTAATGAGTACCATAATAATATATAGTCACTGATTGATTTTATAAGTTAGCATAATGATTCCATACACTGTAGCTATTTTAAAGCAATGCACTGTTTCGCTTCTGTTGATGCCCAGCAGTTACTAGGTATTGATTGAAACCTCCCTGCACAAGAGATCAGTTAGCAGAAGATTTATCTGGGAGTCAGTCTATTACTAATTTTTAGATGGTCAATAAGAAGCCCTCAAATGTGCTACTTTGTTTTTAGGAATGTTGGTATGCATTTCTTCAGAAACCTGAATGTTCAGTTAGCTCCTGTCATTCTGTTTGTTACTCCACTTCACTTTAACAGCACAGATTCTGAGGTCAGGGCAGGCAAAAAACTCCTTCCTCATACAAAAGGATGCCTACATATATCCAATCTGACCAGACCCTCCACTGCACAGGAAACTTGAGCTACAATAGAGCACACAGGATCCCCTGTCCAGCCCTGTACATCATCTCATACCACACTTCCCACACACTTATCAACCTCCCTTTTGGGATCAGGTAGACACCACTTACATTTGCCTGGTTACCAGCCTATGCAGATGATAAACCAAAGGTGAGATGGCATCTAGCTGCTTGTTAATTACACCAACCTTAGCTTATAGCTTAAACAGCTTTTCTCCCTCTAGGCTCTTTTCCATGTATGCTTCACTTTCCCATTCTCAGTTTGATAAGATAAGCAAGCAAAGACATTAGCCTCTCCAAAGGATAGGTTCCCTGTTTCCCAGTCTTCTAGCCCTTGGCTCACTTGTCTCACTTCCCTCCTTCACAGCACATTAGCAATTGCTTCCTTCACAGCTGCTCAAGCATATTGTCCCATGAACTCTACATAAGCACCATGACTGGCAAGCCTAGTAGCTATGCTCTGCTAGGATCCCAGTGGCATGACGCGTAGGATTTTATTATCTCCATGTTTACCTTCCAGGAGGTCACTGCTCATTTAGAACCTAAAGGTTTTCATACAGAAATTTCTTACATGAAATAAACTCATGCATAAACTAAGGTGCTACAAGCCAACTCAAAAGTCAAGATAAAAGAACAAGATGCACACACTGGTAACACAATGTCAGACAAAAACCAGTCAAACACACAAGTCACAAACCTGAAGACTACTCAGACCAAGTGGAAATGAACTGAAAACGATCTCCCCCCAGGGCTGCTTTAAATACCAGCACTCAGCAGAGTAGCCACAGGTGTGGTTAGGAGCCAGGGAAGGCTCTTTCTTCCCCAGGGATGGGTAAGTGGCCTCAGCTGGGACAGCCCTGCTCCCAGTCAAGGAGCCCCATGCCCATTCATCTAGGAAAACAGCAATGGGGTCCTGCATGCCTCTTTGCAACAGCTGCCAGCACCCCAGTTCTAGAGCTCCTGTTTTTCACACCTATGTCACATTAATTGCTCCTTTTCTTTTTCCCTTTTTTCAGATTGTTATCATTCTCTCCACATACTGGACAGGGCTGGTTTTATTGGGGATACAGTTACTCTGTCAATTATTAGTGGTTTCTAAGGATTGCCCATGGGGAATGCGTTACAATGCCTATATCTATATTAATAAACAGAAGATGTCCAGGGGAGATCAGTGTTCCCAAAGACAAAGTGCTTAAGGTGGCTTGTATCCTTGCTGCTTACAGATCTTTTTTGTCCATTTGCAATGGCCTCACTGCTTTTTGGTAGTGGCATGGTTTCAAAACATATTTATTTGTAAGATTTAATGCTTTTCCCATCATGCTGCCTCCTCCTGTGGGACCTGGTTAAACCAGAGCTGTGTTTATTCCAACTCTGTAGTACCAAGGAACTGAGATTTCTGTGTAAAACCTTGGGTCCAAAAGACTTGCTAGCTCTTGCAAGCCAAGGAAACCACGGTGACATTGGTAGAGCTATTCTGGATGCTGGCTGTTGTGGCTCTGGTCAGTTATTACCACATCACCACAGAATATGGTATTGCACCCTTGATGGTCTTCTGTATTTTTAGTTTATTCTTCGAAAAAAATAAAGCTTTAGAACTGCTAAAATATTGTCGGACTTGTCTTACTGTGTGTAATTTTGAAGCATTTGTTCCAGGCACACTACAATTTTTGCCATTTAGTGATTACCTTTAAATTCTGCAAAGCCTTTTCTCGTGTGCCCTTGTGTAGTGCTTTGGGAGATTGTCTGATGTGAAAAGCACTATTACACACTGAACTGATTATTGTTGTTTGTTGCTGTTAACACAGACAAGAAACCCTCCTGGCAGGGAAACAACTTCTTTGCTAATAAGTAATCATAATTTGTATCTCAGCAAAAGATGTAAACATATATTATCATTAAATAGGCTGTAATTTTAATTGCCTATAAATGTTATTAATTCTGATTGTGATTATTCAATAGGTAATAAAGATAAAGGCTGTCAAAATTAATTAAGTACATATTCATTAAATTCAAGGTAGCTTCAGTTTCTTTATTGCACAAATACAATTAACACTTAATCTGAATCTCAGTAAGTTACATAATCATGTGACTCAAAATAAAGGGAGGATACAACCTTGGCCTTTTACTTTTTACATGGGAAAACATTAATGATGCTGACATTGGAGACAATTAGACAGTGTCGGCCAATTGTTTTTAGTCAGCTTTCTCTCACATCTGTGGTGTCTACAAGCAAGAAGGGCCATTGTTTCTGCAGGCCTCCGTCGCGCTTTGGCTCTTTGTGCTAACCGTCAATCTCTTGCTGAATATCAAAGCTGTGAGGAAATTAGAACAGACCAGCTCTACTGCACCACACTAAAGCTTAGCAGGGTGCATCCACTATGCTACTAATTAGGCAGTGGCCAACAAAATAACCTGTCAATGTGTGCTTGCCATTTCCCACACACCTGCATTTCATACACTAATAAGCGTACAGCCAGAGAGAGAAAGGGATAACTGCTCAAGTGTGAAAAATGAACAAAATATAACAATGTTTCTCTCCCCACCTATACTACTACCAATTACCATTTAACATTAGGTAGAATCAACATGTCGGAAGAAATACAATACAGTATCTGAAACTAAAGAGGGGGTAGGACGGGGCAAAGCCACACATAGAGTGTATTAATGTTTGCTGCAGAACACCACACTGTGGAATCTCTCGTTATTTATATGAACCAGGAGGCTGAAAATGATCGTGATTAGGGTTTTTCTATTCACGTCAACTGGGGGAAAAATCCATATTTTAGCTATGTATAAAAAATGAATGAATAAACACCGTAGCAAATAACATCCAGCGCTCTTCTAACATACCCCATCCTCCTCACACATCAATGCAGCTAAGCCAACGCAGACTGGGCTCTCAGTATCTCTCTTATTTGCTTTCATTCACTCAGTTGCAAGCCTCTCAGAAACTTTGTGCACCATCTTTCCAGGGTGAAATTTCTTCCTTTTAGCCATATCAATTAGGATGTTGGTACCAGGTTGCCTGCATGACCTATTACAGTTATGCAATTTTTTCCTATCATGAATCTTTTCCCTACAAAACACATGGTTAAAAAACTTCTAGAAATGGCTTTTCATTCCAAGATATAAAAATATGCAAAACTGCTCTGCTACTACAGTTATGAAAGGGCAAGGAGGGATGCTTATGCGGTGATTACAAATATTGAATCTGAGAAAGTCTCATCCTCAACAAACAGAAATCAGTCTCATTACAATCTTTGTAACGGAGTATCGCTTAGAATTCACAAAACTCCTACTTACAAACCTTTGTAAATTACTGGGTCTTGTACAATAGTAATTCACACACCATATATTTCCTTCCCTTTCCCAGCTTTAATGCCTGATCAGATTGCAAGAGTGATGATTTAGAAGTGATAGGTGCTGAAAACAAAGCAGGGCATGAGTATAGATATTAAGTCAGGTGCAAAATATCCAAGGCCAAGCTGTGAAGTCCATTACCTCTGCTGTGGATCTGGCTTGGCTGAATTCAACAATCCAAACCTTGAGCCCTTTTTTTTTTTTTTCTTTTTTTTTGTCCTCTTTGCACAAACTGAAGAGGTGGAAATGCAAATTTACTTGTGTAAAACATGGAGATTCCCTTGTAGGTCTCTTTCCCACTCCATCCTGATGTATGTACTTAAATTTGCCTTTTTTTTTTTTTTTTTTTTTGGCTGCAGGCTTGAGCTTTGATGAATCAAGTGAATAAACAGCAGAATTTCCCCTAGAAAGCACCAAGATGGATAGATGTCTCTCACTCCTGAGCAGCCGCCCTGCCAACTGCCTTTAATGTATAGCTGATTTAAAAAAAAAGAAGAAATGAAAACTAGAAGGGCCTAAGCAACGTGTGGATTTAGCTGTTTTCCTCTACAAGAAAAATCACTCCATCTCAATATGTAGGAGAAATGACTATATTGTTACGCTATCCTTGATGGAAATCATACAATAAAGGCCAATATTCAAATGGTATTTGTTAGATACTTTTGAACACCACTCTGCCTTTCATTAGACTTTATCCAGGAGCAGCATTTTCAATTATAAATAAAAACTTTCTCCGCCTCTTCCCACTTGAGCTCAAGTACAGAAGGCCCCTATTTAAAATGCAGCTCCCGAGCAGGCCACCAGGCCGCCTGTTCAGCTGCCAGTGGCTTTTGTGTACAAAGATGTTAATTGGTCCTAATCCCCTCCTAGAAGCTGTTTTGGTAGCCTGACCTGGCACCCCAAAGGACACCTTGGTGTGAAAAACTAAAGGGCCCATTCAAAAGAGAGTGAAAAGCGGCACTGAGCATTCCAACACATTTTAATTTCAGGAATTAAAAAAAAAAAAAAGGGAGGGTGTAGCTGGAGGGCTGTGGCAGCAGGGGGACGGCACACAACATCCTCGTGGTTCTGAGCTGGGCGTACAAAGCAGGAGGAGCGGTGAAGAAAGCTCAGCAAACACCCCTTATGCACAAAAAGCCGGGGCTGCATGCGGGTCAGCCCCACGTTTGGATTTTCCTCTTCCACGTTGGCATTGCCAGTGTACAGACTGGGAAGGCCTGGGGTTGTGGAAGGAGAAAACCGAAGGCATCGTGAGGGCCCAGCGTGGCCTCTCCCATCGCTTGTGGGGAGCAGCACAAGGCGAGGCTGAATAAGGGCCCAACATGGCCTCTCCTTCACCCAGAGGGAGCTGCACAAGCCCAGGACGAATATGGGCCTAATATGGCCTCTTCATCGCCCAAGTGGAGCGGCACAAGCTCAAGCCAAAGCATGCTTCCCTGTGCATTCCATTCGCCCTTTCTGGGCCACGAATAAGCACCCGGGGTATGAAGTAGAGAAGACATTGTTATTAGGCATTTCCAGAGCAGCTGGAGGGGGGAGCGGAGGAAGAGGTGAGGAAGGAAAAATGGAGAAAAAAAAACCCAGCTATTATGGCAATCTTATAATCAAACCTGCAGAAGAAATGTTAGATGTAAACAATCCCCCTTAGGACGCTGTAAAATGCTATCTGTTCAGCATGCCATTGTACAAAGTGTACATTTACAGCTTGGGTGGTAAATTATGCTAATAGAATGCACAAACCTCAACCGCGAGGTTTTGAATTTTTTGACGCAGTTCACAGATCAACTTCATAGGTCAAAGGAGTTTGCCTCCCACAGCCTGATAAAGTAGAAAGATATGAAGTGTGCGTATTATCATAATCTTGCTGAATGCGAGTTTTTAGACGGAATTCATTTGGTATATTTTCATCTGCGCATTTGTTCATAATGAATCTTTTTCATTAGACACCGCTCTAGGCAAGGGCAAAACACTTAGGAGAGTCTTTTCATGGAATTCTTTCAAGGTGTTAAATATAAAAACCCAGTAATAAAGGCTTCCATAGAACATAGATGTACACAGAAAAAAAAAAAAAACTACAGTAGCAATTCTTGCACCAAAGAGCAACTACTCAGATGTACTTTTTCACGTATGTTTGCAACACAAGAAAAAACTCAAGGCATGTAGAATGACAGATCACTTAACCAGCAAACTTGTTATTTAAAAAAGAAGGACTTGCAGTTAGAAATAGAAGGTGAGACAGAAGCACAATGGTTGCACTAATTGTGTCAAACCAACCAATCAGTACTTCATAATGCAGTGTGCTGAAGAAATGCTGAGTACTCATTTGGACATAGCAGCGAAGAAGATCTCTGATGTTGGAAGGTCTGGAATTGAGATTGCCAGCATCTTTAGTGCTTGTAGTTTGAAAAATTAACGTTTTTTTAATGCCAAATAAAGAAACTAGAGATTGAATGTTTCTGGATATCTCACGGAGCGTTTTCAAAATGAATGACTGATTCGTCATCGTCATCACCTCTGGCTTGGCTCTCTGTGCCAGCCACTTTAAAATGTTGAGCTAAGAAATATTTATAGGGAACATCACAGGACCACAGAGGTATCTTAAAAGATGGGAAAAGTGAATGATCAGGCAGAATACATTTTTTTCTCAGAAACTGAACGATGAGGTGAATGGAAATGTCAAAAACTAATTGCCATTGTTGAAGTGTTACCATTCCTTTGCATTCAGAGTATTTTCCATTGTGAGGCGTAGGCATGGATGTCAGTAACTTTGGATGTTTTATGGGATTATTTCTGTCTTAATCTACTTCTTCACGGCACAAACAAAGGCAAGAAGAAGGAATTCAGAGTGACCCTGGAGCAGGGTGTTGACAGGTGCAACTACCACGTGCTGCCCTGAGACCTACCTGGGAAGCTGCCTACAAGCACAACATATCCGTCCCTGGAAAAAGAGGCGTATTTGAAGCATTTCAACAACAACAACAAAGTCCTCATTACAAACCAAACCTGAAGTCAGTAGAACAGATGGTATGCACTGACCAAGGAATGCTGCTGTAACCCCACCTGTGTCTCCCACAGACCTTGCAGGGCTCTTGGGTTACATGGGATCCAGAGAATAAGATGAAGTTTAATGCAAAGCAAAGGCTTTCCCTGAGAAACAGTCTGCAGCATTAGGAAAAGGAAAATCCAAATATTACTTATTTCCAGAGTGAGGGAGAAGTCAGTGCTCTGAAGCACCAAGCTTTGGAGGTTTTCCTTGGGCTTTCTGATGAAGCTTGTGGTCTGCTACAAGTCCAGTGTATGTAAAGCCGTGCTTTCCCCTATTATTGCACTAAAAAATAACAGGGAGAGAAGTGGCCTCTGAACACCACTCTGGTGTCCTTGGGGAGGTGAGTGCATACTGTGTATGTTGAACTTTTTTTCCTCCCCATTCCAATCATTTCCCTTCACTCCCCCTCACAGTCACAGCTCCAGTGGTATTTCAATCCAGTTAATGTATGTGTGTTGTAAATGTCACGGGGGTTAATCTCTACCAAGCTTTTAAGAAAATAAATCAGCATTCTGACTGATTCGATACTTAAAAAAAAGTTTCCACCCACTCTTCCTTTCTTCTCTTGACATGGCAGGAGGGGTATTAAACTCTGAGTGAGCCTATAGGAAACTATTGGGTATTTGCTGTTAGCCCTGCCAGGTGGCAAAGACCCACAAGAGTATACAGCTCATTTTTATGGCAGATTAACAAAAAAGAAGGATTCCTAAATGAGGGCCTGATCCTGCTGGGTCCTTGTCTGTCCCTGCTGATCTCTACTGCAGATGCAAAAAAGATGAAGAATTTAAATAAAAGAATGCAGCGGGGGCAGAGTGTGCTGTGGGAATCCAAAACTTAGAGCTGTATGCAGCCTCTGTCGTTCCTAAAGATGCATTTTCTGCCTTTGAATTTACATTTGTGGCTTTTCTGGAAGGAAGGTTTCCACAGCCACACTCACATCTGCTCAGATCAGCTCCCAGGGTGCTGGGGCTGGCCTAAGACATGGGCAGAGTGGGCAGCAGGGTGCAGAACAGTCCTTGTTGCCTGCTTGTAGGTATCAGTGAGCCCAAAACCAGGCAGTTGTGCTGTCTTTGGGGAATGGGGCTCACAGTGCATACAATACAAGCTGCTGCAAAACTGACCTAGGTTTTCCAAAAGGATGCTAAATATTGTGCCTGTGGTTTTCTTGGCAGATAAGTCTCCAGGGACCACACAGGTAAATAATGCACCTGTGTTCTGCACACCCCATATCTCTCTCTTCACACTCAGAAAGAAATATACTTTTGAGATGGGGCCAGCGTATGACTTTTGGTGATAATCTGTCACAAAATCAGGAATGAAACATCTCAGCTTGGGTGCCTGATTGTATTACAGCACACCCTGTGATACTTACTGGCATTGAGCCCCAGGCTGAGAACCCCCGTTAAGGGGAGGTGTCAAAAAACTCTGGACTGCTTTTGCTCCCAGATGGGGTACTCTGTCCCCTAGCTCAGGCCCAGATGATAACAGTGGGTTCTGTGAATCAACTAATTCATTCTCGAAACTTTCCATTGAGTTTACTCTCTATCTTTTTTTCTGCAAAAGTCTGGCGTTATAAAGACGTGAAGCTTTTCTAAAGCAGATTGAGGATAAAGTGCCAAAAATAAACCCCAACTTGTTCTCTCTAAATAACTTACATGGCCAGAAAACTGAATAAGCAGTGAATACACAATTTAAGGAAAATGAATCTGCTTCTGTCCCCAAAAGCACAGCAAACCTAGGGGATGTAGCTTGGCTTCCTGTATTTGCATTTCCTCCACACAATGAGTGGATCTAGTTACATTTGTTTCACCTTTCAGCTATTTCTCCAATTTTCCTTTCTGAATGGAGGAATTTATCCCTTTTTTTTCTCCCAGAGTCAATGCTGGGGAGGGAAGCAAAGAAGTTATCAAAGGGGGGAGGGTGGGGAGAACAGCCTCGCCAGAGCTAAGGCTGTAATTACTTTAGAAACATAAAGGTCTATTCTCTCATTGCTGAAAAAGGGGAATTACACACATAACTTCCATTAGCATTAATGGGACTCACCTACATAAATCCCTGGTACATCAATGGGTGAATAGATCCCGTGTAACTATAGGTACTGTTTACTCAAAGGAAGTGTGTACCAAAGCAGACTGCCTAAATCAGGATAGAGTGGGTGAAAGCTCTACCTTACTCATTTCATTGTCATTTGCTCTTGAAGGGCAATTATCAAGAAATTATCAGGTAGTGGCATCTTAATATCATGCTCTCCTGCCTTTTTACTTCTTGTCTGACAAAGGCAAAACCTGACAGAATGTAAAATATTTTCCTAATGGGTTTTTTCCTAGTTGTTTTCCTGCTACCCCACCAGGTTAGTTTTTCTGCAAACAGATGTACATCATTTGCATTTGTTCTCCTCCGCTCTGTCTCTGCATGTGATTTTGAAGGCTGGTATGATTTATAGCCAGTAATGTACTCAAGAACTTTATCTCTTTTTCTTTTCATGAGTACATGAGAGAAATAATTCACTGGGGCTCTTTTATTTGTTTGTTTGCTTTCAAATGAATTTGCTGTTCAGAATGGCCAGGTGAATGCCTTGCATGAGCATCCCTCCAAAGACAGCATACAGCAGGGGTTTCATGTTTGCCATTTCTGTTACACATAGTGTAAACTCTCACTGGATGAGTGTGAGCACATGAAAGAAGAGAACTGGCAGCACCAGCTATCCATGATATGTTGCGCTGCTCCTGATTTTAGACTGATAAGACAAGAACAAAATATTTAGGAGGATTCAGGAACTACAAATCCCTGCCTGAAATTTTATAGCTCTAAGAATTACCCTTCAGCTGCCTGCTCTGCTGCACGTCTCTCCTCCTTTTCTTGCTCTTCCATGGTCTGTAGGGAGCCTGCTGCCTGCTCAGGTGCTTCTTTGCTGTGTGGATTTGGATGTGAATATCATTGCCTGCTTTGCTGAGGACACTATCTCTCTGTGAGGGATTCTTTAGTCAGTCTGGGGTACCATGCATCCCCTCCAAGCACAGTAGCAGTCATCCTTTGCTCAAAGAGTGACCGGTTTCTATTACTAAATGTAAGGACAAAAGGAGGAGCAGCAGAAAATGAAATCTAGATCAGTTTGGGCCTGGTGCACACACCAGGGACCAGAGTAGATGGCAGGCTAGGGTTTAAAAGGCAACACAGCTAATGTGAGTGGCATGAGTCAGATCAATATATCATATTTGGAGAGGGAAATCATTCAGGTCAGTCTTGCAGTTCTTTCAGGCGTCTGCAGAGATCATATCACATCTATTTAAAATGTGAAGCTCCTGGTTCTGCAAGTCAGAGGCAATAATCTCACTGACTTTGATGAGGGCAGAGTTTCACCCACTGTCAAGATGCAGCGTGAGGATGGGAGCACTCATGTTGCCTTGTTTCATTCTTTGCAGCTGCCCTTTAGATGATTCCCCTTTGAAACAAAGGCATTACCCTGACTGCACAAGTAACACCTGTACGGGTCAGTAACAGCCTGACTAAGGACTGCAGAGGTCACCCTGCCCGGTTCCTGTGTGCTCCTGTGTACTGCCAGGAGCAGGGCCAACAACAAGGGAGAGATTCTGGGAGAACCAGAACCTGCTATGGTTAGGAGCAAGCATCCTATAAAGGTCTTACAGTTCATCTGCTTAGCACAGCAGGTAGTCATTTGAAGCGTACAGTATTGACTTTTCTTGGAAGCATTAACTTACCTCTTGTACTGGGCTGTTTATTTTTGTACTGAGCTTCTGCATCTGTTGGAAGCTCCTCATATAGGCACCTGTGCCCAGATTGTATCTATGTAAGCTGTGATCAGGCAGGAAAAATATTTTAGGTACGCTATTTTTGTCTTCTGAAGCACAGAAAACTGCTGTATCATCCAAGCCTGATCATAATAAGAACCAGACACAAAACAAACTGTGATTAATAGAAAGCAATGCTTTAGCTAGCTCAGCATCGCAGAAATCCCTTTCCTCATACAAAGCAGCTAACGAACCTCACCTTCTCTTCAAAAAAAATCGTGCCACAGTTTGGTCCCCAGGTGTTGTAGTGCTTTGTGTGTCAAATACAGGAAACCTCCCAGGGCCAAGTAATGCAGGTTGGCTTTATTGGTGACTGTACATACCACGTTTGTGCACAACTGCAGTAGACACTTATCAGACACGTAACCCCCATCTCAAAGAGGCCACCTGAATAGACAAGGGTGGGGTACTACGCAGACACAGCTGTGAGAAAATCCTTCTCTGAGGAGCAGAGCAAGAGCTAGAAGGTGCTGACAGTGTTGTGCCCCGAGGGGGCAGAGGGTCTTGCTGTCATTGCGGTCAGACAGCTGTAGAGCTTGGGTCCGTACCAGTTCCCTGACCTCCAGGTCCAGTGCTGTGGTCATAAGTCCATCTCCGAGCTACTGCGTGGAATTAAATACTTTATAAACCCAAGGACTGAGTAGTCAGTTGCATCCTCCCCCTCCCTTTTATTTTGTCATGGAGTTGTATCATTTTAAATCCAAGTTCTGCAGAAAATGACCTGTCAATCCATGAGTTAAAAGAAAATATATGCACGATACGCACCAAAAAGATCTCTTAAAAATACATGTAATTAGTGGGAAGAAAAAAAAAAAAAGCTGTTTAATTTTTCACTTATACAGTCATTTCAAAAAAGGATTTAGACCATATGACATATTTTCCCATAATACAAATCCTATTGACAGGAATAAACCGCAAATATAACCACTAATAAATCTCTTCTCCTCTGAGAATAGCTCCTGCCACCAGTCGTCTCACTGATGCCAGCTTGGGGCTTTTGATTCCTCCTAAAAATGCATGTTTGTGCCCTTTTCACACTACTACCACTCTTTAACATTTCTTCCAAGCAAGCAGAACCATATCAATTTTGGGGTTTAACTTGTAAAGGCAAAGAAAAGCTGCCCCGCTTTAGCAGTATTCCTCAGCCAACAGACTGTGATGCCAGTTGCTGGTTTCAGACATAATTATTGAACCATTTTTTCCTTTAGAAACACACAATTATTGAATTCATTGTAGACATACTGTATGTACTAACTTAATTTTAGCCGTATAATCTCATAATGGACATCAATGAATAGAGGATTAGTCAAAACTATTAATAAAGAGATATATCGGGCCCTTCAATATTTTCTTTTAAAAGGCACAGTAAGCTTCAAGTTCTGCTTCTGGAGCCAAGTCTAAGTACCCTGCCTGCCTAGTGGGCATCGCAGTAGGGGCAAGAGGGAGAAATCACTCCCTTTAAACGGTGGATTAGAAGAAAATTTACCTCGCTGTTCTGCCTGTAGCTTAAATTTTGCAGTAACAGCCTTGTCTTAGCATCTCCCTCCTTCCAGGTCCCCAGAATCCTCCTGAGGGTGATGTGTGAATCATGAACTTGAGGTCTGTAAGGGTGTGAGGGCTGTAACTGTGTGGGGTTGGGCTGGGGTTATGTTGGTGTGCCAGCAGCAGAGATGAGTAAGTTGACCTGTACCCTGAACGTTGGCAGAAGAGCACAGGTGTCCAAGTGTGCTGAACCTCCAAGGGCAATCTGCTCTACATGGGAGCACACAGCCAACAGGAAACTTCTTTTACGTGTGTGTGAACTCACATGTACATGTTTAGGCCTTAGGATGAATAAAAGCTTCAAGAAATTTGCGCAGCAACTTCCCCTGAAGGTCTGGTTCAGTGCATAAAAACCTGCTAACTGCGGGAACTGGACTGGAGTGTAGGAGAGCTGCACTTAAAATGTATTTCACAATATGTTGGAACGTGGTTTGGAAAATGGGGACCAAGAGCAGAGAAGTAGCCACCATCTTTGTGTTATACGTTCTATACATTCTTCATTCATCATCCTTTCCAATATCAAATGACCTCACCATCTTCTGAAGTAGTCAGGACCCCTTCCACTACTGTAATGCCATTTTGAGAACAGACCAGGTATTTCTTCAGGAAGATCACACAATGCTGAAGAAACTGTCTGTCCTACCCAGCCCATATTCAGCAGCTTCATCCCAGCCTGAAAGAGACTGGAGGTGGGAGCCTTAAAAAACATCCTACAGCACAGGGCAGGACCAGAGGAGTGTATTATTCCCGAGGTCTGATATCAGCTCCTGCATGATGGCAGAGGCAGTCCTGTTTAGCATGTAGAAGTGCTGGCTGGACACTGCAGTACTTAAGAACTGCTGGCAGAGCTGAGGGGCAATAGCTGTCACTTTATTCTGCACACTTAACTCCTATTAGTATTAATAGAGCTGCACACAAGCAGTGAGAGCAGATCATGGCCTGCAGCTATTTATATATTTCTGCCTCATCTCTTGTCTTTTATGGCATTGTTCATTGGTGTCACCCGTAAGCTTGCAGTCATTGTGTTTCTATTTTGACACACAGAAGAGTGCCCATCTGAAATTTGATAAAGGTAAATGGGAAGCATACATTTAAAACTGAAGTGTAGTTTTCAATGAGGGAAGTGAATTTCCTTAAGTAAACGCTGCTGCTGCACAGCCCCTGCTCCCGGTCTCTGTGTGGCCCCAAGAGCTGCTTTTTGTAGGCTGCCGGTGCCCTCACCATCTTGTGCAGAACTTGTTTATTTGTATTGCAGGGGCACTTAGAGCTTCCCGAGGAGTGAGATCCATTGTGCTGTGTGCTGGGCACACAGCTGAATTGGAAAGAGCACTGCTTTCTCTGTGAGTGCTCTAGAGAGAGAATAGATCATTAAGGTCACTTGTTTTCCTTACAGAGGCCAAGGCAGGATTGATTCCTACGTTATATTCTATCTGTGCATGTATTTTTCCTTCCCGGTTTCAAATGGCCAAGGTGCTGAGACATTACTGACTTCTCTTATGAGATTCTTCTGCTAATCAGACATCTCATTTGGGCAAAGTTATGCCTGAATTTTTGAAGTTTGCTTTCAAAAATGTCAGTCTATTATTTCCAGACAGGGAAAATTCATGCAGAGAAGGAAGCTTGTTGCAGAGGGAAAGGAAACCTCGGCCCCGGTGAGAGCAAAGAAAGGATTGGAGGGGGCAGCCTGAGTCAACCACCAGAAGGGTCTCACCAGCTCTTTCTACCTCCACCCACTTCTAGACACTCCTGGACATGTTTGAGACAGAACCATTGAATCCATTCAGCACCACAGCATTGTATCCATTCAGAGAAATGCACTTCAACAGGGCAACCGCCCTTAAAAACAGACCCATTGTTTCTTGTAAAAGCCTCATTGAAATCTGCGCATATAACTGGCTGCTGTTTTGTGAGTTAGCTATACTTGCATGTTACTGATTTGAAAGTGAATTGCTCTTTGGAGGGTTATTTTGCTTGAAATACAGCTTCTCAACAAAATGTTCCTCCTTTCTTCAATAATATCCTTGTGGAGATTCCTTCCTTTGGAAAGATGATCAATGCAGCTTTGTGAGCCAGGATCTGATATGAATTTGTGTCATCGAGGGAATCAGAACTCTGGTTTAAGGTTTAAGTTCTTGGTGTTTGCACTTTTACTAAGAAGTAGTTTTACCTGATTTGCCCTCCAGAAAAAGACACAATCACACGAGAACATGTACATTCATTAAAAGACTACTCCTGCATGCTTTCAGTAAACAGTAAGGATGGCTAGGCTAGCAAGAGTTGCTCCCAAGGCACAAGGAAGAGGCATTCTTCACGCTGCATTTCTTGCTACCATACTGTCTTGCAATATTAGATTTGAAGTCCTAGCAATTCTAAGCACAGAATGAAGACTATGGCAGAGCCAGCAACCAGACCCAGTGACGCTCATTCCCCCTTGTGACAGTGCAGAGCAGGAAGGAAAGATGTATCAGGTCCGGGAAGCATAGGTCACAGCTACATTTACCAAAGCTCCAGTTGGCTTCATTAATAATACATAGAATTCTCCCAAATTATCAAAGTTATCAGATGTTGTAAAGGAAACCCAGCAAATACTCATCATGTTTAAATAAAGAAGGCAGTGTGCCAGCCTTCACTTGTTTTGATATACCAATAACAGTGATCAGCAAGCTGTATTTAGCTTGCTTGGACCATTGTCCAAGCTGGTGCTTCTTTCAAGATACAACTATATTCTGGGGGGTTACACATGACATGCCTACCCTGTAGTCCCTTAAAAGAGGTTGCACCTACAGCCCATGGATCAGATACTTCTGCATCCCCACTTCATATGGCTCCTATATGTATAGTTTGTTTTTTTCTAGAGTTACTTCTGTGTAGGATGGAGCTGTGGGCTGAGACTGGCTTCCCAGGTATGTTATAAAAAGCACATTCAGCCTTCCACGAGGGAAGAAATTTCCATCTCCACTTTCAAATGAAGGGTTAAACAAACCTGTGGCAAATTTGAGTGCTTCACAGAATGTGGTAATGGAGTTGATGCCATGTGGATGGCAGAAAGTGTACACGATATTGGCCAGTCGTTTGATACTGCCACTCTAAAGGCCCCAAGAATTAGACCAATTTCACAGTAGAAGAGGTGCCTGTTTCTCACATTTTCTTTCACAGTTGGAGTCCTGGTCACTTGTTGATCTTCTGTCCTCATAAAATCTTTCCAGTTCATTTAAAAGTTGGCTCTCTTGTGCATTTCCTAAATTCTTTTTGAAGCACAAGGTTTGAAATGCTTCCACACTTCTGAGACCCAAAGGGCAAAACTAGAAACTGAGCACCTTGACCCCAAAGGCCTTACAATGCCAAATACAGCCGGACAGAATTTGTTGCAAATGGGGCTGCAAGATCATGCTCCAGTATTTAGCCCCAGATAAATGGTAGCTTCTACTCCAAGCTTTCCCTTCAGCTTTCTCTAGTGCAGTTCTGTGGTACAAGCTGGAAGTTCTCAACTGCTGAATTCCTAAACATGTTAAAAAATGTTATTCTCCTGTGAAAAACTAACTACTAACTAAACACTAAGGTTGGTAAATTATTTTCTGCTAGTAAAAATATTTCTTCTTTCTATGTAACTTTAGAAAATATTACTACTCTTCTTTTTTCCTAGCATGGTCAATGAAAATAGATGTGCTGGCTGTGCTACTCTCTTCTTTCCCCCTCTCTCAATGCACTCTGTGTTAGCTATGCTTGGAACTGTATGTTTGTTACGTAGCAATAGGCCACATTATATTAATCACTAGTGATCATTTAGTGAGTATTCTACTTTAGCCATCGTCCAGTTTTTCAGCTGACCTGCCATTGGTAAATTACAGAATACTTTGCTCCAAAAGCCAAGTTTCTTTGACAGCTCTTTAAATTGTTAGATAGGCTAAATCGCAGCACCTCATATATACTGAATGCTATTGAATTCTGGGCCTGAATTCTGAATGCACAGGAAAATTTGTCTGTTTTTAATAAACAGTTCGAACTATGGAATAGTGATGAATGCAACTCCAACAGCCCTTTGCTGTGCAGAATACACCAGCTCTAGAAAGGTACTTTAGAAATCCTCCAGCAGATTAACTCTTACATTAATTGAGACTAAAGATATTTCTTCCTAGTGTCGTTGCAAGATGTATTAAAAGGAACTAACTCATTTGATTGGTATTCAAAAACAGGCTGGCAGGAATTAACAGATTTGATATTAACCTATACACAGTTGGGTAATCCCCATGCTGTGCTGACTACCACTGCCTGCCAAATCAAACTGCAAGTACAGAAGTCTCCATCTTCTTAATCTGCAGCATAGGAAGCACATCATATATAAGCATTTTATCTACATACGTTGAATTATGTTTTCTTTCATCTGGTATTTGTGACCTCTCACCTCTAATGCTACGAATCATCACATATCAACAAGTTACAGTAGGACATCTAGTAATTTTTCATGGAAAGTCAAGAAAATCCTAGCTGAAACTTTTGTTGTCTCTACCTTTGAATCTTAAGCAATAACAAAGGTAAAAATACTAAGCTCTTCACCAATATAGTGCACTAAAATCATTTCAGGAACTTGATTGAAAGAGATCTTACTTCCCATCTACAAAATTTAGGGAGCAGTGTAAAGACGCAGAAATACTCCCTCAAGGACCCCTCCATGTTGGTGCAGTTTACAGGAGATAAACTGCTTTATGCTCTAATTCCTTAACTATTACCTGCCTGTTCTGGGTTTGTTCTGCTGTTGGAAATCTCACTGCTTTGGCCAACAGCAGTGAACACAGCCAATCTTATTCATCACTGAAATTTTCCACCTTGCCTTCTTTGTTATCTGTGTAAGCATGCCAATTAGTCATGAAGTTGGGACTGTTTCAAGGATTCTCTTAGCAGAAGCGTGTTTATGTATAAATATATCCAGGATGTTAACTTCTTGGAAGCTCTCAAACAACTAAATTCCTTAAATCTCTTTTTCATTAATATAGTCTCATGGAAGTTAACAGCGCTATTTAACAGTGGTGCGATATCCACAGGTAGAAAATTATCATTTATCTTGGTTTTAATGTAAACTAGCATTACAGTTCATTAAAGAGCTTGACATTCAAGCTATGGTTTTCAGCATTTACTGTATGCTGAAGCATAGAAAAGCTATTTATTGTTGTTATTCATATTAAAGCAGTGCTTTCTGACTGGCCTAATTATGTAAATGCATAGCAGGAGAGAATTTGTACCTGCAAATGGTATAAAAGAGAGTGGGAGGAGTACGTACGGGGGAAACAAATGGACAAAGTGCTAGAACCGGGGCTATGCAAACGCCAACCTAGGTGAGCGCAGTCTAGCCCAACTGCCTGACACAGAACGATATTCCTAGCAGATTGCCAGACGCAACTGTAGGTCTGGAAAGAGCAATGGAGACTTAAGAAGCTCCTGATGTTCCGCGCACACGCGGGGACGCGGCCACGGGGCGGGCGCTGTCCGCGGTGCTGAGCCCGAGGTCCGAGCCTCCACCTCCCGTGCGGCGGCCGGCGGGGCACTGCTTCTCCCCGTGCAAGGATGGGAAGGCTTGCTTCCTTGTCTCTCTTCTTGCATCTGTATTTGGTGGAGTTGGAAGACCACGGATACGCTGTCAGCTCTCAAGTTAGGAGATGTCTGTGACTTCATCGTGCTCCTTGTGGACAAGACAACGCGAAGTCCGACAGAAGCCTACCAGGCACAACCAGGCCTGCTGCTCTGCTTGGGAGAAGGTTTCTCTCTGAACATACATAAAGAAGACGTTATTGATATTGTTCCTAATTTATTTTCACAGCATCACTGGTGTTCAAGATACTTGGACAAAAATCTTCTCTCTAAAAATGTCATACCTTTTGTCTTCGTTGTCTGAGATGGTACTCTGAAGAATTGCATTGTGTCTTCCCATCTGGATTCACGTGCCTGACTGTCCTACAGGTGAAAAGGCAGAGCTAAAGCTCAAATCTTAGTTTTTGTACTAATCATGCTCTGATGGATTCAAGGCTTGACTCACAGAAACGTTTTCAGTCAGTCACATCATCTTATCATAGAAACAGTATTCACTGTCCCCCAATGCTCACAGTGAGTAATTACATACTCAGAACTGACGTTCAAAGAAAGAGTTTCATAGGGACATAGTCTGAAGAGCACAATTTCGGCATCTTCCATGGAGGTTAAAGCATTTCTTCATCGCTAGGCTAGAAGCAGATTTATAGCAAACGCTGTACACATAGAGATACATGTTGCATGCAGTTCTGGGCTCCACAATATAAAAGGGATGTTTAAATTTTTGAAAGCATCCAGAGGAGGGCAACAAGACTGGTAAAGGGCTGAGGACACTTGAGTTGTATAGTCTGGAAAAGAGATGGCTGAGAAGCCTGTTGTATTGTATTGTGTTGTGTTGCATTGTATTCTATTATACCCTATTTTATCCTATTCATCTTTTCTCTGTTAGTCCAGTCTGCTCAAACAGCTTTCATGTGTTTGTTCTCAGTGTTGAACATATTTTTAGGCATTGACGACATGTGCCATAGAACAGTTTCCACTGTCTGACTAAATGGCCAATAGACATCTTTTCTTCCATATATAAATCTTAGGCCTTGCTTCTGTGAAGGTCTGTATGAACAGTACGAGGCTTTTCCCTGGAGCATTTTTGCTGGTAGATCTGACTGTCATGATTCTGGATAAAAACTTCATTATCTAATAGTGGAAATCAAATACAGCCTAATGTATAAACTGAAAATATATCCCTTTGCAATGGGTAAATTTCACGCTTATAATTTTAAATCATTTCCCTTAGATTTTTAGTCACTTGGATCTCCCAATACACTTTAAAAAAGAAAAGTGATTATAAACACAAATTGCCTATATTGAGACAGGAGCAACAGTGTCGTCTGTGTAGATCATCTGCTCATAAAGCACTATTTAAATTCTATCTGACAAGGGATCTGATTTCATCAAGTAAATCAATAGGAGAATTGGCAAGTGGGAGAGAAGCAGATAAACACACTGACTTTCTCAGGATCTTGTACATACTAAAGGGTAAGTAACTCATTTATCTCATGCTATTTTCTGTAAGCCCACATCAGAACTATGCCAATAGAATAAAGTATTAAGTATGTGCAAGAACATATTTAAGTGGGAGTGTATATCAGCTCTCTTAGTAAATAATAATAATGACAGTAAGGATGTCTAAAACGACACAATGCATTAAGAAAAAATAAGTGTAATCCCTTTTCATTAAAATGTTTCACTCCATGGGGCCAGTAATCCAAGACTGTTTTCACAAGACTCTGTTGTTTTAACAGCTGTGGCCACGGTATGAAGTTTCACATTTGTAGCTTGAGCACAATTAAATTCCCCCTCAACACCTGATGAAATGGGTTCTTATTTACTAATTCATCTCAGTAATCAGGTGATCTCGAGGATGCTTATAATGCTGTGTCCAGAGAAGAGTAGAGATTATCTTGGAGTGTGCACTCAGAATGGCTAGGATTGCCTGTTTATCCCCAGTTAGCTCTCTGCAGAAACAGACACTTTCTTCTACCTTCTTCTGACTTCCATTTAGGATTAGGTTCATGAAATTGTTCAAAGGCCTTGAGCAGATTATGACCACCTTGCAATAGGCACTGCATAGAGGTTTTAAATTAAAAAGAACGGGCATGAAAAGAAGAAAAGGAAGAAAGATCAGGCTAGTGTCAGGAAATGACTGCAAATAGCGGATTGGAGCTGACTACAGTGGTTGTTAAATTTGTTTTGGCTGAAATAAGGACTACTCTCCTGTTCTTATTTTTTTTTCTGTTTCTCCTAGAGCCATGAAGACATCCTCCCATGCTTCTGCACACCTAGTTCTGTCCTTCACTGACCTCTCTCTGACAACATTTTTGTATGCAGGGTGAGGACTTCTTTTGTTTGACCTTTTGAATGGCTATCATCAACTTTTTCCTAGATGTGATCTCAGTAACCTTCCTGAGTTCTGTCTGTATTAGGTCACTTCCTTACAACGTCCACTCCAAATCTGTGAAGCCACAGCTCCTGCCTTGCCAACATGATGCTTCACAGCATGTCTTTATATTTATACCTCTGCATTTTCTGTGTTAAACACAACTAGAGAAGAAAGTTTAAAAATAAAAGAATGCCATGAGGTTTCCTTGCAAAAAGTTCTGCAAATTCATGGGCGTCACCTGATACAGACAGGCTAGTGGAAAAAGAATTGTTGAATCAGAGAATGGCTTGGGTTGGAAGGGACTTTAAAGATCTAGTTCCAACCCCATTGATTCAGAAACACTGGACACATAAGGAAAAACTGATGGCCTAGCTTTACATGGGCTGGGTTGCATTATTTGTCCTCTGCTACACCTTCTTGATGGACTAGCTGCTTCAGCTAGAACTCAGAAGTGCTGTTTCCTTCACTCCAACTCTGGCAATTCAGAAGATGTGCCCTGTGATCCAGTCCTCTTGTGCTGGTCCTAATACCATGTGTCAGGCAAAGGTTTGTGTTCTGGGTGAGTCCCCACCGATGAGATGTTTTCATCTTCGCTCACAGCAGGGAGATCAAACAGAAGAATGGGATGCAGCGTTGAAGGAAAAAAAAGCTCTGGGAATTTATTATTTTTGTGGGATTTTTTTTTTTTTTCCCACGGAGACAATAAAGAAAAGGCAGCCCCTCTTGGCGAACAGTTACATTAAGTGCAGTTTGCAAGAGCCACATGTGAAAAAAAGTTGAAAGGATTTTGGTCGTTCATATAGAAAGGAGACGAAGGAGAGGTAACGTCTAAAAGAGAATTAAATAGGAGGGAAGTGGTTTCAGAGGGTACATGGTGAAATCTGCATTGCCTGTCTACAATGACAGAACAAGGGACTAGTCACCCTGATATAAACTAGAAGATGGATACGCAAAACGTAGTAATGTTTCTTCTCTCTACAATTGACCGTGCAACTCACTGCCACTAGGAATGTTTAAGGCAACATTCAAATTAGAGTCATTCATTCATACGGATATGAAGAGCAGCATTAATTGTAACCACAACATTAACCGTAACGACAACACGTAGAAGCAATAACGCTGCGCTTAAATTTCCTCAATGCTCATCAGAAGAAAATTAACATGGGGAATAAACCGCAGATTGAAGGCTTCTTACCTCTGTGTCAGCAACGCTTCGTGTTGGCTTCAGACAGCGCTCAGGACCACGGCTGTGATGCAGGGTCACGGTTTGTATTATGGCTGCTGCATAGACAGCATCACATCGATGGATTTCACTTTCGCTTCCCTGGTAATTTTGTTAAACACTTGCCAGTGATGGCGATTTGATTCTGTTCAAGAGTTATTCTTTTGAAGTGTTTTTCTTTTCTCTAAAGAAATAAAATACTCTGAAGTTAATCAGGGACCTTGTGTGCTTTTTTACATGTCACAAGGTCATGTATCTCGGGCTGATGACAGGGTTGCAAATGGAGACAAAGTGGCCAGGGGCTGCACTAATCCCTGGCATGAGGGAAGTGGAGGAGCAGCAAATAAAGCGGGGCCTATGTTAAGTGGGTGGACAAATGCTTTTGAAAAACCCCTCTAAATTGACTAATTCCTCTTCCCCCTACACAGACCTGGTGAACATTGTCTTGTGCTCACCCTGGAGCTGATCCTGGGAGTTGTACCCTCCTGAGAGCTGCAGGACCAGACGCTGCGCGATGTACCTGTGAAATAGCCCTCAGACTCAGCAGAACTAGCTGCGATAACCTGAGCATCCCTTTCTTTTGTTGTTGCTTCATCACCCTGAGTAAGCGCAGCTGCTGCTGAAGTTTGACAAGGTCTGCCTGCTGCAGAAACAATTCTCCTCTTTCCTTTGAAAATCACACTGGAGAAAGGTTTGTGTCTTGTTTACTTGCTTTGCCACTAAATATTCCTCAGTTTAAGCTCAGGTGCAGCAGGGATGGGCACAAACAATGATTCCACGGGAGATGTAGCATAACACTTTTAGCAGCAGGTACTTCCAGCAGGGAGGTTTGTGTTCATTGCTCCAGGAGAAAGAAATTCAACACATCAACACAAGCAGGCAGCGTGCCTTGCTCAGAACAGTGCTGATGCAGTTGGCAAAGAAAGAAATGAGGCTATCGTTTGTCAGCAGTTTTGGTTCAGACATACAGTACGTATAGATGTATGTAAGCATGACTTCTAATTTGCTCTATGCAGCAACACAGCCACAGGTGGCATTCCCTCTCGCTTTTTACAGAAATCAGGTGAACGTGCTCTAGTTTCCCCAGCTGCAAAAAGAGAGGGAACCCCCTGGATTTGAGGTGTGGGAAGTTTAAATACAAACAAATCATATCCTTCTCTCATGCGGTGTAGTGTATGGTATTTTCTCTACCTCCATCCCCAGTGCAGCCTCCAAGAAAAAACGTGTTTATATATATTTATATCTATACATATATTATGAAAAAAAAAAAGAATGTCTCAAGGTATTTCTTTTACTGGAATGCTTAGACAAGACTCCACTGCAGTTAGGGGCACATCCTTATTCAGAAATATTTATAAACAATTAGTAGTGGTAGTAATAAAAAATTTTACTTTTCACGTGTACACTGAGGAGTACTGCAAAGCTGCAGAATAAGTATTGCGGACACGGTGCTGGTACAGACAATCGAGCTTGACAGGGGCTTAAACGGTCCTAGATGAGGAGCAGATAGCTTTCACTAAGCATGGCTCCAGCCCTTGCGCTGGAGAGGAAAAGGGGCCTCGCAAAGAGATGTGAGGGGGCAGGAACCCCCAGCTGAAAAACATAAAGTAGTGGAGAAATCCCTACTTGGGCTGAAGGCACACAGGCAGCCCTGGCAGGGTGTGCTGCCACTTGTGTGCCTCTGTGGCAATGGGTTTGGGTGGGGAATCGGAGCCCCAGCGGAGCCCCAAAGTACGAGGTGAACGCATCACTCTGGTTTGGGGACCCAGGGATGTTGGTCTCCTCCTCAGCGAAGGCAGCCAGGGCCAGACTCCCTGTTCTGCATGGAGCTGCGGTGACGCTGCACCAACCACACGGGCAAAGCAGAGCCCGAACACCACCATCTCCTGCAGGCAGCTCTGCCTCGTCACACTCCACTCTTTTCTTTCTACACTGCTTCCCCTTGCACTTTTTCAACCTTGACCAGCAGCTGCGATGTCGCCTCTACAAATGCTGCCTGTAAAACCCTCCTTTTCCCACGTTGCCTTTACCTCAGCAATTGAAAAAAAAAAAAAATAGGACGCAAAAAGAATCATCATAATAATAAAAAAATAACCACCATGGCCGCCACATAATTCCCTCTTCATCCTGTCTGGGACCGGCCAAATTGCATCCCAGCAGTGCCCCGCTGGTGGCACCCATGGAGCTGCGTGGTGATGCCCCACAGCGGCCCTGGGGGGGCAGGAGCTTGGGGGGCTTTGAGAAACGTGGGTGCTGCCCGCTGCCCTGCACCGCTCTCAGAGCCGGGCTGCCAAGCGGGACGGGAGCACCAGCTGCTAAGAAAGCCCTTCTAAATAGCCACCATTCCGCACGCTTGCAGACGTGCCTGCGTGCTCTTATTCACTTCAGAAGTGAGAAATAGCACGCGCGGCGTGCCCAGACCCCGCACCGTGGGGCAGGGGCCGCGCGTGGGCCGGGAGCACCGCACCGCCGGAGGAGCGGGGCCGGGGCCGCCGGGTAATGCGGGAATGGTGCGGTGTCCCCATCCGCCCCGACCGCTCTCAGCTCCTTCATCTGCTTAAAAATAAATAAATAAAAAAAAAGGGGGACTAAAAATAGAAAATTAGGAGAGTTCTGTAGGGATAGGGTCGTTCGTTTGTTTGTTTGTTATTTTTTCTTGCGGCAGCGCGAGTGTTCGGTCGAGGCAATTTGGGTGCTACGAATATAAGACGAAAATACACCTAATTCCGTCGTCATATAGATATAATATATTTCACTCTCACCACATAAATACAAAACATCCAAATATCCAAAACATTCAGAACAAAAGTTAGTAGCAAGGGCTCAGCGCTCGGTTCGTTCCGTATTTCCCGACTAGTTGCCTAGAGACTTCCGACGTCAATAATTTACAATAAAATGACTATTTTCTTTCTGTCCAGCTCCTTCTGTCCACTTCTGGTCTATTATTAATTCTATGCACTACAGCAACCGTTCCACTTGTTGTCAGTCTGTTTTTGGTTACAGTTTGGTGGCACGCAATTTATACAGTTTGTAAACGCCATGTGTTAAATCTCGGAGAAAGAAACTTCAAACCAAAGCGAAGAAATATTATTGTTTTCTTTTTTTTTTTTTTTTCCCGAAGAATTAAGTAAATACAGAATCCCTTTTCTGGCAAATTCAAGTACTGAAATCGAACGGGAGATCGATGCGGGATGTGGTCGTGGGATACACGCGGTGGTGGAGAAAACAGCAGCGGTGGGGATAAGGCCGTTACAGAGATGTATCTTAAAGTACAAAAATAACAACCAAAGATGCGCTTTGTATATTTTACGTTCGTTTTAATTGAAGTGTGAGCGATATCCGAGAGGGTTATTTAGGAGGAAGAAGAACGCTGACGGTTTTGTGATGCGCACTGAAACGACGTGGAAAAAGAAAACAGAAAAATAAATCAGAAGGGGAAAATATATGTATGTAAAAATCGAGCCTCTCAACAGATCCGGGTGCAAATCGAGTCGCGATTCCGTTCTCTCTCCGCAGACTCGTTCAGCAGAGAGGGGAGGAAGGCAAAAAGGGCTTTGCGGGGCCCAGGGCACCGTGCAGTGCTCGGAGAGCTCCGTCCGCTGCGGGGATCGGCCGTGAAACGGAACGACGGCCGGGAAGAGCCCGGCTGCGGCCAGGGCCGGGCAGCCGTGCCGTGAGGGTGTGTGTCAAAGCCAAAGCTTTTGTGCTTAAGTCACTGAAGTCCGGAAAGAAAAAAAGAAAAAAAAAAAAAAAAATAAGAAGAGGAAGAAAAAAAAGACAAGAAACAAAAAGAAAAGAAAAACAAAACCAAACAACCCGGGCATCACCAGGCAGCTCCTCTCCCCGAATCCTCTACGGGCATCGAGCGCCCCGTGCGCTCTCCCTTTCCTACCGAAGCGGACGAACGCACGGACAGACGGCCCCGGGCGGACGGACGGACGGACAGACGGACGCTCCCGGCCCGGCGGGGGCTGCGGGGTCCCCGCTCCGCTCCGGCCCTCTGAAGGAGCCCGCACAGAGAGGGATGGAAGGAAGGAAGGGAGGGGGGGGGGGGGGGGGGGCATAAATATCGCCACAAATAGATACTATAAATATAAATACGGGGAAGTTACTTCGAGTCAGTCCAGTGCTTTTTTCTCAGCGCTTTCTTTATTGTTGGTCCGGGAGTAGGGCTCGAAGGCGGACGAGCTCAGGTAGCGGGCCGACAGTTCCTGCAAGTTGCCCGCCAGCGAGCCCGCCACGGCCAGCGGCGCGGAGGACAGCCGCCCCGCCACCGAGCCCAGCAGCGTGGGCACCGGCAGCCCGAAGAGCCCGTGCCCGGCGGCGGCGGCGGCCGCTCCGTGCAGCGCTGCCGGAGGGGGCGGCCCCGCCGCGGTGCCGGCGCTCGGGGGGGTGCGGGGATCCCCCGCTCGGAGCCGCCGCCGCCGCCGCCGCCGCCGCCGCCGTGCCGCTGCCCGCAGCCAGGCCGGGGCCCCGCAGCGCCGAGCCCAGCGCTCCGCTGGCACAGGGCGGCAGGAGGCCGGGCAGCCCCGGCGGGGAGAGCAGGCGGCCCTGCTCCAGCAGCCGCAGGACGCTGCAGGTGGCGGCGGTCTCGGATACCACCGAGCGCAGCTCCGAGTCTTTGCCCTGGTCCTTTTTCTGCTTGGTGCGTCGGTTCTGGAACCACACCTTTACCTGCAGGCCGGGGAGAGAGGCAGGGTCAGGTGCGGGGGCAGCAGAGGAGCCCCGATGGCCCTACGGCCCTGTGCTGGGTTAGGGGACGCCGGGAGCTTCCTGCGAGCGGATCCGGCCTCGTCCCTTCCGCCGCGGCCCCGCACGGCTCCACGCAGCCCCACGCAGCCCCACGCAGCCCCGCACAGCCCCGCACAGCCCCGCACAGCCCCGCTCGGGCTGTGTCCATCCCGAGTCCGCACTGCTCCCTCACCACCGGGCCCGCGCGGGCTCTCTCCCGCTTCCCTCGTCCCTTTAAACCCTATTTGGCTTTAGAGAGGAAACCTGCGCCCATTAACAGAAAAAAAAAAAAAAAATAGACTTCCACCTCCCCCCCCCCGCCTCACCCACCCCCCCCCAAAAATAAAAAAATAAATCATGGCGGTCTCTGTAACCTACCACTATTGAACTTGTCACTGCTATCCGGCAGGGCAAAGAAAAAAGCCAATTAGCTTGTCAGGGGGATTTATTGCTGGATGATGTTTTGCAGAAATATGAAGGTGGCCGCGGGGCCGGGGCTGCTCTGCGTTCCGCCCCTCGGACCCACGACGGACGCTCGGAGGCCGCAGCTCTCGGAGCTGTCCGCAGCGCGCAGAGCCACGCGTGTCCCCGCCCGGAGCGAGGCCGCCGATTCCCCGCGCATCTCCGCGTCCCCGCGGCCGCACACGCGTGGGCAGCTGGGGCCCGGCCTCCGCTCGACCCTCTCCAACCCTCCACTCCCGGAGCCCGCGCGGGGCGCGCAAAATGCGCGCAGGACCGCGGAGCCGCCGGAACGTGGGGACGCGGCGTTCCCCAGCCCACGCAGGGCCGGTCCCGGTGGGTACCTGAGTCTCGGAGAGGTTGAGCTGCCGGGCCAGCTCGGTGCGCTCCCGCCCCACCACGTACTGGCACCGCTGGAACTCCATCTCCAGGCGGTAGAGCTGCTCGGCCGTGAAGGAGGTGCGGGTCCGCTTGGGACGGTCCAAATCGAGGCCCTTGGGCAGGATGATCTCTCGGATGGAACCTTTGGCATCTGGCAAAGCAAAGAGCACTCAGCTTTACACCCAGGCCATCCCCCCCTTTTTTTTTCTCTCTTTTTTCCCCTTTTTCTTTTTTTCCCTTTTTATTTTTTCCCCTTCTTTTTTTTTTACTTTTTCTCTTTTTTTTTTTTTGTTTCCTTTTCTTTCTTTCTCTTTATGCCACTTTTCTTTTTTAATTTCCCTTCCTTATTTTTCCTTCCTTTTTTTTTTTTTTTATTTTTATTTTTCCTTTCCTCTTCCTAAGGGATGTAAAAAAAAGCCTCTGCTCCCCTCTTTCACGACAGAGATCCCAGCCGGGTTCGGGGCAGGGGCCCTGTCACTGCGGGGCTGCACCCAAGGAAGGGGAGAAAGAAACAACAAACCCAAGAGGGCAGGAAGGAGGGGACGGTGGGGCAATAAACCACCCTGGCTGAACCCATCTCGAAGCGGCCCCGCTCGGCCCTCGAGAGGTCGGGATGCTTCGGGCCGGGCTTTGTGGCCTCGGGGTTGGGCGGCCCTTTGTTCCCCGGGGCCATGGATGCGCTGGGATCCCCCAACAGCAGTCCCCTAAAATATAAAACCATCTATTTAGATTGTTTTTAATTATTATTATATTTTTTTAAAATTTTTATTTCTTTAAGCCAAGTTTCCCACGAGATAAAAGCGGGGTGCGGGCCGCCTGCCCACCTCCAGCATGAGGGCACCCGGGCTCGGCATCGTGGGGAATATTTTTTGGCAAAGAGGGGAGCAGGGAAGGCAGAAAGAACCCCACAGAAGGCCCCCAGCGGCCCCGAACCCTTTCCTGTAGCACCGAGCGGAGGAAAGGGACAGATCCTATCGGCACCACTGCCAGGGCAGAGACATCCGCGCTTCCTGAATCCCTCCCAACTTCGCTGCCCGCAAATTTACCTCCCCGCTAAAACGGAATCAGAGAGAAACACACGCCGTAATCTGCCCCTCTCTGGGTCAATCGGTCGCGCGAGGATTAAGGACTGTTCCAAGGCCCCACGTTCCGCGTTGCTCTGCCTCCTCCCCCCACATCGCACCTTGAGAAAACCACCGTTCCTTTGCGGATGTCTATTTTTTTTTTCTTTTTCTTTTTTTTTCCCCTTTTTCTTCTTATTATAATTTTTTATTTTTTATTATTATTATTATTTTTTTCCTGGAGGGAGCGAGTGCAGAACGGTTCATTTCTAGCCGAGCGAGAAACGAGAGAAACCAACCGCCCGGCTGTAGAAGCACACAAAGCCCTTCGTCATCTCCCCACCGACTTGGGGCCGGGTGGATGCTCCCACAGCCCCGCTCCGGGGACGCTGAGCTCGGGCACACGGGCACGGCCCCGCACCCTGCCCGGCCCACGCGGGGCGCGGACGGAGCGCTGCGGGCCGCGGTCGGGCGGATCCCGCGGGCGGCGGCGGAGCGGAGCGGGGAACTCCGCCGCGATGCACCGCATCTTCCCGGGGCTCCTCCTTCCCCCCCTCTCCCGGCCCGAGCCCAGGGCACGGAGAAACGCTGCGGCCGAAATAACGGCAGCGTGAGCGCCGCGCACCTTCCCCGCTCCGCGGAGCACCTCGGGCTCGTACCTCTGACCAGGATCCTCCTGCAGTAGTCCGGGTCCGCCGAACCAGATTTACTTTTGTTACAGTCTTCGGTAGCTGCAGAGGCAGAAAAAGTCCCTTGCTGCTCCTTCAGAAAAGAAGTAGAGATATTTCCTTCAGCCCCTTTGCTGTCCTTGCCCTCCTTGTGTCCGTTCTTCGAGACCCGATTGGCTTCAGTCTCTGTGCTGCATCTAACGTCCATTTTGTCTTGTTTCCCAAACATGTAGTGCAATAAGAAGAAGAAAATAAAAAGAAAAAGAAAAAGGGGGGGGGGGGAATAAAAAAAAAAATAAGGATGAGAATAAGAAGAGAGTGGCGGCGGTAGAAGAAGGCGAAGTCTCCGCTGGATATCGCACGGCTCGGGGTCACACCGCTGGGATCCGAACAGCACCTCGAGGAGGGAAGGTCGGGGTTGATCCCACTGGAAAAGCGGCGGCTCCGTGGCTGTCCGCGTCCCGCTGCGCTCCGCGCTCAGGTACCGCGCTCCGGCTCCGCGCTGCTGTGTCCGCCTTATCACGGAGCCACGCGGCTGCTGGGCGCCCGGGGACGCGCACTCGCTGCTTCAATTGATTACGGGTAATTTTGCAGCCTCCACATTTAGGTTACCTCATGAATACACTAAATTGTTTGGATAATATATCAGATCGTAATGGATGGTTTGTGTGCTTGTCCCCAATCAAGCGGAGTTTAGCCAGTGAATAAACCGAAATGATTGGTCTTGCTTTCAGGAAACACACAATCAAAAGACTGAGACTTCCCGAAAAAAAAAAAAAAAAAAAAAGAGAGAGAGAGAGAGAGAGAGGGAGAGAGAGGGAGAGGGAGAAAAGAAGAAAAAAAAGAGGGGGAAAAAAAAGAGAGAGGGAGGAAAAAAAAAAAAAGGAAGGGCGGGGGGAGGAGGGGAAAAAAAAAAAAAAAAAACTTTTGACAAGATTCACCCGGAATTGTTCGCACCATTAGCAGCCATTATTAACTTTCTTCGGTACGCCTTTGACCTCCCGATGATAGAGTGGCTTTCTCCAGAGCACGCCAAATAAATGTGAATAACGCTGCCGGGAAGGGCTGGAAAAATGCAGTTGGAGGGAAGGGAGGGGTAAAAGGGGTGTGTGTAGGGGGTGGGGGGGGAAGGAGGGAGGGGGGGGTGGGGGGGCGGAAAAAAAAAAAGCCCCTGCGGATCCCACCCGAACCCGGTGGGGATCCCGAAGTTGTGCTTGCGGTGGCTCCGTGGGGTCGGGCCGGGCCCGCTCAGCGCCCGTCCCCGCTGCGCTCCATCCCCGTGCGCTGCGCTGCGCGGCCGCGCGTGTGCGTGTGCGTGTAATTCCGCACCTTCGCAAACACTGAACCTATTCGCAGAGGCTGCGCTCGTTGAGGGGAGGAGGGGAGGAGGGGGTGGGGGGGGAGAAGAAGGGGAAAAAAAAAAAAAAGGAAAAAAAAAAAAGGAAAAAAAAATACAAAAAAAAAAGAGCCAGCTTTGTGTGCAGTGGATCCAGGAGGGGGGAGAGGGGAAGAGAGGGGAACGGAGTGAGAACGGAGATAGCCCGTGGAAAATCTCAGCTGCGTGGTCCGCTGAAGGGGGAAAAAGTTTTACTCTAGCGATTTCATTGTCCGGGCTACAATATCTCTGAGAACCGCAACAGCCCGTAATCCAATAAGACCATTGATTAGGCGACAATGATTCAATTCAAGCAAATGGCCTTGTGCAAAGAGCATGCTCCAGCCCTTCTTGTCACCTTGCGGGGCAGAAGCCCTCTTCATGCTGCTCTCCTTATTCATTCCTTTATGGGAAATGTAGAACGAAAGGAGTGAAAGATGGCAATTATCTAATTGGACTATTAACAAACAATTCTCCGAGTGTGGCTGTCTGGCAGTGGTTCTCGGGCGAGGTGAAAGGCCACATGTTGCACTGCCCCATTCACAAAGCGTTTGGGGGCCTGAGAGAGAGAGAAAGAATTTTCCCTGAGAATTTTCCACACAAGCTCCGAGCACCGGGCGGGCTGCTCCTGTCTCAAACCCACCCCCCCCCCCCCCCCCAACCCCTCCCGGCATGTCACCCACCGACCTGTCAGCCCCCGGGGACGTCTCACCCACCTGCAGACCCCCGCCCTCCCGCACAGCCCCGCGGTGTGCGAGCTGCTGCGGGGTCCGGCCCGGGAGAGGCAGTCCTGGGTAGGGATCTGGAGTGGTGATGGGGGGGGGGGGGTGGAAGAGAAGGAGGGGAAAATGCAGATAAAGGAGGGGAAAAAAGGGTGGGGAAGTGAGGGAGGGAAAGGGGAAAAAGAGAAAAAAAGAGAAGAAAAGAAAGAAAAGAGAAGAGAAAAAAAGAAAAGGAGAATGTAAAAAGGAAAAAAGAAAAAAGAAAAAAAGAAAAAAAAAAAAGAAAAAAGAGAAAGAAAGAAAAAAAAGAAAGAAAAAGGAACCTGCTTTGGAAGGGGGTTTGGACTCGATGATCTCTTGAGGTCCCTTCCAACCACTATGATTCTATGAAAAAAGAAAAGAAAAGAAAAGAAAAGAAAAGAAAAGAAAAGAAAAGAAAAGAAAAGAAAAGAAAAGAAAAGAAAAGAAAAGAAAAGAAAAGAAAAGAAAAGAACAGAAAAGAAAAGAAAAGAAAAGAAAGGAAAAGAAAGGAAAAGAAAAGAAAGGAAAAGAAAGGAAAAGAGGAAAAAGATAGTGGGAATGAATGTGGGAAAAAAAGAAAATAAAATGTAAAAAGGAAAGAGGGAGAAAAGAAAAGAAAGTAAGAAAAAAATTGAGAATGGAAAAAAAGAAAAAGGAGAAATGGGAAGGAGAAAAAAAGGAAAAAATGAAAAAAAGAAAAAAAGGAAAAGGAAAAAATAAAACAAAATAGAAAAAAGAGAAGGGGAAAATGAGTAAAGGGAAAAAAGAAAAAAGATTAAAAAAGAAAGAAAAAATGGTAAAAAATAAGAATAAAAAAGTGAAAAATAAAAAGGTGGAGAAGAAAAGAATAAGAAAGCAGGAAAGAGAAAAGTAGAAAAGAAATGGGCAGTTCACAGACACGTTTCAGAGAGTTAATCTCAGGTGGAGATCTTAAATCTCGATCATTCTCCCACAGGTAACAAACTCATTTATTTTTATTGCTGTTGTCTGAAAATTCAGCCTGCTGTTGAAGAGCTGCCCCCAAGATTTTAACCAGCCGTGTTTACGTGTACAACCAGATGTGCAATGTCCTTGCTATGGACAGCTTCATTTTTCCTTACAGCAAATGAATCTCAGCGATTTCTGGTGGTCCGTTGTCATTAGTTACTACTTGTATGGCAGTCATACCCAGAGGCCCCAAATAAATCACAGCCCCATTGTGTGAGGCTCCATGCAGATCCAGAGAGAGGATGGAGTGAGTTTGTTTCCTCCATGAATTTGCAGTGCTGCGTGACGCCTGGCGTGCCAAGGGATGCTCGTAAAGTTTCACATTTGAGAGAGATTTGGTCATCTCAGGAGAGGTACAACAAGTGGAGGCTGATGAGTGGGGACACTCTCACGTGGACAAAGCATAGATTTGTGTTTTGCAGGTAGCAGCTTTGCTGCATGAGGCACATAAATATAGGCACAATGTACACATGCAAAGGCAAGGCAGTACCAACAGTCCTTGCTGGATACTTTTATTTAATGCTAAATAAAACAAAGTTCTCTTGCGAGCACTTTTTACATCATAAATAATTTTTTAGACAGAATGGGCATAATGATTCATGCAGAAGATCTGCGAAACGCAGAGAGCAATTATATTTGTTTAGATGCATAGGAGTATGTTTGACATTTCACCTCTTGTTTTTCCTTATGCTAATGTGTAGGTATTTGTCATATAACAAAAACGGAGCAGCTGAACTCAGTTACAGTGTTTGAAGCAGAACATCCGCAGAGTTAATACTGTATTTATGTGATTTAATTCACAAGGAAGGCCTGATCCAGAGCCCAGTGAAAGCCAAGGAAATTTTGTTCTGTATGTGCAGTATCTCACAGCCTGTGTTACAAACCCCTTTCTGTGCACAGGCATCAGTTCTGTAAGGACCTTCCCACCGAACGAGTTAAATTTGCTTTCACACATTGCAGACACACAGTACTGCTGGAGTGCTGTAATTTCAAATGATGAATGCAATCCTGCAGGAAATTATGACTATCTCTAAAGTCAACTTCTTCTGTAGTGTAACAGTCGCTTCAACTCCATTCCCCTATTTTTGTTCATTTTTTTCCCCTAGTAGACATATAAAGCATTCTCACATATTATGTTCTTTCATGACCCGAAACGAGGTTCCCTACTTTCCCTTCTTACTGCCATAGCTCCAGGGATCTCCTTAGCGTCAGCACGCTTACCCACGCACCACTGGCTAAGCAGATTAGGGGTTACCTCTTTTCCTTTAAAAATATTGCTTAAAAATGCCTTAGCACACTGCATGTGTGCTCCCTGACTGTACCTTGCCACCGTGATGCTTTCCATGCACAACTTATCAGTTTGCAGAATATTCTGATGCAGAGAAGAACTAAGAACTTAATTTCTCATTGACAGCCATTACTTCTGTTATTGTTATCATGACCTTTCAAACAACGAGTAGGTTACAGTTCCTCAACTGGAACCGCAAGCCCTGAATACATTCCTGGTTGCTTCTAACATACAGAGAACATAGTAGAGTCACACCGTGTAGAAGGGACAAAAACTTGCTCCTACACATCCAACCCCCTGGGCACTGCAGAAGGCAAACAAAGGGGAAACCCAAATCCCACATGATTGTGTTGCTTTGGGTCAGGATGCTTCTGTCTGTCAGCTGAGAAGACCAGAGCAGAAGGTTCACCAAAAAGTTCTTCTCTGATGGGGATTCTGACCACCATGGCACCTTCATGACACAGTGCACGGGATAATGAACCGCTGTTGCCCTCTGGCATTAGCTGTTCCTAGGGAGAAAAGGCCATGCAGTTTAAGGTGAAATCTGGGTATTTCAGCGTATACACACTACTGTGCTGATCACTGGCACATGGGTGCTGTACAATGATATAAAAGCTATCTCTTGGTATGTTCTACGTGAAATTATTGTCACAGGTGCACAAGAACTCTAACAGGTATTACAGCAAGACAAAGACGATTTTTCTTACAGCAGCTCCTTTTTTTTCCTTTCAGTTGCTGTGTCCATCATGCCCTACAACGTTCTTCTTCCATCAAGCATTCTGCAGGACAACAGTTCAAACTAAACAGCTGTGCCAGACATCTATTAAAAATAAAGCATAAGAAGATATTTGTTATTCCATGTAGCTGTTGATTCCCATGCTTTTCTACACTCCTTCTCGCTAGCCTGATGCAGAATGAGCTGCTGCTTAATTTTCCTGCATACTTTGTCAGTAATTACAGTATTGTCTCTTTCAGATACGAAACTGAGCACATTGGCAGGAATCAGCAGCACTGTTCCGAAGGCCAGTAATAATGAGCATGGGTATCACATGTGTATCGTGATTAATCACATTTTGGTCATTATGAGCTGCTCCTTAGAGTTACCAATCTGGACAGTAGATTAATGCAAAGCTTCATTGCCTGTATCATGCTCGTGGCTTATATGAGTTATCCGAACAATGGGGAGAGAAGACCATGAGACATGATTCTTTTCATGAGGGAAAACGGCGAATTAAGAGGAAATTCTGTTTGTATTCCAACAGCACATTGAGAGCCTTTGGATTCAGCCTCGACCGTGTCTCTGGCTCCCTCTGTGACCATCAGCACTGAACACTCAGCCTCCCTCTGCCTTCACTTCACCCTCTGCAGACAGAGGAATTAGCTGTACCAGCTCTGCTCGAGCACTCATGGGTATAACCTCAAAAGCTGCTAGCCCACGAGCCTCTGCTGCGTGCTAAAGCTCCTGCAATCCTATTCATTCCCATAGCAAATGCAAGCAAGCTCGAAGGTTTAAACAGCTCACGAGGAGAAGTTTGCTAAGGTGACACGGTCAGGGCAGCAGACCTGGCATGTACTCTTTTCAGCACTTCATTTTTTAACAGTGAAGATTTATTCCGCAACAAAAGCAAATAATAATCACAATAATAAATGAAAGCCTTATTCTGGGTTAAAACAGTTCAGTTCTTTCTTTTTGAATGCTTTACTTGGGTGAGAGTCAACACAAAGCACACCTTTGACGCTTGTCATTGTGATCTCCAGGAGAATCACAGGATGGTGGTGGTTGGAAGGGACCTTATGGATCATCTAGTCCCAGGCTCCTGCTATTGTGGGAGGCCTGGGCAGCACAGCCTCAGTGGGCAGATCCTGCCCCACAGTCATCATCTCACATAGAAAGGGGTTTCAGAGAACAGACGCTGCCTCCCCAGTCTGGAGCAAAACAACTCTGCCATCATTCCAAAACTAGTGTGGCATAAGATCCAGTAGACTTGATGGAGATCTCAAAACACCATATTTTGGTGTTTTATTTCTGGCTTTGCTCTACTGTTATTTCTCCCTCATGAAAGCTGGAAGTTTCAGTAGAAGCCACGAGAACAAGTCACAAACAACATCAAATGTTTTAGAAGGATTTGCCTGCCTGAGCATTTCAGTCACATCTAACTAGATTGCTGATCTGTAAGATAAATTGAGAATCCTTGAGCTGCAATAGGTCTTGGAGGTCTATTCATATCATAAAGATAAATGTGAACACATTTACAGGAAGTGTTTGGGCTGGATCTTTGGCTTGAATACTGGAAAGCTTTTGTTTCCTGAAGATGGGTAGCTGAAGAAATGCTACAGCAAAATTTCCAACAGCCCTCAGTTAAGGAAAATGGTGGAAAACAGCCAAAATATCAGCACCATTTGGTTTGTAAGGGCCTGTAGGAAACTGTGCATGGCTTTCTGGAGGATACATAGCCTAATGAATTTAAACACAGTGGGAAGCTGAGCATCATGAAGGCAGACAGCTCTGAACATGGCTAAATGCAAGGCAATGCAAATCATTGGTTATTAGCCATATAGCTCCAGCGATCTGAAAAGCTTTGGATTTCCAGGTACCTCTGAGGGGAAAGAACCTGCACTGGGAGTCATCAACATCTGATGTTGCTGAATCCGTAGCAGTAGCTTAAAATATAAAAGGATTGTTTACATTTATTAAACAAAAATAGAGCAGGATGCCAAAACTGTCAGGATAACACAGGATTATGCCACAGATCCCCATTAATTCTGTGTTCATATTTTTATCCTCTTCTCTCAGGAGATACAGCAGAGTCCAAAAATGCTTGAGAAATGATAATGAAAATAATTACAGAGCTGATAGGATTAATATATGAGAGATGGCACAGTCTGAAATTATTTTGCTGAGAAGAAGATTAAAGTGGAGCTGATTGTGGAAGACAAAATTTTCAAGAACACAACATCAGACCTTCATTTTATCACATAATATGACAACAAGCATCAAGTTAAATTAAAAAGTGGCAAATTTAGAATAAAAATAAATGCCAAGACATGTTTCATCACCTGTGAGAGCTGCTGCTGCTGCAGAAGGTTATGGAAGAAGGAACCTTGGCTTGATTTTAAAGTGAACTGGACATTGTTAGGATTATCTCATTATGCAGGGCTGAGCACAGTGATAAGCATGATTGAATCTTACATCCCTGGCTGGAAATCTATCACTCAAAGGAGAAATGTACAGGTGAGATGTACATTGCAATTGAGTTTGGGTTTGTTCTCTGAAGAAGGCTTCTCCAGTACTTTTTGTGTTCAGCTGGGACTTCAGAAGTAGGAAGGTACAAGAGGTATCCGTACACTGCAAGGTTGAGGACATGGGTTGTTTTCTGCTGGTGCTTTGCCCCAAGCTTTGGAGAATAGCTCAACAAGTTGTGTCTGTAAAGCAAAGCCTGGATTTTGGAGAACTGGCAAGTGCTTTGAGACTCTGCTTACAACCTGGACAAGACCAATTGGATAAAAGAAGAAAGAAGGATTATTTTACCTTTTTGTAGATGAAAGATGTTTTATTTTCATTGTATTATGGTATTAAATATCATTTTGGTTTGGTTTAGTTTTGGTGGAAGAACAAAAGCCTTGATGCTTTGTCAGAAGCGCCAGAGGGATGGAATAAGGTCTTCAGGGCTAAGCTCTGAATTTAAGACTACCCATCAAGAAAGGCAGAAAACATTCAGAAAACAGAGGGATTATTCAGTAGGGATGCTGAACACATGCTAAGGTACACTATTAAGCTCTAAGGTGTGGAAACGATGCTATCCACTCTACACTTCAGAGAGTTACATATGACAATAAACTCATGGTATCTGACTGTGAAGAACCAGTATTTCCTGGCTTGTTTCTAAAGGCATGCTCTTGAAATGCTCAAATCCCACATACCTTCGTGGGATGCCAACTTCCAGCCCTCACAGCCTTTTCCAGCACAGCAGAACACAGCTCTGGTGACCCCACTGTGGGAGCTGGTCTAGATAATCTTCAAAGGGTCCTTCCAACTCAAATGATTCTGTAATTCTACAACTTCATGACCCACCTGGAGTTCTGTCACCAAAATTCAGTGCTGCTCATGTTACTCAAATTAGCCTTGATTTAGACTCCTGCCAGATTAGAGTCAGTTCCTAGGAATGCTCAGCTAGTGCCTGGTTCATATGAAGCTCTTTCTTGCAATTCCATCTCCATTCTATCTTTGGATATGTTACACCTTCGTTTCATCCTAATGAAAAAAATGAATTGAGCCTTCCGGTGTCTAGGCATTTGCCTTTAGTATAGGAATTAATTCACTATTGTGTTGGCAGAGCTCCTACTGCTGTCAATGGGAATTACACACTTTGAATGAAAGAGAACGAGGCCATAACTGTTTAAGAATTATGCTATTAAGACAGTACTATGTGTTTTGTTTTTATAGAGAGCGTTACATATGAAGAGTCAAAAACAGTTTATGGAGAAAGGGGATAATGGACTGTGCTTCACAGAGCCGTTCAGAGTGGGGCTGAGTTGGAAGGAAAGGACAAATGACTGCACAGAGGCAGAGGACAGTAGAAAAACAGGACTCCGAGGCCAAAAAAGAAGGCAGAAGATTTCCTATCCCCAAGGGGAAAAAGCAGAGTTGACAAAAAAAGTTCAGGATCAGATATGCAAAACACAACAGATTTCACAGAGTTTTCAAGCAGAACAACATATGCAGTACAAGTCCTCTTGCCAAAGGTGTTTGTAGAGCAAGCATCCAAACAAAACAGCTCAGCTCAAAAGCAGTTCATAGAGAGGGCTATTCAGACCACTGTCTGTGTTAGAAAGTTCACTATGCTTCGTTTAACTTACTGGGGTGATTTTGGTGCTACACCTTCACCCACAGTTCAGTTATCCATAATTGGGTTCAATCTTAAAAAATGCCAAGAACAGCTCAGAAGCATTTGCATAAAGCTCCTGGTGGGTTAATTTGACCCCTAGGACACGTGGATGGCTCAAGAAGCATACTTTGCTCAGGTAGTTTTCTGATTAGGATAATTTTACTTTATCCGTGGAAGAAGCTTTCAGACTTGCCTACTACCAAACCACCACCCAACCATTTCAGAAGTAGCTGCAGCAAGGTGAATGGAGTGTTGGCAGCATTTATGTTTGTAGAGGTGAGGTGATGTCTGTGAGGTGACATGCCTGCAGTGGGACACGGACCTGCAGCAGTGCAGGGATAAGGACCTGTAGGGCTTTGCCACCCAGTTCAAAGTTCACAGCATTTCTGTCCTGGAGCCCTAGAATATGACAGAAAGCACAGCAATGACAGCAGCAAAATCCTAGGCTACAGTGAGTAAAGACTCGCCCAAATGCAACAGCTGTGGGCACAGAAATAAAGAAAAGAAGCTGCTTACCTTCAAAAGATCACAGGTACACAGGGATCACCAGCAATATACCTTGCCTCCACTGCCAGCCCTTAAATGAGGTCTGGGAAGGGGTGGATCCTGGCTCCACCCTTTCCAGTCAATCAGGTGCATTGCATGCACCTTCCCACCAGGTGCTCAATCACTGGTTCAAACCCTCACTTAGCATTTTTACTACAAGCCCAAAGAAAATCAAGTCAAACATGGACTCGTACTTCAAATAAATAATTTGAATCATTAAAAGATGCATACTTGATTGTGGGATTTTCTTTCCATATTCTTAAAAATTGTGTTTCAATATAACACCCAGCAACAATCCCTTTCAATATACACCGAGGTCTGCTATGGAAATGAAATGCAAATAAAACATTCAGAGTTCCAACACAGTGAAGCACTCAAGTGCGTGTTTATCTTTAAACACATCTGGAGCCCCATTGACTTTGGCAGGACTACTCATACGCTTAAAGATAAGCCTGCTTTTGTTGGATTATGGCCATGAGTGCCAGGGGAATCATTTTCATGCTCTCCAGAAAGGGCTTTAAATCACTTTTGTTTAAGGAGAGCAAACTGATTGGATGTAAACATATCTAACAAACCAATAGATCAAGATTAACGTTTATGCTGAGCCACTTGACACATCTCTAGAAATTACTTACGGTTAAAGTTTGTTTCTTAAAGAAAATAACGATCCACTTATTCTGTAAATGAAATAGAGCTGTAGGAAAGCCCTGATACCTCCACGTGGGAATTTTGTCAAGAAAAAAAGAAGAGAGACATGGCCACGTTAAAGGGAATGCAGTGTGCATTTCTGAGGGCCATGAGAGTTAGGTGGGTTATTAGATTTCAGCAGTTTAGAGGAGAGGCAGAGTAGTGTGTAATTGGGCTCTGCTGGTTTTGCTGGTGATGCTTTGAGTGCAGCACAACAGATGGGCAGCGTGGCCCTAAATAAAAAAAAAAAAAGTTTGCTCTAATACTGTATCTTTCATTTGTGGATTCTAAAGAGTCTAATCCAGAGCCCTTGAAATCAATGGAAATGCTCTCATTGACTTCAAGGAGCTTTACAGCAGGCCCTACACTGCTAATCTCACTGCACTACACAGCCACTTGGGTCTGCTACCATGTGCAGATGTGCAGGTCCCCATCGCGCTGCAGGGGTACGGGGCTAGGAGATTTCCCTCGGGGTCACTGCTGCCTATCCCATGTGTCTCTGCTGCTGCCCACATCCAAGAGCACCTCCTCCCACATCCCCCAACCCTTAGCTCGGTGCCTTCAGCCTCAGGGCTGCAATGCAGGCACAGCCCATGTGTGTAAACCTGCCTTCCTCCCATGGTGTTTGGAAAAATCATAATAAAGAACGGTGGGTTTTGTTTTGCTTTTTAAAGCTAAAAGCAGCAGTGCTAATGCCTCACAAAAGCATTGCTTTTTTAGCGTTGCCACCTATGTGCTGTGCCTCTTTGGGAGTCCAGCTTGGAAAAGCAATGGGAAAAGCAAGGTAAGGAAGCCACACCATCCCAGCCAGGCACAGCATCGCTTCAGCACTAATGACAATGGAGAAGGAACAGAATGCTGTCAGGAAATAATGGTGTCCTGCTGGTAGCTAAATATGAAAGCCAAAACAGAGACATTTATAAAATAAACAAGCATCAGGGAAGATGAGACGTTTATTGCAGTGCAGGAAATAGTGATCTTTAACAATGGTCCATCACAGTTTCTCTGATGGTTACAGAAATAAAGTGGTGTAAATGAATGCTTTGTCTCACTTTTGTTTTATTGTTTCCTGGGCAATTCCTGGGCTGCATTCAGCTCGGCCTGGAGGAGAGCTGCACCTCACTACACAGAGCTTGGCTTGTGGAGGAAGGAGGGCTACTAAGGGCAGCCTTGTTTCAGTCTAAATTTGCACAACCCTCTGACCACCAAGGACAGGCTATGTCACCCCATCCCACAGGTCCTCTGTGCATTGGAGGTGGTCGTGGTGAGGATGGAGAAGAGGACAAGAGCTCCCCAGGACAGGAGTACTGCCAGGAAACTGTGAATAGCATCATCCCTTCAGCAGAAGTAAAATCGCACTGAGAATGTGACATGAAATGCTCTATCTCTCCCCAGAATGTTCCTATGTGATGTCACACCGTGTGTTTGTTCTGTGATGGGCACATCCATCCAGAGTGAAGGTCTGATAAACAGCAGTGAATGCCTACTGAGGCCGAACCGAAGAAAATTCCAGCTTTTCCCATCACTTCAGGAAAAAAAAAAAAATAGTAACCCACAAAGTGCAGGAAAGATTTTGCTTCTTGTCATCAGTACTCCAAGCAAGAAGAAAAGGAAAAATAAAAAACAAAAAGGTCAGAATTTGGACATAATTAAGCAGTCATGTTCCTGCTTAGGATGAGGCCCTGCACTTTTCTATTAACCTTCTGTAAGGGAACATAAAAGAAGGCATTAAGAACCCGGTAGGGTCATGCTGACAGGTGTATGGATGGAGAGGAGGGAACACATGTTTAAGCTGTCAGAGGATTGTGCATCATAAAGCTTTGGGTTAAAATCAAACTTCACAAATGAATATGTGGTTGACCATCAAAAAACATTTTCTAGCAACCCTTATTAATATTGCCCCTCTTTTCTGAGCTTTGCTGGTATGACAGCCTCTCAAGTCCGCAGGGTAATTCTCATGGATTGTTTTTAAGTTTAAAGCTGGTCGGAAAAATGTAAGAAAATTCTTGTGAGCGAGGATAGAGTGGATGGCCTAATAGACCATTTTCCTCTCTAATTTCCATTAAGGTGATTAGCCGGAATGTTGCTCGTGGGACATTAGTGAAAAAAAATGCTGGAAGCAGTCATTGGGTACATCAGAATCTCCAAATAATGTTTGTAGTAGCAGCAGTGATATAAAATCTTTCTCAGGTATTTATATAACTCTAATTACTGCCGGAGTGAATCACAATCTTTAACATATGCACCTTGCAACACTCCCCAGGAGAAGGGATTTGTATCAACTACTTAAAAGGAAAGGAGCAGCTATAAACAAGGATTTGGTTGTCTAGCGGGCAAGGGCAATCAGGAAAATTAATCTAAATGAACTGAAGCATGAATTTAATTTCGATCCCTTTGCCAAGTTGCATTTTGCACATAATCCTTATTCAGAAGGAGAGTGTCTTCCATTGAGCGCAGAGCACTTGGCTCTTGCTGCATACCTGTTGACACCGATATCCATTACCCGCTCAGAACGGATTAGTTGCACTGTTAAATAGAGAACACACTTGTGTTTTCCTATGCTCGTGGTCTGACAGGTGAACTGCCCAGTTTTAGAAATAACTACACAAAAGGATCGCCTCAACTACGACGAGAAAAAACAAAACAGGCAGAGGTTGGTTGGGTTATTCAGTCCGGTTTGGGGGGAACTGCTTTTGATAAAATAAAACTAGCATGGATGACCGGACAGAGCGAAGGGCTGTCCCGCTCAGAAGGAACTCTGATCGGTATGTCACATAGAACACATATGGAAAATGTTATTAACTGTCTTTAGGAGGCTGGAAAAGGCTGTGTTTTCTACAGATTTCTCTTTCTCTTTCTCTTTCTTTCTTTCTTTCTTTCTTTCTTTCTTTCTTTCTTTCTTTCTTTCTTTCTTTCTTTCTTTCTTTCTTTCTTTCTCTCTTTCTCTCTTTCTCTCTTTCTCTCTTTCTCTCTTTCTCTCTTTCCTTCTTTCTCTCTTTCTTTCTTTCTTTCTTTCTTTCCTTCTTTCTTTCTTTCTTTCTTTCTTTCTTTCTTATTTGAGATTGCTTTCACATTTTCCCGCAGAGCTTGCTTTCTTTCCTTCTTTCTTTCTCTCTCTCTTTCTCTCTTTCTCTCTTTCTCTCTTTCTCTCTTTCTCTCTTTCTCTCTTTCTCTCTTTCTCTCTTTCTCTCTTTCTTTCTTTCTTTCTTTCTTTCTTTCTTTCTTTCTTTCTTTCTTTCTTTCTTTCTTTCTTTCTTTCTTTCTTTCTTTCTTTCTTTCTTTCTTTCTTTCTTTCTTTCTTTCTTATTTGAGATTGCTTTCACATTTTCCTGCAGAGCTCAGCAGCTCACGCATCCCGCGAGTGTCCCTGCCCGGGTCCCAATGAAGCCCTGCTCGGGTCCTTCCCCATCCCTACCCAATTCCAGCTGCACAGCCACCGACCAAAGGTTTGGGGATTTTCTGTAAGAAAGCGTTTCGTTGGGAAAACCGTTGGAAAAACAGTGCTTGATGTTTATCGTTTCTAGCTTTGTTTTAACCCGAGATAAATTAGATCTAGGGAAAAAAAAAAAATGAGAAAGAGAGAAAAGAAAGAAAAAAGAAAAGGAAAGGCGGAGAGAGGAGGGGACGCAAACGCGCATCTCTCCCGGCCGTGCCGCTGCCCCTGTGCAGCCGTCGGGCAAGGAGCGGCCGTCCCACCGCATGCCCGAGCCGTGTCCCGGGGCTCTCCCCTCCCCCGGAGCAGCTCTGCCGGCCCGGCCCAGGCTCGCTGCCGACCCCCGCTCCCTCCGTTTCCTCCTCCCTTCCCGCTCGGGTCCGACCCGCTCCCCGCACCGCATTCCGGCCGATTCCGAGCACCGACCCCGTGGGCTCCGCGGGGCGGAGCGGGCAGAGCCGGGCCCTCCCCACGGGCCGCCCCTCCCCACGTCCCACCCCACGCGCGTTCCGCCCGCTCTTCGCTTCCCGGCCGCGCTCCCTCCGTTCCACCCCACGCGCGTCCTCCCGCGCCCCACGAAGCCGCTCACTGCCCACAGAGCGGGATGGGAGCCGCAGGAGGATCTGCTCGGGACACGACAGAGAAGCACCCCTTTTTTTCTCTTTCTTTTCCCCCTTTTCCCCGTGTGCCGCCCCCGAGGTGGAGCGGGGTGGGGGTGATGGGTTCCCCTCTTCCGAGCAGCACGCACCGCGCCGTGGGAAAGCCGCGGGCTCGGGCCGCGCTCGGCTCTGGGGCAGCCGGGAAACAGAGGACACAGTGCCTCCACCCCTTTATCCTTGATCCCATTAAGTAAGAGCATAAAGCGTATTTTTACGACGGCAACAGAAGAAGGTAAAGGAAAAAATGTAATAATAATAATAATAAAGCGGGGAAGGAGGAAAACGCGGGGAAGGAGGATAACGCAGGGAAGGAGGAATACGGCTTTGGCTGGCTGCCGTCTGACACGAAAGACAACTTCGGAGCGGTTTTCCAAGCCGCGCCGTGCCGCTGTCCCCACGCGTGGGAGCGCTCCGGGTGCGGGAGCAGCCCACGCCGCGACCGAGCGGGTTCGGCTGAGGGCCGCTGGGACCTCCCGGGCTGCTCCAACATCTCTGCCCGGAGCGGCTGGTCGAATTTTACCTTCATCGAGAGATGATTTTGCGAGGTCCGCGCTTAGCTTTCCGAGCGGGCGGCGTTAGAGCTCGTTTCTAAAAAGCAAAGCAAAAAACCCACTGAAATGTATGCTTTCCTCCTCCCTTCCCCTCTTCCCCCCTCCCCCCCCCAACCTCCCCCTCACCCCCCCCGCTGTAAAACCTCTATTTCCTCTATCTTCCGACGGTCTTTGCGCAACACGACAGCGGAGGGGAGGCGGCGGGGGATGACCGGGAGCAATAACCGAGCGCCTTTCGGATGAAGGAGAGCGCGGTGCCCCGCGTTGTGCGCTCAGACGTCGCGGATGTTCGGTTTGTGGCACCCACGGGGAACGGAGGCGGGGGGGTGGCCCCGGGACTCGCGTGAAACCAAGCGCCGAGCGCTCAGCCCGTGCCCGAAAGCGGGAGCTGCGGGCAGACCCGTGTCTCGATCTGGGCAGGGCCGAGAGGAGCCCGGAGGCTGTCTGGCTTCGTCCTTTCCCTTCCTTTCTCTTATTTTCTCCCGGGATCGGACCGGCTCTGCGCACCGGGGGCTGCTCTGCTCCGCACCCAGCAGAGCGCATCGCCCGGCGTCTGCTGACCGCGGGACATCCACACCCAACCCCGCAACTGAACTTTCCGAGAGCACCCAAACGCAGCGGCAGGGAGAGGGGCAGTACTCCACGCATCTTTCTCTCTGATTTCAGGCATCTTTCGAGACCTTCTTGCTCAGGCATTGCGAGTTTTTAGCTGCTCCGCTCGCCTCTAGGGAAGCAGAGCCCCGTTGTTCTGATCAGCACTCATCTCAAGGGACTGGGGTGTCCCCAGTCCTCCCCCGCCCCAGTACACACACACACTCCCTGCAGCCTAGCTTGGCACTGCCGGTGAGCAGTTTTTTTCATGCCTTCAGTGAGGATCAGTGAGAGTCTGAAGGAGATGGAGCTCTCTTGTCTGTACCCAAGCGTACACTGGGATGCAGACACAGTCTCAGGAGGGCCCTTCCCAAGGCTCAGATGCCCTGCATCCCACCCAGAAGTTCTTCTTCCAATAGGGAGCACATCTCAGTGTTGGTACATGCGGGAGAGCTCAGTCCCCCATGCAGCCTCCCCATCCCAGTCACTGGGATATCCCAGACCTCTCAGTCCACACTACATTCCCTGCTCCACTTTTGCCCAGGTCGAGGCTGCATGCTCAGATGCTCTGTAGGGAAGGAGGCAGGATCCCCCCCCACCCTGATACCTGCTGCCTCTGCATCGTACATCCCCGTTGGAGCTCCCCAGACCAGGAACTTGGGTGGAAGATGTCTTGTGGACCTTTGTTCCGCTCTCTACCAGGAGGGGCGGCTCCCTCCCTTCTTCCCTTCCTTGGTGGATCCTGAGTGACAAGGATGGAGGGAGGATTTGAGTTGTTTCCCCCTCCTCAACTGTCAAAGCCTCACAGCCCTTCTCACTATCAGCAGCCATCCATGGGGCTGAAGTCCTGCTGGGAACCTCTCCCCAGCTCCTATAAGTGAGAGGGGATGCTGCAGGTGCACAGAGCTACAGGGAGCTCTGAACTATGCCAGTGCCTGGGAGCTGCTGCTGCTCACGCTGTTTCTCTGCTATCCTTGCATTTAGCACTCACAAGGACAGAGGAAAGAAAAGGGCTGGGAAGGGCACAGGGACTCCCCACGCCATCAGATGAGTGCATGATTGACACTCAGCTTATAGGAACTCAGTTCACATGGAGCTGAGCAACCATACAGCACGTGCACTGTGCCCTTTAGAGCACCTTGTGCCATGGGGTGATCAATAGTTTGTAGGAGCCCCAAACAACACAGGAGAACAACAGAGACTACAGGAATCAGCAGCATAAAGGGGAACTGTTACAGTACCATCCCCAGAAGTTTGGGTGCCTGCCTGCACAGCAGAGAAAACAAAACCAATGCTTTTCCCCTTCCGCAAAGCCTGTCAGCTCCCACCAGCCTTAACCAAGGGAAAGCTACCTACTGGCCCCAGTTCTGTGAGCTCACAGTGCACGATGTGCAGTGCACCTGTCCCATTGTTTTTTACATCACCCACACTGATAAGCACTCATTCACAAACATATCCAAAGGAGCAGAGGAGAGGAAAGGAGAGCTTTGCTGGGAGCAGCTCTCCTTCACCTGCTCTATTAAGCAAACAGGTGTTGCTTTTTGTTGGTTTTTTTTTGTTTTGCTTTTTAACCAAGCATCAACAGGTTAAGAAACAGGCTTTGGAGAACTGTATTTAGATTTACAAACAACATTGAGACTGGATCAACAGGCTATAATTAGAATTTAATAATTCAAGTGGAGAAGTAACACGCCCGCTGCTTGAGAAATTGGAGCCTTTCTTTTGCAGTTCGGAGTGTGCAGCTCTGCAGATTGGACTCCAACTTGCCTGACACAATTACTGTCCTGGTGAGGCAAACATGCTGCAAATAAGAACAATGAGATCAACAATAGTCGAAGTCTAATACCATAAACAAAGGGAATAATCAGAACACCTCCTGGCCTGATGGTTTCTGCACAACTGGGACAACCAATTAGAGTCATTAGTGAACAACAACAACTGAAAAATAGTAAGAAAATATTATATTTTACATACTCCTCAGAAGTCTCTGATACTGGCAAATATATTTCAGGCAGTCCTAGGATGGCTGTTAGATATGCAGTGGCATTTTCTCTGAGGCCACCTGAGCCAGGATAACATCCAGCAGAAGTGATTAAGGTGAAGACAGACCAATATGAACCAGATCTCCCCCTTCCCCCCTTCCTCATTGTTTTCAAGGTTTTGGGCACAGCCCTGTGCCTGGCAGCTCAATGCAGGCCCCAGTCCCAGATATCTAAAGGAGAACTTGCCTCTCTCTGCCTGCTGAGTGCATGTCACAGAGGTCACCCACCTGACTCAAGGCAGGGATTCTTCCCAGCCATGGCCCAAGTGGAGCCCTGCAACAAAGCTGTCATGGTTCTGCCTTCTGCGACATTTGTTATTTTCTGAGTGCACACAAAATCTCTTTTAAAGGACTGAAATAGTGGTGCAAAAGATGGAAAACACGGGCAGCTCAGATCCCAGAGGGAGGGGAAAGACTACAGAAAGCCCTTCTCATTCTCCTGGCAGGGACATCACTGGCACCAGCACAGGGTCTGTCTGCACAGCCCTGCAAGGAGGAGGACAGAGCAGGCTCTCTTTGGGGGACATAGAGTTTGTCTGCAGCTGTCAGACACCCCACTTTCACCTGGTGAGATCCAGATAAGGTTTGGTGGGAGAGACTGCAGTTACCTTGCTTTCTTGCTTTTTGTGGTTAAAATGACACCTCCTAAGCTGCCTGGGAAAAGCCAGCGTCTGCCATAGGTACAATCACAAATAATTCTCCCCCCAGGGCTTTCCCTCTCACCGTCTCTCCCTTGCCTGCAAAAGCAGGGGCCGGCCTTTTGGTGCTGAGCTAGACGGGACCTCCCAAAAAGGAGTGCCCAGGAAAGGAAGGGCAGGCACAAAGCAGGGCACAGCCCCAGCAGCACCGACATCACTCCGGGCTGCTGCCTGCGCTTCTCTCCGGCGACAGCTCACAGCAGCCGAGCACCGAGACCACATACCCGACCAGATCATCCTTCCCAGCACCGTCGGCCCTTTAAATACCCGCTCGTGGTACGACACGTAAGGGGAGCTGACACATCAGGGCGGGTACGTGCCCGCCCCAGTGCACGGCCGTGCCAGGCTGCGCGGTGCCGCGGCGGGCTCCGAGCCCCCTCTGGCGGGGGTTCCCGGGATGCGAGGATGCTCAGAGCAGCTATCTGCCTCGCAGCCCTGCTCCCAGGCACCTGCTGAAGTTTTTTTCGACTGGAAACGTGTTCCGTGGGTGGATGAAACGCACAGAACCAGTCCTGCAGGCAGTTTCCCCCATCAGCCTCTCTCTCTCAATGAACTCCTGTTTCTTTCGAGGCACTGGAAACGCTTGAAGTGATTTTTCTTGCAGCAGAGATTTCCATCTTTGGTTCAGGAATCCTCTGAACTTCAGATGGCTTGAGGCTAAAAGGCTGCTCTGGGAAAATAGCACTCCATGCTTGCTGCATTCTTGTACCCTTTCCTAAGCAGCTGCCAATAAGGAGCTGAAGGAAGGGGTGGATGTTAGGCTCTGCAGGTCCTGCTCCTGCCCTCACCTTGCTCTGGGCTGATGACAGCAGCAGATGTGCTACTTGGGAACCATTGCAATTGGGTTCCACAAGTGGATAAGATTGTTGCCGGGGTGCATTTCTAAATGTAGGCACGCTGTTGTTTTTTTTCAGCTGTGAATTCAGTGCTCCTGCTGCTTGCTCCTGCACCACAGTCCACCCCTTTCTGCCAGCCCAACATAACTGCTTGCAGGAATCTGCTATAAGGTGGGCATACACAGGCACAGGTGAGAGCATCTTACACCATCTTCTTCAGAAAGATGGAGTCTTCCTTTTAAAGTAGCTCAACCAGGCTCTGCTGCATAGAAACTCTTTGGAACTGCAGGTCCACACAACCAATACATTCATACTTAATAAGTCAGTCTTGCTCACTGGAATATTCTGAGTATCTGCTATGTAGCATGTGCTCACTGAACCTGTAGAAGCTGTGGAGTTACCCTGGGAAAGAGGCCAGCTGGAACTCTTTTCTGTTGTGTTATCAGTGCAGGTGTACTGCTCCTGACTGACCACTGTGAGGGCCATCTGGGGGTGACCACAGCCACCTGTCCCTCTGGACATTCCTCCTGGGGCATCTTATGATGAGGGGAAGAACTGCATGGTCCTAGGAAAGAAGGTGGCCAGAAGTATCCCCAAGGGACACATGCAATCTCAACTTGAACCTTCAGGCTGACACGTGCCATACTGCAGATCTAGTGAAAAATAAATAAACATTCCATGGATGGTCACTAGGGGAACTGCATCCACTGTGTCCATGATCCTGGCAAAACAAACAAACGAAGGTAGGATGTATTAATACAAATAAAACAGAAACTCCATGCAAACATTCAAGGGGATGTGCCAACATTACAGCAGCAGCCTTAACACAACCTTCACGCTTTGAACTTTCCCACCTCAAAAATGTTTTTAAAGTAGATTACAATTCCACCCTGAGCTTCCCTCTGCAACATCATATGGTGTATGCATTGTACATTTCTCCTACAAAACAGCAGAGAGCAGCAAGTGCTGGGGCAGCAAACTAGGAAAGGAGTCAAGCAGCAAATGAGTGTGGTTTAAGCCATGAGCCTACAGACAGAACATCTACAGTACCTTAGTGGAAAAAAGAAGCCAGTTCTGCTTCGTGCCCATTAAAATGGGTTAAGTAAGTCTAAATGAAAGGAGAGCCCAACCAAGCCCTGCTACAAATCAGCTATATAAAAGCACTAAGTTGAGAGCTTAATTGGTATAAATGGAGTATTTCTGTTATTAGTGCTGGACTGCAAGCAACTTCACTCTCAAATTAACGAGCAAAAATGATGATAGCTTCAGAAGGGTGAAAACTGCAGAGGGCTCTTCCTGAGATAATTCACTTCTGTTTACGTAAACATCTGACCACAGAGAAGGAGAGAAGTTTTCTGTAATGCTGAAATGAATTTTCAGGAATGGGTTCTTTTTTCAACCCCTCTATCTGGGCATTTGAGAACAAACCTCAACCCTGTCCAAGATACTGATTTTGAGATGCCTTATCTGCTCTTTCATTTCATAACCACTGTGAGAGTTTTAGCAGTTCCCTCATTCAGTTTGGAAATATTTTTATTGGCACATTTTAGCAGCTCTCTAGCTCCTTCCCAGGGCAGCTTCTACAGGTATCAATCAACTCGTAGAAATCAGTTACTCACCTGAGAATGTTACACCAGCAGACAGCACACTATCTCAACTCTAAGTGCCCTTATCAGTGATGCTTGCAGCTTCAGGAGTCACACTCAGCACAAAATACAGATCCTCTCTGTTTGGCCTCAGACTTCAAATCTCCACTGCAGACTCTATAACCTTTTCAAGCCGATTTTCCACTGGGGCTTTATAGGGCCTATAGCCCTGCAGGCTGTGCAGCTCAGCAGCTGTGGGAGGTTTGATCTAATGACAGATTAACTTTGAGATGGTTGTTTTCTAACGGTTGTGCCTGGGCAAGGAAACAAAACATACCATGGTAAATAAGAACAGAATAATAATAAGAAGAATTACAGACAAATGTAGGTTGGACTGGAGATATCTGGTCACAGCTTCAGAATTAACTCATGGTTTTATCCAGCTGAGCAGTGAAAGCTTCCAAGGGATGAAATTTCATAGCCTCTCTGGGCTCCTGTTCTGCTGTTTAATCATAGTCCTAGAGGCTCTTTTTCCCTTTGCATCCAACTGCATTTTTCTTGCCATTGCCTCTTGTCTGTAAGACCTTGTGGGTCTATAGCTGTAACAGGACAGTCATTGCAGAGGTGGCCTAAAGCAACTGTTTGGTGTATGCCAGCAAGCTTTCCTGAAAGCATAATTACACATCTCCCTGGCCAACATCCCTGAAGCTAACACATTGGCTTGCTGAGCTCTGCAGCAGTGGTTTTGCTGGCAAAGAACACAAGGTTTATTTTCGAAACCACTTGCCAAGGCACTTATGGCAGCAATTTTTTGTTGAGGGGGCCCAGTCTGGCAGATTTTACTGAAATGGTTGTGTTTCCAAGATTTAGACACAACTGAGATTGTGAAAATGGGATGATGGGCTTTGTGCCCATGTTGTGTACCACATCTCTGAGCTATTCAAGATATGTCTTGTCAGCCAGACAAGCTGATCTGAAAGTGATGGGGTCTGTTCTGAGGCCAGAATTTCAGCCAGCTGCTGGTATTCTAACAAGTTGTTGGCGTCCTGTGCTTATCAATGATCAAGAGGTATTTGGATATTGTCCTTAACAATAAGCTTTAACTTTTGGTCAGCCCTGAAGTGTTCAGGCAATTGGACTTAAACATCTTTGGAGGTCCCTTCCAACTGAACTATTCCATTCCATTCCATTCCATCCCAAAATATCTGGTGTTGTGATCAGATACCTCTTTTCTCAGGATTTCTGGGCACCAACAGCTTAAAAGGAAGGGCAGGGGCTGCACAGGATAAAGGATTTCTTTGACCTCTCCTTAAGATACAGTGATCCAGGGAGAAGCATACTCAGTTCTGCACACTACTGAAACTTGGTGGGTATATGCAAGCCTGCACTGGAACTTGTCTTTTTTATAATCCAGAAGTAAGTGTTGTCATAATGACCTAGAAATCCTGGCAGGCGTGGTGTAATACCCAGCTGCAGCACACTGATGCCATCATGCTGCCAGGTGGAGGTCAGTGGCTGAGCACTCTGGAAGAGTTCACTGGTGAACAGCATGAGAACAGCCATCACCTGTAGTTCTTGTGTCACCAGCAGTTATCCTAAACAAGCTGGAAAAAGGCAGCAATGCTCTCATGGCACTATAAGGTACTCTATGAAGAGACACAGACACCTCCAGCTCTGCTTCCTCCCTGCTGTGAACACACAAGACCTTAAGGTCCATCTGAAATCCCTGCTCTGACAGCTATGCAAACGCTTCTCAGCACTGCACAGCCCCTGACCCTTTTACTTCTGCATTGTTTCTCACATCTTTTAGATTAGTTGAAATCTGAAGTTCCCATCTTACAGTCCAACCTTGCAATGAGCTGTTCTACCCTAAAACTCCATTTCTTACAGTACAATACGAGTAGCCTTGGCCGGCATCAAGCAATTACTGCCCTTGAATTTACATTTGTCCTGCAGTTAAACTGCTCCCCTCATCTGGATGAGGTTCCCAAGTGGCTGTGGAGAAGGCTATGTTGGGTCAATGCCACTTCTGTGGCTGTTGGCCAGCAGCTGGGTGCCAGACTGCTGGGTGCCAGGCAGTCTGGGCAAGCACTTGTGGTCCCTGGGGATGAAGTGGCCTTGGTGAACCTTCTGAACTTGAGGCACACTGCAAGCCTTTGGGCTGTGTGACTCATTCTGAAATGCTGTGAGATAATTCATTTTTTTTATTGAGATGAGTGGAAGAAAAGACTTCATTCCACATACTCAATTTTTATAACAAGATCCTCAGAAATGATGGGCAATTTTGTATGCATTTTACTACCGCTATGGTGGTAAAATGTTGTTTACTGCTCACTAAAAAGCTCTTAGGAGTTATTCTCATGCTAAAACCATTTTAAGGGCCAGCATAACAAACAAGGGATAAGATAATTAATGGTGTATTAGCTGAAATGGGTGGGACAGGGTTAGAAGGTTCATGTGTCCTTGTTCAAAGCTGAAAGAAATCAGTAGAACTGAAAAAAACATTGTAGACAAGTGTCAACTCAATGATGGCGCAAGGCACACCCTTCTCTGAAATGATCTTCCACCCCAAAAATCCACAGCGACTAATGAGTGGTAGGATAATGGGAATAAAAATATCGTAAGAGTGCTTCATTCAGAAACGGCTAGAGAAATTACTTAGAGTGTCATTAGAAACATCAGGATGAAAGTAAGTGATGGAAAATTTATCTTGAAGTTCAAGTAACTCTGCGCCATTGACATAAATCTACATCTGATTGCCAGTGATGTGGAGCAGACAGGTGCCTGATCATGTCCTACAGCCTGTGATTTATGCACTGCAGTGGATGGCTGAGGGCAGAAATTACTGCAAATAGTGTAGTTTGGAGATTAATCGTTCCAACTACAGCTTTGACCTCAATGTTATTAGTAACGTTTAGCCAACAGTACGTCCTGCAATACGCGGATACTTATCTGTGCTTTGTTTAAGTGAATGTGCATCTGACATTGGAAATAAGTTCAGTAGATGGCTTTACATTAACATTTTGCATGCTGAGAATTGAGAGGGTCTCCAGCACTTGCAGAGACAACGTGGGATGCATGCTGGCGGATATTTACAGCTGAAAGCTTGTTCCTGTATTGGAGGTTTTACAATCCTCTCTTTTAAACTGCTTATGTATGTATGGTGCCACATTAATAATAATAAAGAATAAATCTCTTTTTATTTAAGAAGCAGGGTAGGCTTGTCATCTCGAATCTAAGGTATTGAGTTTTTTTTCCTAGTTCAAATAGTGTAAAATTGCTCTGTTGACATGAATCATGATGCTTAGCTTTTATGCAGCATATAATTTCACATGCTCTAATGTTAATTAAATTCCAAAGAAGCAGTTTTCCGATCTCTCCACAGGGAGCTTGTTTGCCTTAAAATGAAACTACTGGGCTGAGATAGTCTCCACTATACCAGCATTACGTTCACTACATTAACTCAGTAAAGACTTTGGCATAAGACATGTAGCTGAACCTCGATAATCCCCTTTGCTTATCTGCAAGCCCAGGGCTCCTGCCCCGTGTCTCATTTGCGGCAGGGTCTTACCCGGTGACTCACAGCAATGTTAACCTCCTTATAACACCACGAGGAGTTACTGCATCCTTCAAATGAGTCACGCAAACAAATGAGCAATGCACACATTGCTGGGAGGCAATGGTGGCTGGGCTGTTTGCAAAGCCTTCCCTACACTAATTAAGAATTGCAGTGCTGCATCTGACAGGTTCTGATTTCCTCTCCCAAGGCCCTTTAGAAAGAAATAGAAACTGAGGGCTGAGTGATGTTTTCTGTTCAGAAATAGCTTCCCTTCTTGGTCCTGTCAGGATGGATTCTCACATAGCGCATGGTTTAATTGCAGGAGGAGGATGAAGGAGGGGATGAAGGAGGGAGTTAGTCAACAAAGGCCTGTCCTGCTGATCAATCACCAGGTGAAAAAGTCCTAGAATCACAGAATCACTATGTTTGGAAATGACCTCTTAGATCACCTAGTCCAACCCCAACCCATGCCCATTAACCATGGCCCTCAGTGCTACATCTCCCTGGGTCACTAACATCTTCAGGGACAGAGACTCCACCACCTCCCTGTGCCAAGGCCTCACCACTCTTTCTGGGAAGAAATATTTCTTAATACTCATCCTGAACTTCCCCTGATGCAACTTAAGGCCATTCCCTCTTGTCCTACTGCTGTTACTTGGGAGCAGAAGCTGACACCCACCTTGCCACTAGCTCCTTTCAGGGAGTTAGAGAAAGTGCTATGGTCTACCCTGAGCCTTCTCTTCTCCAGACTGAACATTCCCAGATCCTCCGTGTGCTCTTTATAATTCAGGGGACTTAGCTGTTTTCTGGCTATGTGTCTTTCATTTGTGCTCAAAAAGTACCGGTACTCAAATCTTGGCTGCCCCTTGGGCATGGGATGATGTGAAGTGTTCTTTGTTTCTCTCATAAATGAAATGATCAGGCTGGGTACTTGGCTTTTGTGTGAGCAAAGAATGAGATAGGAAATGCTCTTATTCAGAGTGAGAGTCCTGGACATCTTTGGATCCACTTAGCATTATGTGCGGTGTCAGGATGCTCATCCTGAGTGCCCTCAAATATTCCTGGAGGTTACAAACTCAAGCACTTGTCTCAAGCAAAAGCTGAGACTTTTACAGGTGGATACAAAGCAGGCTGGGAAATCCAACAGAATCTCTGCAGCCAATTAGTGCATTTCTCCATCCACCCCAGCACTTCCAGTGGGGTGCGAGGGGAGAGCAGAAAGTGTTGAGAAGGAGCAGGGAAAGTCATTCCCCAGGGGAATAATGCTGAGGATGGGAGGAGAAAAATAATGGCAGCGTGCCTGGAAAGCACGTGGGGAGCTTCCAGCAGGCTGTGCACATTGTGCCCATCTGTGGGCTGAAATCCCCAAAGGGTGTGATGGGCACTATTATTGCTACTTGAACTTCCCCTGACATCCAATCTGAGGTTAAAACCATTCCCCCTTGTCCTATCAAACTGAACATTTTAAATTGTTGTGAAATGCTGCCAGGCTGGGGTCTTGGTCCTTCATCAAACGTTATTCCCATCAGCCTGATGCCATTTTTTACTAGTAAAGCACTTGCCCTCTTTTAAGTCACTTTGGCTTTACTTAATAAAAGAGGAAGTTGACACACTGCTGAGCACTCGATAGCGTGGTACAACATGCCCAATGGTGTCCAGGGTTTAATGGTGTTTTGCAGAACAGGAGTAAATGCAGCAAGTCCCTCAATACATGTGAGGTGACCCAGTGTTTGAAGGGTCCTATCAATTACTGAACAGCTTCTCACTGCACAATGACCTTCCTGGTTTTACCTCTGTAAGCCAAGAAAATCAGATACAGTATGAATTCTAACGTGCATGGAATAATTAAACATTGCATCTGTGGTCACAAACTTTCAAGCAGCACCTTCAGAACACTCACATTTGCCCTCATCAGAGTGATGGAAGTTGGAAAAAGTGAAGCTTTGCCATCCATTAACATAAATAGGAAATGCGTATTGCAAAAATCTATCTCAATACAAGTACCAGTAACTCAATTTGGAAAAATTTGTGGTTAGTAGGATTTGCTTTTAAGCAACTGAATTCAGAGATGTAATACAGCAATAGTGGGAAATGGTTTGGATTAAGAAAATAACATAAAAATCATTTCTGAATGTACTTTTATTAAATTTGCTCACTGTTACAAGCTTGCAGCTGATGTTGCAAATGGCTGAGAAAGTCTTGGGAGCTGCTAAATATATTGCAATCCTGCTATGTAGAGGAGGGAGCTCAGAAGATTTTAAAGCACTTTGGAGGGAAGAGTATACACCTGGTGTAGGGAACCTGCTTTGACAGGAGAGTTGGACTCCATGATCTCTTGAGGTCCCTTCCAACCACTATGATTCTATGATTCTATATCTGAGATACTGATGAAAAAATCCACAGGACAAATTGTGTCAGAATTAACACGCTGGGTGGCAAGATCCCTTTTTGGAAGAACATAAATGTCAGTATTCTGCCTCAGCCCTGCAGCCCATTTGACCCAGTGTCCCATCTCACTTTCCCAGCTGTCAACAATTTCCAGTTCAGGGTCTTACTGAACCCAGCCAGCCCATTTAAGTAAATACTAAACATCTCTCCACCCTCTTCTTTAATGTACATAAACCCAAAAACTTTCAGCAAGTTTTCCAGTTAGGTGAAAACTGTCCTTTTGAAGTTCTTTGGACCAGATTTCTACTTGCTTCAGTGAGTGGTCCCCAGAGGTGGCTCTGAAGAGTCAGTCTCTTACCCACTCTCTCAGACCACCCAGGATTTTGAAGACTGCTGATGTATATCCCTCAGGTTTATTCCTTGCTTTTCACATGAGCCAAAGACACAGCAGGATAATGTCTCTCATGAGAGCCATCTGTATTTTTGGACATTCTCATTGATGAAAAACTTCAGTTTTGATATGTCCTTGTAGAGAGCAGGTACGAGAAAAGCACAGAGTAAAGACACATTGTGTATTTGAACAGTAGCATTCAGATTTCCCTTTCTTTAGCCTTTGTTTCTTTCCTGATAATTCCCAACATGTGCCCTGCCCTGCTGACCTCCCCGTCATTGAGCTGATGCGTTTGTAGAGCTGGTGCCCTGTATTCCAAGAACTTGCTGCCCAATGATGACAGTCAGCCCAGAGCTGACCACCTTGTGTGTGAAGGTAGGATTGCTTATCTCACGTTACATGCACCTATGTCAATTTTATCTGCTATATCATTGCTGACATCTTCAGATCCTCCTACAGGTCTTTCCAGCCTGTCCTGAGCATTACTGCTCTGAACAGCTTCCTGTCATCAGCACCTGATGGAGCTGTGGGTGTCCCTACTCATCGCAGGGGAGTTGGACCATATGGGTTTTAGAAGTCCCTTCCAACTGAAATAACTCTGTAATCAGCAAAAGTTGTCAGCTCACTATTTGCCCTCTCTCCAGGTCATTTATGGTCATTTGTAAGGGCAAAGTTCCAGCACAGTTCCAGCACAGTTCCAGGCATGATGCAACAGAGATCATTCCCTCTCTTCCTCCCCATGAACCATTAATTCCATCCTGTGAAGACCTTTTATCATGCCATAGCTATTCAGTTCCCTTAAAAAAATCTCTAGAGAGGGACTCTGTCAAATTTCTTTACAAATCTGAGTAGCTCCTGTCAGCTTCTGTATCACTGTTACCAGCTGCACACAAAACTCACCCAGAGATGCCAGCCTCGCCCTTTGTTATGTCACCTGCCCTGTGTTCCCTGAGTGCGGACACCACGGCTATGCACATCTCTCAGGAAGTCACGTTGCTTTTCAGTAAGTGTGAACATTGGCAGTTTTCAACCCCGTGTCTCAGGACAGCAAAAAACAAATGAATGAGATTGACTGCAAGAAAAGGGTTTATGAATCTATTATTAAAAAAAAAAAAAAAGAAAAAAAAAAGAAAAAAAAAGTACTAGTAGGTCAAAGAATCAGAAAAGTAGCAAGCACACAGGATTACTTTGGTCTTAGCCCTGAAAGCCTCTTCTCTATAGGGGAGGCTGCCATATTAACAAGCATGTGATATCTTGTGATCCAGTTTGCTGAGAGTTTGACCCAGAAGAAATCACTACGTCCATGCAGTATTTCTTCATAGTGTGGGTGTTTTGCCTGCAAATAGCTCAGGAGGTCTCAGCTGAGCCTCAGTTTTACATGAAATATTTAACAGCTCTTTCAGTAAAGCCCAACTCCCCTTACTACGACTATTAACATTACAAAGGGCAGCGATGCTGCTCATTGCTCTGGTGTGATGGATGAAAGGAAGGGTTTCGCTTTTAACACTGGATACAGTTTGCAGGGATCACTAACCCTGAACTGAATGTCATTTCTTACTTACTAGGGTCAGTGGCAGTTTGAATTAATGGGAAGGTTTTAATCAAATAAGAACTGGCTAAAACCTCTTTTGCTTAAGAGGTTCCTAAGCTTTGCTGCTTGTTCTACACTGCCCAGCGGCAACAGCAATCAGCATCAATCCCCTTTTTTTTTTTTTTTTTTTAATTGATTTTAAATTTCCAAGCTCATTTCTGGAAGAACTCTTTACAGAAATGCATTGCTCACTGTGGGCGTTTTCCCTGCGGTGGGCTGCAAATCTCTCCCCACTGTATCAGTGGGAAATGGTAGTTCAGAACAAGAAACTTTAAAGGTGAGCTGACTTCAGGAGAAGGTGGGAATGCGTGGGCTTTATGGCAGTGTCTGGGCAGTGGTGATTCCAGGATAGAGTGCCATGCCATCAGCTGAAGAATATTTCCAGGCTGGATAGCTGCGCTCCTTCTCCTTTGGGACTGTAGTGTAATCTTCAATTAGAAGACATGTGATCTGACAGCCCGCAGCAGAACAATCTGTTTTCACAAGAGCAGCTTTTCTAGGATAGGAAAGCTTTCACATCCTCCTCATTTCTAAAAGCTGTCTTCTAAACAAACAAAAACAAACAAACCAACAAACAAAAAAAGAGCATAGGATGGCAGTAACATCACAGCCTCTGCGAGGTAAAAGGGCATGCAAGAAAATATTTTGGGCAGTGTTTCCACATGCCTGCTTCATTCTGTCTCTTGTGATCTATGCTTTTCTTGGGGCTCTCATGTTTTCCCACATTGAAGGTAACCGAAAGGTCAATCTAAGTGAAGAATACAGACAATTCCTGCAGAATCTGTGGAACATCTCCAGAAATTTATCAGGTATGTACCACAATAGCAAAATGAATTAATTGTACATGGGGTTACTCCTTACTCTGCTTTTTGATTTTTGGCTTTTGAAGATGTTATTTGAAATAATAACAGCTGAGCCTGCAAATGGGATTATTTCTGTGCTTAGCTAATGACTGCTACTGCTTGCTGCTCTTCCTCAACTCCAGATCTGACTGTAGGCTGCCTCAGTCCCTGTGCTCCTGCTTGTAAATATTTAAGACTTTTTGGTGCTCTCCCTTTTTGCCCTAGTTCCCTGAGCTCCAGAGGCAAGTAAGGTTTCCCTCTGACTGATGGGGACTGGGGACTGGATTCTCTGTTTCAGAAAGTCTCTCTCTGCTCCCCTATCCCAGCTTTGAGTGTCCCTATCTGAGCATCCCTTGATGGGATATTGGGGTGCAGTGCCAATCCCCAGACCTACTTGTGCTGAGGGATGGAAGGGAGGAGAAGGGCTGCAAATCTTTCTGGATCAGTGATGGGGATTCTACATGGGTTTGGACTTTTGCTCAGTGCATCTCCTGTTGTTACTGTAACAGATAACATGACAGAAAATGAGGAGGTATTTAAGGAAAGAATTCACGGTCTATTCCACACAGCAAAACGAGACTGGTTTGTCAATCCAAAAGATATATGGACTTTCTTTGGGTCTCTCTTTTTCTGCTGCACAGTTTTCACCACTGTGGGTAAGTCTGGAGGTAAAGTAATCTCCCCAGAGTTAGTAATGCTCTCTCAGATGTATTTCTTCCACATGGAATTAAAGGGAATACAACAACAAAAACTTCCAAATGTCCTTTAATTTTCCCCTTGAGTGTTGGTATGGGACTGGATGGGGTGCTGCAAACACAGGTTGCAGAGATGTAGCTGAGTCACAGAGACAAGTCAGCTTTTAGGAAACAGTGATGCTACATGCTTAACTGCACCACTGCATGCGCACTGTAAGCTGTGCTCATGTGTGACACATGCACAAAACTATCATAATATGGTGAGACAAAGCTCAGTTTTTCAGTTAAACCTTATTTCTTCTACTCCTGTGTGTTAAGCTGGGTAGTGTTTTCTTATTGAAAGAGGTACATCATTATGTGGATACTGTTTTTAAATTACTTCCCAGTTATTTACGTCTAGAATTGCTTTGTAAATCTATGGCTCTGTGATTGAATGAGCTGTTGCTCAGCTTCTCTGGGTTAACAGCAAGCAGTGGTGTTTAAATCATATTTCTAACCCTTCTCTTCTGAATTCATATTTCAAAGTGGAACCTAGATGAAACTGAAACAGCTGCTCTGGATTGCCTGCTCCTGCATTGCTAAATATACCTCTCATGCACATCCCCAAAGTTACTTCTATCCTTTTGCTAATGTTTCTCAAGTGCTGGCAAGTACAGACAGTATCTAAACACTCCACGAGGATTAAGGCAGAGTGGAAAGTAGTCCTATAGCATTGCAACAAATTGCAAAGATATTTCTCCACTGAGTTGGGATATACTCAAGATCCCAGTACAAGTATTAAGTATCTTGATGCAAAACAAATACTGATTATTCTATAGCAGGAATAATGTGAGTTCCTGTGTTTGCTAGAGCATGTAGGACCTGCTGTCTCAGTGAACCTCAGTCTGACAGCTTTGGTGGCTGTCTTCAAACTCAGCATCCTGCAGCCCCTGAGAGCACAGCTGATTCTTGCAGAGTGCACTTTTCTCAGTGCTACACACTGAAGGGCTTCTGTCTCAGGCAGATAACACCACATTTTTTGTTCCACAGGCCTATTTGAATAGCTTAATAGCTCAGAAACCTGCTGGAGATACAGACTTGAATACTTCTCCCCCACCCCCCACAAACGATGAATATTAGTACAAACACAACAGTGAGGAACACTTGGAAGAGTCCCCTTTATTAGAGAGCATTTACTTCAGCTATTAAGAGGAAGATCATGGTGTTGAAAACCTCTTGCTTAGGAATACTTACCCCCCTTCTTTGACATGGGACTGCAGAAATGCACACTGTGATCAAGCAACCCTTATATTTCTAAACAATATCACTTTTGGCCTTAATAGCATCAAGCATTAATATAGCATCTCCAGGTTTTGAGCAATAGTAAAAATCTCAGTACAGGTGAATGGCAAACAATTCATGGTGTTCTTTCTCTCTCTTTTTCCCTTCTTTTTCACCTCTTTTTTTTTTTCAAGGTTATGGCAATACCTATCCCGTGACAAGGGCTGGAAAATACCTCTGCATGTTGTATGCTTTATTCGGCATCCCTCTGATGTTCTTGGTCCTGACAGACATGGGAGACATCCTTGCGACTGTTTTGTCCAAGTCTTACAATGAATTCAGAAAGCTACAGTCAAAAATTTTAGCCTCTAAATTCTGTTCCGGATCCTCATGTATCAGAGGAGATGGATCTAAAGTGGATGTGAACGAACCCTTGAGTATAGTGGAAATGCTGAGAAATCAATCAGCTGTTAAAAAGAAGCCAGCCCAATATCGCAACGCCCAAATTTTTGAGATGTTAATTGCCAGAGAAAACGAATACAAAAAACTATCAAGAAGTAAAAGCATAGAGAGGTGGAGCTCATGTCCTGAACTAGACAGGGGAAAAACAATGACCAGAGTAATTGAGAATTTCGACAATATAGGAAAAGAGTTAGAAAAACTGGATGTGCCCATTGTGTTAATGGTGCTGGTTATCTTTGTGTACATCTCCTGTGCAGCTGCTATTCTTCCAAACTGGGAAACCAGGATGGACTTTCAGGAAGCCTTTTATTTCTGCTTTATCACCCTGACAACAATTGGATTTGGAGATACGCAACTGGAGCATCCCAAGTTTTTCTTGTTTTTTTCCCTCTATATTATTATTGGCATGGAAATTGTCTTCATTGCTTTTAAGCTGGGCCAAGAACGTTTAATTGTCTTGTATAAAAAGGTGATATCATTCTGTGGGGAAAAAAAGGTTCCATCAAAGAAGATATATCCAAAATAAGCGTAGTCATTTCTCCCTCACTTGTATGCATTGCCCATTGTAACAAGATGAAACTATTCCTGCGCATTTCCACTCCCTGCCCTGGGCTTGCAGGGAGCATGTTTTCTGTTTTCCTGTAAAAATCTGCTGGAAACTGGTTGCATTATGAAGGAGACACTTGGCATAGGCACCGCCAGGGAGCAGTTTCCAACAAAGGTTGGAACAAACTCCTAACTAACAAATGAAGACAATGCATGATGAAAAGGCAGAAAGCTCTCCCTGCTAGTACTCCCCAGTTTCTTTTGCAAAGGTCTGACTTTCAACATAATTGTTATCCTCTCAGTTTGAGATCTTTTTCAGTGCTTTCCAAGCAGGTCCCAGATCACTGCCTTGTCCTGGCACCTGCCTGCAGCCAGGGATAGTGGGATCACGGCTCTTGGTGCTGAACTGTGCGGACATGCTGCTGTAACACTTCATCAGGAAGAGTTGGGTAGAAGCATGAACCCTACTGCTCTTCTGTCACAGCTGTGTGTAGTGTAAACCTCGAGTTTACATGCTGTCCAGTGGAATTTGAAAACTAAATGTTCACCTCTTTCTCTGTTCCTGGTCTACAAATTAGTCAAAATGTTGCTCATCTGTGCAGGGCTGAAACTCGTTTTCCATCATCTCTTATCATATCTGGGCTCAGCCTGGAGTCAAGGTGTAATTATAACAGAGTTTGTGACATGTTCTGCTCTTGAGAAGCCACCTGAGCAAGACACACAGCACACCTCAAGGTGGGACAAAGTTCATCTTTGCTGTTAAAGAAACACAATGGCCTGGGTGCACCACACCCAGAAGTTCTCTCCTCTAGTTCAGGTTTTACTGTGCACAGAGTGCTTGATTTTTTTTTTTTTTGTTTCTTTCACCTGTTCATGGAAAGAAAGTTCTACAAATTGCTCTGTGGTGTCTTGTGAGTCCTGAAGTGAAGTACAGAATTGTGGGAATATTGTTGTTTTATTATTATTTTGCTTACGTTATTTGTAATCTGAATCGAGCTACCAATAATTTTCAGTCAAAAAGTGTACACACACTATAAGAGAAATCACTGACTTCAATTAACTGCCTCTTAGCATGTAAATGTTATGCATGCACACTGAATGTGAACAGCATCTTTAGATAATAAATCAAGCTTGATTTTAACAGCATGTGCATTATTTTCCATAGCACGCTTGCCTTTTGAAGATGAGATGTTCAGAGTATTTACATGACAAACAACTCTGCTACAGTCACTGTGAATAATTAAGTATAGTCCCTGTTATGAATAGTTTGTTGTGACTAAGCACTGGTGATATGCTTGTATGTAATGAATGGTATAAAGAAACATGCTTTATAAGGACAACAATAAAGAGTACAGCAGCTAGAAGGAACTCTGGTTAATTGTTTAATGTTTGCTGTGAGTTTGGTGGCACACACATAGTCCTTCCATTCAGACTACTCTCATTTCATCTTTTTTATGACTTTGGATTGAGATCAGTGTAGGACTTTGGATCTGCTCCAAAGCAAAATCAGTGAAAAGATTTGTGTGTTCTAATGGACTTTGGATCAGAGGATGACACTTCCTCATGCCCAGGGACTTTCCTTCTGATATTCCTAGCACTGCCAGCATTAGTAAGAACTGGTCCTTATGTTATGGGACTAGGTTCTTCCACAGCAGTGAGATCTCTTTTATGCAAAAGAATTCATCCATGATGTGCTACCTTCATACCTTCACATTTACTTTAAAGAAGGAAGTTTGACTGGACTTGCAAAAAGGATTGTACACAAAATCATTCTAGTTATGGCCAAGGGGTGGCAGTAAACAGCTTTACTTCACACAAAACATGACAGATGTTGGGGATAAGAGAATATTTTATAGAAGTAGAAAGAACAAATCACATCACTGTGGCCCTCTACGAGATCAGAGTGCTCTTTCCTCTTGAATACAATGTGCAGCAATGCCCTTCACCTCTCAGAGGATACAGGAAAAGCAGAAAAAGTTTAGATGCCAGGGGAAAGGATGAACGAAGCTATGGAACAGCTCCCACATGAGAAATGTAGACTAGCCCTCTAGTCTGGAAAGAGGTGAGAGAATATAGATGAGGTGCACAACGTTGCACGGTCATGGAGGAGAGAAACAGGGAGACAGAATGTCTCTTGTATTTTTTCTGACCTGGTTTCATTGCCTGGAATGCACTGAAATCACTTGTTGTATAGTTCACAAAATAATCAGTAAATCTAATTTCTGAAGAGATACTCAGTTTTCCATCTGTGTGCAAGGTAAACAAGTCAGTTCCCAAGTTTTCCTGAACAAGCACACACTGTTTCTGCAGAGCATGTCACAAGAAGAATGTTTTAGGTATAATAAGACCACTGACTTGCAGCAGATGTAACATGGCCACCTGTACTGTGTCAGGGACATAAAGGATGACGGAGAGCTGGGCACACACCCAAAGGTCAAGGATGGAAAGGTTGTTTTGTCCTCCTTACAGGTGTGCTGAAGCATTGCATTAGGAATATCTGGCCCTAATTTTCTTTCTGTCAGAGTAGGAGCACAGTTCCCCAGATGACAGAGGAGAATGTTGCAGCACTGTGCTGACAGCAATGACAGCAGTTTGGTCTGCTTAGCAGGCTTTGAATGTAGCTCAGTAAATAAAGCATCGGAGTTAACAAAAATGAGGAAAAAGTAGGTAGCAGTGACTCATTTAGTGACCCAAAATCATAAATATTTATGAATTGATAGCTCTTATCATAGTCTAAATCCTGGCAGAATTCACCATATCTTCCCCAGGATGTTTTTATTCGACCAAATTGATGTGGAAATAAGCTTTGCTTGCATCAAAGCAATGCAAAATACTGTTTTCATAATAACTTTTTCCATCATGTGCTTCATGAGATGGTGAATTAACAGTGAAGGGCTTCGTGGAAGAACTTTTCTATCAAGACAGACGTGACTGATGGGGAAAGAGTTGCTTGATGTGTAACCCACAAAGGATATGAGTTATTACAGACCCAGCTGGAGAGCTTCACAGATCAAATGCACTTGGTGCTGAAGGATGCTGGATCAATCACTCCTGATTGGGCCAAGATGGCAGCTGTCACGAGCTCTTAGAGGAGGAAAGAGGGGTATTCCTGGTGTGGGAACTGCAGAGGGAGGGATGGAGGAATGAAGCAGAAAATAATGCTTGGACAGAAGGGAGGAAGTGACAGCTAAGATAGACATTTTTTGTACAGACATAAATAGGGTGAAGAGGTGCTTGAGAAGCACTGAAAATATGGTGAGGGAGTGCCTCTGGACTGGGTAATGTTTTTGTGCACCTAGAACATGGTCAGAGAGCCCTTGGGAGATCAGCAAGAGGGCCAGGGTGTCTGGGCTGCAAACCACCTGATCTTACACAGACCTGGGGAGGGCAGAGAGAAAAAAAGGTTTTTCTCTTGGGAGAGAAAACAGTGGCAGGAGGAAGATGCAAGCAGTGCACTGAAAAGACATCAGTGAAACCACCCAAAATATTTCTCTCTTTATTTATTTATTTTTTCCTGCTTCTTCATTTAAAGAATGGCAACCCATTTAGAAGCATCTCTCACAAATACGCCTGAAGACTCAGGAAATTCTTAACGGGATGTAGGACTTATCATCTGTGTGCCAGTAGTTCAGATGTAGTCCAGATTTTAGTGGGCTAAACGTTAATAACATCTGATAGCACTTTGATGGCCTTTATGCCTTTTCAACTCATTCCAGGTGGAGATGCACCCACATCACAAAAACACTCCCCTATAATGAACACTAATAGCATGCATGATGGCAGCCTCAGCAGAGGCAAAGGCTGAGACTCCAGCTGAGAGGAGTCCCTGCAGCCCTTTTTGCTTCCAGGTTCCCAGCATACCTTATGATCCTAATTTACAGACCCCAGGGCTCTTCAAAGGTAGCGTGTGTGGCTGTTGCATGCAATATGAATGTCTTGCAAATACAGAATGATGGCTCTCATTCCTCTCCCTGGCTTACACAAATCAAACAACTAACTATATATATATTTATGTATTTATAAAAGCACCTCCCCAAGCTGTACTCAGTTGTTCATCCAGGATACGTTTTTAAATTCTAAGAGTAACTTAAAAATATTTAGCTAGGCTGCCCTTCCCTTACTTCTTTACCTGTCCTTCACATAAATGGTAGGAAAAAATATTTCTCGAGCCATCCAAAGCGGTACTACATTACATGCAGAGAAAGGGAGATCACGTTGCAGCAGTGAAATTTCAATTACATTTGTTGAAGTACATCAGCACATATGGTGACAGAAATACTAGGAATTTGCTCCATCACTCATAGCTAGTAATAGCTCCTGGAAGACAACAGCTCTCTCATATATCAGGCCAATGTTTTTGGGATAGAGGCTCGAGGTCTAAATGCAACTCTTCATGGCCAATGAGGTCCACGAGAGCACGGTGTGTGCGTGCCAATAGCTGGCTGTCCACACATGGTACTCATTAGTGAGTTTTAGGAAACGCTTGTACAAATGTTAGTTGGCATGTGTGCTCAGTTCTTCATGTGAACCTGAGCATTTCTTGATTTTTTTTTTTGTAGTTGTATTTACTTTTTTGCTTTTAGTTGAAAATCTAGTTTCTCCGAAGATAAAATCCAGTTCTTTTGAGTTTTGTTCAACCTTCTCTCGAGCTGATGAAGCTCAGTGTCTGGTTGCAGCCCCCCTGAGACTGAACTTGTGCATAAAACTATATGTCTACGAGTTTTATGGATGTTATCAAGTCCAGAGGAAAAGTTGGCTTTGGACTAGATAACCTTAAAGGTCTTTTCCAACCTTAATGAGTTCACGATTCTTATAAAGGGAAGTGGACAAGAAGGGAAGAAGGAAGGAGGAAAGAGTGGAGAGATGTGACAGTGAGAAATGAACTGCTGCATTAAATAGCTACTGATGAGAAATCAGGATAACGATGTTGTCTAACAACATTGACTCATTGCATTATCTGCTTCCACAGAGTCTTGCGTGAACGGGAAAATGAAGAGAGAAGTTACCACAAGTCAGCTTATAAAATTGCCAATACATTTGATGTTTGCTGGAAGAGAGTTCTTTGATCTGCTCTACGATGCAGACTATCATCATACTCTCAGATCAGTGCCTGGGAGGGGAAACCCCACTCATTTGCTGCCTTCAGTCACACGTGACAAAGAAATTTGAAGAACAGAGCAAGATTTGGGAGCTCTGAGTATAGAGCAGCCATGTTCCACTGTCTTCCCACTTCACATTTTTCTTGTGACAAGGAATTAACGTTGCTACTGTTGAAGGAACATAGGAGTTCAGGTCATTCAGTGCGTTATCAGGTGTAAGCCCTCCCCTCACCAGCCTAATGCTACACTTGTTTTCAGGCTGTTTAAGGACCTCAATCAACAGTCTGAAGTCACAGCAGAGCACTGCATAGATTTCTCCAACCTTTAATAGAAAGCTTCCCAAGTACACATACCAGGCAAAAGCACAGAGCTGCCCTGCTTCCTGGGTGAGCACTGTTGATTTTTTATTTTTTCCCCCAGAAAAAATACCCTAGAATTTTGACTAAACACTTTCAACCCAGATACAAACAGGTATGACAAGTTTTAGTCCAATTGCTTGGCAAAAGGTGACTTTAAAAAAGATTTCAGCCATTTTATCTTTGATATCTCACTGAGATGAGTCATTGCTCTGAGTACAAAAAAGATGAACTGAAAGAATTAAGATCCCTGTGCTGTGGCAGGAGCTCCAGCTTCTCTTACAGAGATGACAACACATCATGGTACTCTGCCAATGGAACAGGACCAGCTTTCTCCAGCTTTTATAACATTTTTATTCCTTCCATCTTTCCCAAGAGAAGAGTTGGTACAATCTACTTCTGTCAAAGCAATACTTGGGACTCTTGCTAAAAGATGTTTCCCAAAGACTATAAATAGTCTCAAGAAAGCTTTGTAGTTCCTGGATGAATTAAAAAAAAAAAAAATGCAAATGAAGGCTCATGAACTTTCCTCAGAGTTTAACAGCATGATACGCTTTGCTGCACTAAGGAGTTTGATTTACTGTCTGGGTCTGTAAATAAGTGTGTGCTTGTGCTAGTGTTTGACTGCCAACACCATTGCTTTGCAATCTGCTGTGCAAAAGAGGTTGTTGCTGCGCCAGAGGGTTCTTACAGCAATTTGCCTCGCCATTGAAACAAATAAACTTCATGCTTAAAAAGATTAAGGACTGGTATGTAGACATGTTTTTACTTCATAGAAAAGCCACTTCTAAATGCTACCTAAGCAGCAGAGGGCTGAGTTCTGATCTTCTGGAAATCCATCGCAAAGCTCACAGTGCCTTTAGAGAAAGAACTGGAAACAAGGAACAAATAGAGTATGTGCTGCCATTAATCCCATTTGATCCCAGCTTTACAAGACCTGCTTCATGCCTAGACTGCTGCCTCATGGAAAGTGTTTTCTATACAAACCAGCTGAACTCCTGGAAGTTGTTCCTTGCTCTACTCATCAAGGGATGGCACTTCACTGTTACCACAGTCTAGCAGCATCAACAACTACAGACAGGCAAACATCTTCTTGAAAAAACCTCAGTTTCTCTTGGTCAAAAGCAGAAAAACATTAAGATGTGCCTCCATCAGGCACTGTTGTGGTTAGTAATTACTTTTCCTGTGACCATGTTTTGTCAATGTTTTTTCCCAGCAGAGCATCCATTTCAGTTCCATCAGTGTCCCAGCTTGCCCATAGGGCTCTGGGTAAAACCTGAGACTTGTGATAGTGTCTCTGGGACCTGCTTCTGGGACACATGTTCTTTTTGTCCCTGAAGAAGCATGGGGAGTCCATCTGTTGGACCCATCTTCCACAAAAAGATGATAGGGCAATCAAAGCACAAATATTAACAATGCCTTCAACATAGCAATTAAGGAAGTCATTTTACTCAATCTACAGGTAATTTTCAAATAAGTTTTAGGGATAATGTTCAAATAAATGCTTCACCCAACCCTTGAGCATAATCCTAGCCCAGTACTGTTAAAATCAGGTATTTTACTTTGACAGAAACACAAAACCAAGTAAGAAACTACTCTCAGACTTTCTACTTCTTGGAAAAAGGAGTCACTAAAACAAAACGAAACCTTCCATGTTCCTGTAAAAAAAAAAAAAATCTTCAGCCTACTGCTTCAGACAGAAGGACTTGAAGTGGCTGACTATTACTAAAGTCTCCTTGATGCAGAAATGTCACTTATTTTTCAGTTTTAACAGTATCACTGAGGAGCTACACAACTTCTCAGAATAGCTTAATTACAGAAAAGGTAGACAAAAAAAAAATAGGATCTGTTTCTGATTTCACATTCACCAGTTTAAATCAGAAGCAGCTCTTTCAAAGCCAGCAGAATCATTAAATTACAAACGCAGCATGGGATTAGAGTCAGACTCCTTGAATTCTGTTAATAATTATTAGTGCTGGTGTTTATTATTTTTATTGTGGCAGTTCCTTGGAGCATCTTAGATAAGGACCTGAAGTAACCATCCATTATCCAAGGTTTCCAGCCATAAGCCTATTGCAGCATGCATCTCTTATTGTAAGAAAAGCAGACCTTATCACTTCCTTCCCATGCTGGCTAAGCAAGAAAGAAAAAATCCTCATGGCTAGTTTACAAATATGTGTCACTGGGTTATTGAGTAGATCTGTGGAGCAGCTGGGGCATATTTTAAAAAGGAAGAAACTCAGTGAAATAGGACCCGTGAATGCAGAAGCTTGGTGCAGTACAGCACTTGCACTGCTGGCTGTCCTGTGCTAGCTGGGTGACTTCACCCCACCAGCTGCAGTCCAGCTCACAGCACCCAACCTGAGCCACTGATCACTGTTTGACCAGTGCATTAGTTTTGAATGCTAGTACCTATAAATACCTATTGTCATTTCTGCAGAAGACTTCCAATATTCAGATGAATATCCTAGCAAAGTATCACTTTGTCAGTATTTGACTTCTAATTTAGCATTCAACAATGAACCAGATAACTCATTCAAGGTGGTTGCAGCTGTCTGGAAAGCCAGAAGAGCAGGGTAACCAAGCACACCAAGAATTTGACAAGCACAGAGTAAATAAAATGTTCTCCCTCTCCAGAGTGGAGAAAGTGAAATATGATCACTTGCAAAACTGAATATCATCAAGGAATGGAAGGCATTTATGCAAAAGAAGGGCTTTTGCAGCAGTCATTGTCACATTATATATGATCAAGTTCAAGAGACTTACAGTAGGAGAACTTACATCCTGAGTCTGTGAACCTGGCACATACACAGCTGAGGGCTGCCCTGCAAACCAGGCTGGGACAGGTGCAGGGAGGATGCCAGTCAGGAGAGCAACCACACTAGAATGCTGGTTATCTGGTGAGAGGAGATAGAGAGATTCTCAAGAGAGAAGACATAGCTCTGTTCAGAGCTCCAGTCTGCTCTGTAGGAAGGAAATAAAGGAGCAGATACATGGGATGATCTTGCTCAAGATTTGGACTGAAACATGGTTCATTTTCCAAGGCAGCTGATGAGCCTGTGCATGTAAAAACTCTACGTGAATATCTGCTGCTAGTCTCTGATTTCAGGGATAATTCCTGCCTTGCAGGGATCACTTCCAGGCCTGCCCAGGTACCACCACAAAACACATTGTGCTGGTCTAACTGAGCTTTGCCCAGAGAGCATCTGTTGTCTGTGATAAGCATAGAGCAAGCTTCAGAGGACAGCAGAAACAGAATTGATTTCTGCTTCAGCTCCTTGAGAGGCCTTCCACATGGCTGTGACACAGCTCAAAGGTCTTTCTGTCTGAAGGTTGTCCTTCAAAGGAACTTAGTCCTGTTCATCATGTCATGTGCTTAGCTTGTGAAATAAATGTCATCAGATAATAGAAACTAACTATCCTGAGTCCTCATCCACCAACACTGATCCATTTCAACAGCACCAGCTTTTTTTCACCTTAAACGTGATCCTATTCCCAAATAACACACTTGCTACTTCAGAATCAAAGTACTAAGAAGGGCCTCACTGCGTTTCAAAGACAATACTGTCACCCAGACCAAGGGAAGTATTGACTCAGTACAGCACATGGTGTCAGGGCTGCCAGTTGTCCTCTTCTCTGTAATTATGTGCATGAAATGGTGATTCCTGGCTGTAGACAGTCCTTCTGGCTGCCCCAGCATTCACTGCCACATCAGTGTGGAAAGTCACTGAATTAACAGGTGTCTCCTAACCATAATGAGCCTACAATTCTAAACAAAACCCAAAAAAATATTGTATACGGGACAGAAATAATGCCCTACACATTATGGTGAGTGCAGGCACAGGGTGGCTGCCAGCAGTAGGATTCCAGCCTTTCACCAGAAAGGCATCATCTTACAGAGTCCATATTTCTGTTAGCAACAATATATAACACAAAGCAAGGAAAAGAGGAATTTAAGATTAATAATATACACATATGTTATACATACTCATGCTGTTTGCACTTCCTACTTTCACTTGCAGTTACCTGTAGCTGAGGACGTCCTGATGCTGCATTTGTAACCAGCTCCTTCCAGCACGAGGTTTGTGCTCCGTAGTGATGTCTGTGCCAGCAGAACCACTAGATGGTGCTCGCAGACCTGGCTCCTTGCAGAGCCGCGACGTGGAAGCTGCTCGGAGCTGGGTTTCCACCGACACCGATGGTGACAGTCGTTTGACACCGCCTCCGGATCCAGTTCTGTTGTTCATCTGCTTTGGGAATCAGAGAACGAAGTAAAGAAAATCCTGCAAAGACAGAAGCACCGTTCTCTGCTCAGGCATAGAGGACTTTTAAGGGAGTGAAGGCTTGAAGGGAAAGAAGGTGAGAAATGGTTAGGAGAGAGAGAATGAGAAAATGATTAAAATTTACATAGAAAAGTCCACCTGATCATAATTTTAAAGCCAGAAGGGATCACAATGATAATTCACTGTTATGCTGTACATTTACATATATAGGAGCATCCTAAAATCTGTGCTCTCTCAATGAATTCTCACTTTCCTATTTCTTTTAGGCAAAAATATTTCAGATGCATCAACACATCTCTGATTTCCTAACTACCACTCCAAAGGTCATGAGATTTGATAACGTGATGTATAGAAGATAACTGCAGAAGTGCTACAGCCAGGCTTGCCTGATCTCATTTGAGCTGCCCCCTGCTGCTCCACTGGTGTCTGGGAAACCCAGCCTGGCACTAGCACTGTTGGTGTCCCCAGCCTGTAACTGGGAAGGGACTCTGCCCAATAGCAAGAGAACATGACTTACAACTTATTCCTTTCTGCTCTATTTTTGGGTTTTGCATCCCTTTGGCTGAATGCCCTGAAGTAAATTACAACTCTCCTTAGATTCATTTGCCCTCATCTATTGAAGTGTGGCAATACCTTTGAGAACTGTAGCAAGACCCAATTCTCCATTCAGCAAAGGAGAAAAGCTTTAATTAGGTCTGAAGGATGGCCTAGCTTCTAGCCTTAATTTGTTCTCAGAACTTATCTCAACAGGGCTTTCTAGCATTGGAATATTCACATTGCAACACCGTACGGACAGCAGAGCAACAAAGACCTAGGCTGTAGCAAGCAAGGAGTTGCTCAAACGCACCAACTATAGCCATAAAAACAAATGAAAGAAGCTACTTACCTTCAGAAGATCTCAGGTATACAAGGATCTCCAGCAAGATTCCTTTGCCTCCACTGCCAACCCTTAAATGAGGTCTGGGAAGGAGTGGATCCTGGCTCCAGCCTTTCTAGTCGCTCAGGTACATTGCATGCACCTGAGCTCTCCTGGATGGGCCCTGCCTTCCCACCAGGTGCTCAATCACTTTCAAGCTGTGACTTTGGACTTCCACTACAAGCATACATCTCAGACAGAAAAACATATTTTGAAGTTTTTTCTGTCCCAAAGTACAACAAATAAATAAATAAAAATCCCCAGGCAAGCAAAAACATATTTGAAAGGCAAAACAAAACACCACCCATCGCACTAACTTAAAAAAGGAAAAGGTCAAACCATTGCCATAATAATGCTGGCTTCAGAGTGTGCTGGAAGACAGTGGAACACTGCCCTGCTGCCAGGTGTACTGTGTGAGCTGGTGATGGAAAATAGGCAGCCACTTCAGCAGTTCAGTGGAAAGGTGTTATTGTTTCAGGGTTAGAAACTGAGCAAGAAGGAAGAAACAAACCATACAGTACTTGAGCTTCTCTCAACAGTAGAATTATCAACAGGAACAACCTGCAGAGCTCACTCTGCTTTGCTTTCTGGAAGTATCTGAGGACCAAACCAGCAGCCAGAGCAGGACTCAACCCTGCTGAACCACACCCCAAATGCAGGGGGTTCCTCTGCAGGCAGATGAGTTCCCTGATCCATTTCTCACCGCCCCAACACGAGCAGTTGGGGACAGTGTTGGCATAAAGGTGCTTTCAAATACCATGTAGCAACCTGTTGTGAGGCCTACTATCTCCACCCAGATTTTACATAGATTCTACACCCAGATTTTATCCCTGAGGTGGCCCCCTTAGTGCACATAACACCTTTTGTCTCTTTTGGAGACCACAGCCTTTGTTGGAAGCCTCCACACACCGTTTTTACTGTGAGGTTTATCTCTGAGGCAAGCTTAGCCATTTTCCTCCTACTGCAAGCAGTGATTTTGCTGTTGTGCAGCCGGTCAATATTTGAATTGGCAAGAAGGTGGATGTTTCAAAGGACAGATAATCTTTTGTTTGTTCTCTTCTAACCTTGCTCAGACTCAGCTCAGACTTCTGCTTAAATGTCGCCAGTTTCTCTTATTACTACTATTTTCAGTGGAATTTAAACTGCAGTGGTAGAGGCTGTGGGGCCTGGATCATTCCAGCTTATGGCAGCACGGAGATTGTAACTGCATGAGGCAGGTGGGATACAAATACATGAAATGTCAGCTCCTGCACTACAGCCCCATCACTGACCAGCAATAACCTTAACCCTTCTAAATGGTGCTTGGCCGCTGAACTTTCTCTGCCCTGGAAGCGGGAAGAGACGCGTGGGGAAATATAACAGCTGCTGGCAATAGCAAAGGGTACATTGTGGGTGACTCCATGGAAATTAGCATGGGGGGGAAGAAAACGTTAACCAGCGGCGACAGGCTCCCGAGCATCATTCCCAGAGCACAGCATGCAACCTTTCAGAGAGGAGCAGGAGGAAAGGGGCACGGATCAATGCTGATGGCCCCTCAGAATCTCAGCCTATGCATCTGAAGGGGTTTCTCCGCTTGCTTGCCAAAGGGGAACAGGGCAGGCGCAGATGCAGAGCAAACACCAAGGTCATGCTCGCCCTCCCGTCTGCCCCAGCTGCAGCAGGGTGAGTTGGGCAGGGCTGTGTGTGCTGGCAGCTCCCAGCCAGGGGGACCAGGAGTGAACCTCATGCTTGGTGTGAGGTGGTGACTGTGTGTATAGAGAAAATGAGCACATCCAAATGTTGTACGTGTTGGCTACCAATCAGTATTGCTTCTTGCATTAGGAACAGGTGACTGGAAATCACTAATAAAATGCCTCAGAACTATGCCAGATGAAGCAAACAATGACTTGGTTGAAATATTTCTTTAATTTTTGTCAAGCCGTCTGTTTTGGACAAAGTGAAATTTCATACATTTCAGGAAGAGGAATTGTCATTCACTAATGATGCTCTTCGAATACCTACCATCAAAGCTTTAGACAGCATCATATCTTCCTGGCAAGGCTCACATGATGCAGAAAGGAAACATTTACAAAATTATTCTTTCTGTTTATTGATCTCCTCTACGTGCTTCAGACCTGGTTCTCTTTTTGCATCTAAGAGCTCTGCATAGAGACCTGGCAAACAGAAACAGAAGAGTGTTATCTGTGTAATTAAATAGAATTAAATCACTCAGAGGGAAGGGAGTTTGCCATGTCACCATCCATTGACACTGAGCGACTTATTGCTTCATAAACAAATTCAAATTAATTATGGTATGTGATATATATGCAGCAGGTGTGTTCTTGCATGATATCCACCAGCAGACGCTCCGACTGCAGAATGTTGCTAGTGCTTTCATAAACACTTTAAGTACAGCACTGCTAAATGTCTAATAGAAGTGCTGTTTGGATTCAGCAAATCAGAGTCGCTCTGCAGTGAACCAAAGTGCTCAGCTCAGAGCTATATGACAGAGGGGTGCTGCTAAAAGTGACAATAAATCCCTATGGATGTGTTGATATCAATATGGAGGTAGCTTGTAAAAACTCCAATCAAGGATCAATAGCTCTTTACGAAGATAAATAATATAAGGACAATGCCTGCTCCAAGTAATATAAGGTCCACATCAAACAGAAGAGAGGCAGGAAAAAGAAGGGAAAAACTGCATCGTTGAATGATCAAGAGGCAGAAGTTTCCATGTGCCAAATTTCCAATTCCTCTCCTGGGTTTTGTACTCATGGTAGGCTGAAGAGTGACAAACATTCTTCCTTAAGGTACTTTTGGAGAATACGTTTGGTGTCAAGAATAACATGAGGGAAAGCACAAGATATTTATTAAAAATAAAACAAAGCTTTGTTTGCAGAACAGTAGCATTACAGACAGACTCTGAATTTGTTTGCAGCAGTGGGGTTTGCTTTGGTATTCATGTACACACAGCACTTAGCAGCAGGTGCAGCAGATGCAATTAGTTGTTATGGATATTCATCCTGCCTTTAACTTTGAAGATGTTTGGGGTTATCTGAAATACAAAGAAGTAGCATGATGCTTTGACTTAACTATGCTTACAAATTATTTATTTTATTCTTGATTTTCCCTTTATTCCTTTGCTGCATCTCTTCTATTTATTCTTATGAAGAGAGTCTACGGGCACAGAGGCAACAGACACAATCTATTGACAGTTCCTTTCATGTAGATGCAGGCTCTTGCAGGGTGAAATTATGGGTCATTTTTTCAAATAAAAACACTGAGTAGAATTTGGAGTACCTCATAATTTTGTCAGACAGAAAGCACATGGGCATCAAAAAATACCATCTTTAGGTGAAATTAGAGATATGTTCAAGCTACATTTGGATTCAGAATGAGACTGGGGACAATCCAGAATTCAGAAGCTGCAGTTTATTATAACAGTAAGGGCTATTTACAAATACCTTGATGTGAGTTTTGAATTTCCAGAGCTCCCGAAACTTAGAGGAGCTCAGCTCTCAGATCTGTGCCCTGGGTTTCCTCTCTGTGAAAGCACGTGTGATTGGCTCCCATAGCCTATGTTTTCAAAGTCAATGTTTAATTTCACAAGTTTATCAGAAAAAGACATAAAAGGTTGAACAATTATGCCTCATTAATATTTTTTAGCATTGGCACTTCATGTTTTGTATCAGAAGCTTCTTTTACAGTGATTATTCACATCGTACCATTTCAAATATCCTTCATTTCCCCTAAAATGATTTTTAATGAGACTAACAGGAAAACTTATTGGGAAAAACATCATTACTCAGAAACCAATTAGCACCTTCATCAGTTCTTCACCTACCCAACAGTAGGCAATCTAGATGGTTAGCCATAATCACAGTTACAGATACAATTTGCAGCTTTTGTGGAACAGGTTTTACCTGAGTACCTCAGATTGAAAAAGACAATGAAAAAGAAGAAAAGCAAAAGTCTTTTATTTTTTTCCCAAGTCAGGGACTTAAATAATGAACTAAACTGAACTGATAGAGAAGATATTCATCTTCAATGTAAGTCACCATGCTGCTCTGTCTACAAGATGGATGAAATGGGATTTATGCTTTATGAAATGGGATTTACACTTTAAATCTGTATATAACTCTTCGCTGATGCATCTGTAGTGCCTGGATTTTATCCCCCTATATGCAGTTATTTCTGAAAATATAAAGCCCATTTTCTCATGGTAAGAGTTTCCTTTGATAGGACGCAAAAACTTGCAGCCTATTATCCAGCGAGTGCTTATCCATAAGGCCATCTCATCCATAACATTGAGCTTATGATGGGACCCCCAAGAAGCTGAAAATTAAGCAAGTGCACGAAGGCATAGAGCTAAAATGCTCAGTGAAGGACCTGCAGGTTGAAGGGAAGAGGTTAGGAGAAGTGCTCTCTCTTAATTTAACTGAATGAAGCAAACAAACCTTTGCAAAATGAAAGTGGGAAATCAGATAATGAATAACTATAAAGGCTCATTAGAACTTAGACGTGCTCCCCTCAAATATAATTATGGCTAATATGATTTCATCAAATGTCACTGAAGAGCTGGAAACTCATAACGATGAAACACTTTTCGCTCCTTCTGCCCTTCAGTGAGAACGTCTCTTCAGGCTTTATAAATATTGACAATGACTGACTCTTCCTGCAGGGAAAATGTGACTGGTAGGTGCAGATTCCCAGGCTAATGTCCACAATGGCCAGCTGCACCTGGCTATGGTGCCCCAAATAGGGGTGGCCATACAGCCTATCTCCAGCAGGTACTTCCACGGATGGGACATCCTGTGATGTCACTGACATATCCATGTCAAAGCACTCATTAAATGGAACACTTCTTGTGCATCAGGATACTAAACATTTGTCAAATCAGAGTAACTGCCTAAATTCCCTCCCTCAAAAAAGGTAAAGCTTTTCAGTCATGTTATATCCAAGCTACAGTTGCAGTGAGCTGGTGTGGAAGGTAGAGGAGTTGTGGTGATTTATGTTCACTGGAGAGCAGGCCCAAAGTATTTCATATGAGCTTGACTTTGCTCATGCAGAAAAACTGGAGAGGGAGTTACATTAATAATTTCACTGAGGTAACAGTTCTATAAAGCCAGTACAGTATGACAAAGACATTCCATGTTGAAGAATCCCAATTTTATACAGTTTCTCACTTTCCTTTTTAGAAAAGTGGAAATAATGTACAATAAATATTTAATACCTGCGGAGTCATGCCCTCACTGCCTCTGTGGGAGCACTCTGCTGCTCACAGGAGTCTCTGCACAGAGAGGGATGAGCTGCAGGGTCTCAAATGCAGTGCTCAGCAAATCACAGTTTTCTGTTTCAAGACTTCTATTGTTTTATCCATCACATTGTATTCTGCCATATTAAAGACAAAATATCTCCAGTAGCTGAATTAAGCCCTCCTCAGGCTATCAGGGAAAGCTCTGGGCTCAGTGGAGTTTTGCAGTTCATGGCTTTTCAGTTCACATAAATGAAACTTTTGACTCTCAGTTCTAGTGAAGCATCTGTGGCCTTTCAAGGATGTCCCTGCTCAGACGAAAAGCTAGAAGTGCCAGCCACAGAGATCTCCTGGCACTTGCAGGAAAGCACCCACAAGTTCCCCAGTGGTGACACCTGGCTCTACCCTTTGCCTTGCTCCGTTCTTACACCACTTGTGATAAAACTCGTTGCAGTTTGCTTGCTGGTGCCATCTGCTCCATGACACAGCTCCCTTTCCTACATGCCAGACACAACAATTCACAACTTCTTGCCATTAGAGCAGTTAATTACCGGTTTGTTAACCATCTGACATTATAACAAGTTCAACCCTCTGTTGCATTAGTATCAATATTTGAATACAGTGGCAAAAAGAAAGGCAAGTGCAAAAACATCCTGATGAATTGCCTTTTCCCCTCCTCTGGATTACAGAGCACAGGGCAGTGAAAGTGATCCTCACAGCAACTTAGCTAGGGAGGTGGTGGCCTGTGGAATGGCCATGGAGATCTTCAGGCCCTTGTACTTAGCTCATCTCTGTTAGGACTCCTGAAGCCCTGAGAATCACAGAACCATAGAATCATTTGAGTTGGAAGGGACCATTAAAGGCCATTGTGGTCCAACACCCCTGTACTGAACAGGCACACCCACAGCTCCATCAGGTGCTCAGAGCCCCATCCAGCCTGACCCTGAATGTCTCCAGGGATGGGGCATCTGTCTGGGCAACCTGTGCCACTGCTTCACTAGCCTTGTTGTAAAAACCTTTCCTTATATCCAGTCTCAATCTCCCATTTTAGTTTGAAACCATTTACATAAATTTATCATTTACAGCAGTTAGAAAGATTTTGTCCATAGAAGAGGGATCCTATTGATATTTCACGTGTAACAAGCTCATCAGCTGCTAGAGCTTTCTTCATTTATATTTGCTTCCTCTTTTACCAAATGCATCTTAACATCTTCTTGTCACTGTGTTCCCATGGAGAACAGCAATAAAGGCAGAGATTGGTCAAATATGCTGCAACATAAATGTGCAGTTCTAATGCACACATTATAGGAGACTTTTTATCTCTTTGTAAAAACTAAAACTACAGAACATACTTTATACAGATGTAATGTACCCACACGTATCTGTATATATTTCTGTATAAATGTAACATTCCATATTATATATGCATTATATAGTGATGAACTTCTAATAATCCATTCCAGCAACTAGAAAGTTGCCTGAGGCCCACTCACACAAACACAGGCACATAATTAGCTTTCTTACAACACTTCTATTGCCAGGAATCAACAGGATCCTTAGAAGAGCTTGGTGTGGGTAGTCATGGTGGTGAAGCCAGTGTAATTCCTGCCATGCCAAGGGAAGAAAACGCAGCCTTTGCTTTTTTCTGTCTGCTGCTGGGCTCCTGCACAGTGTGCACAAATACATATCTCATTAAGTCTTCATGAGACTTAAAAAAGCTCCCAACAACAGAACTAAGAAATAGCACAGCCAATTTTGGAGATTTAGAACATGAGACTGCAACCTCTGATTTTCAGTTACATCAGCACAGGCCAGAGATCTTGCATGTGGACACAGCCCACTATTCCTAATGGAAATACATCCACAAGAACCACCATTCTTTTCAATTTTATAGCTCCATAAACCAAGATAAAATAAGGAGCAAAGCAGACCTTATGTTAACAGGAATGCAATTCTGAATTCAAATACATGGAATCAGTTTTGGGCACTGACCAGAAAAGAATCATTTGCTCAGTGTTTCATGGGTCATTCACCAGATAGAGACACAGACAGTGATGTTCTCTTGGAGCACAGAGCTAATTGTTCTGTCTGGAATTCTTGACCAATCCCTCATGGATTTCCATGTGAAAAAGATCAGAAAGATGATATAGGAATTCCTGTTAACGTTTTACATCTCTAACTTGTTATTTTCTAGTGTAGCATTAGTGTCAGTGCAAGATGAGAACTGCAGCCTTGAATGGTAGCCATAAGCTGTTAGATCTTTAAACACATACACTATGCTGATCATCGATATTGTTGCCATCATTAAGAAAGACGGTGAAGAGTTTGTCCTGATTTGTTTTGCTACTGAAAGTGTTAAGAAAAGGATGGGAAAGAACCCCAGTGTTTGTACTGCCAGGTTTGTGCTGAGAGTGTGAACACCAATGGTGGGTAAGACTGTGGATTCTGAAGGATCTTTGGGGGAACCAACAGCTCTACTTACAAAAGCAGTGATGGTTATATATCAGAGTCCTATTTTTCTACAGTTTCCTTCAATGGCCACCGCCTTGTTTCCTCTGTTCACTTCTGCTCACCTCCCCTGCACCAAAAGCTGTCCGTGGATAACCACTGTGGGGGGATGCTCTGCAAGCTGAGCTCTGTCTCAGGATCAAGTGATCTATATTACAAACCCAGGCTCTCACAGTGATTTTCCTAGCAGGCTGACAACGTTTCCACTTTGAAGAAGCACAGCCATCAAGGAGCTGCAAAAATTGCAGGATGTGAAATCTTTCTGTATCAGTCTCCCTGCTAGTAGTAAGGATGTCACAGTCTGAGCTCTCTTCTGAATCTCTGAACTGCTCCCCAGGAATACTCCAGCTACCCCTGCTCAAAGCAGCCACTGTTGGATTATTTCTAAGCATTAAAAAGATTTTCTTCAAACAAACACATTTAGGATTTTCTAATAGCAATTTAAACCTAATCTGAGAATGTCTGGAAGTGGAAAATGACTTCTACATGCTGAGGGTAGTGTTCCATTACCAGTAATTTATTGTCTTTAAGAGCATCCCTGGAACATTTATTGACACAACAAAACACAGACATTTCTGGTTTATTGTAAAATCTCATTGCACTCGGCCATTTGTGACTAAGCACAGCAGTGCATATACTTCCAGGCAGGGCTTCCTATTTCTCTAAGTGTGTTTAGACTTATATGAAGATTTTATATTTCAAGAATAATTTAAAAAATCTCTCACTGAAAACGAGCATAAAAATGTAAACACTATTGGTGGAAGAAAATTGTGCAAAATTTTTAAGGACAGAATTTGACTGAAGAAATTTGCTACAGCATTTCCTTTAGTAAATGCAAGTATTTAAGGAATAACTATACCCTGATGAAGTGAAGTTTTTCAGTTATTATACATCCCAAGTCATCTAAGGGTTATTAAGAATTATAATTCAACAAGGTCATCTAAGATACTAGCTTATTTATTTGACTCCAAAACAGAAATCCTGGAAAAAGTAGTCGTTATTAGGACACAAAAGAGAAAGCAATCTTTCAAACACTTCAACACTTATAATAATTGCTAGCATATTTTAAGATCTAGTCCTGCAAACTCCCACCTTGAAGTCAAAGAGATTATTTGTGTGAGCGTAAGAGCTGTCAAAACATTAGGGGAAATCTTCCCTGAGCTTCATCCATTAGCAGCAGTGAGGGAATAAGTGCATGTATGGCTGTAAGCTACTTTGGGTGCCCTACAGCAGCCAGCTTTTTGTTCTGGGCACCTAAGGAGCTCCTGAGCAAGTCACATGTAGCTGAGAGTTACTGCTCATCCACCCTATGTCTCACTGCCGCAGTCAAAGTGATTAGTGCTGTTTCTTAGATGCCCAGGAGCTGCTTTAGCCTGGGGAGCTTGGGTTCTGCTGGGAGAATGGCTTTTCTGCCCAGATAGCTGATCCTGCCCACTGAAAAAATAATGCAGGTTGCTTTTCAGCTGCAGCTCAGCTCTCTGCATCTTTTAATCTTCATTTTCTTTGGTCCATGAAGCTAGCAGAAGATTTCACTTTCTGTATGCTACATAAATTCTCATATATTAGCACAATGCTCTTGGAAATGAGACAAAATCTTACATATAAGATGTAGAAGTGATGTTCAGCTCTTAGTGAGACCTGCAAAATACAGCTCTGAATCCTCACAATCACGGTTCTGTAAAATATGGATCTTGCATTACAAATAAAGGCCTAGGTATAATACTCATAACCAGCTCAGAACCAAATTTTTGCAAGAATTCAGATGTCCAATGGTAGCTTTTAACTTCTGACATAGGATTCTTCAGAAACAGTTGATTTCTTAGCATGCCTGTCTGACCAGTCTCTCCTTCAGTCTGACACAGGTTGGAAAAAGGCCCTTAAATCAAATCCAGCCATCAAGTGCACCACCAGACCATGTTCCATCAAGAACTGCATAGTCTTTCAAAAGCCAAATCTTTGGACTTTGTAGGTTTGTCTGGAAGAGGCACATTGCTCTTGCTTTGAGAGTTGAAGTTCCCTTGTTCTTTTTCTAATGCTCATTTGTGTTTGTGTCCGATTAGTTTAAATAAAAGACTACAAGATGGTTCAGTGGCATCCTTCATGGAAGAATTTCAGCAATGATGTCACCTCAAAAGGCTGTGCAAAGCTACTGAGGATTAGGTGTGGAGTGTTACACACCCTTTTTGGAGTGACATTTACGCAGTGGTTTGTGGCTTGCCCAGAATTGTGTGGCTGAGTGCAGAGAGCAGAGCTGTGAAAAGAGCCTATTCTGCATCTCACCTCTCACATACGGTCAGATTGTTAAATTTAAGATCTCATCCTTCAGTAAAACCACACTGATTCCCTCCAGAGTGGGCAGTTAACATTTCTTACTGACTGCATTTATAGGTAACCTATTACACGCAGGTCTGAAGTGATTTTATTTATGCTGGTAATATAAATAAGGCCACACAAAAGCTTTTCTCCTCCCAGCTAATCTAGTATCTTTGTTCCTGCATTACAGTTTGCTTTCTCTTGAGCTGAGACTGTCTCTTTGTGCTCTTATCCCATAAATATTTCATTAGGAACCATGAGGTTGTTGCATCAGAGCAGTGCATTCGGACCAGGTGTTGGTGAAATTATCATCTGTGGGAAGCAATCACAGTATTTGCCATCCTGCAGATCATGCCTGCTCTGAGTGGTTTGCTTGTATTCATTAAGAATTTTCCACAGGGTTTTATCCAAGGTAATATATTTAGATGTAGGTCTGGCAGTTGACTGAATGCCACCAGCACCCACTCACTGCACTGGAACAGGGAAGCCAGGACCTGTGGTGCAGCTCTTTGAGGTCGTGTGATGCACTGTGCTTTATAAGGTGTGTCTGGACTGAAATGCCACCAAGAGACAGAAGTTGTCCTTCACAAGTTACACGAGTTTTTCTCTCTTTCCATTTGTTTGCATGCATTTGGTTGTGCTAAATGGAGATTTTTCACATCTGTGCAGTCTGGAGCTATTTCCTCACTCAGTTTCAAAATGTGTGCAGAGTGAGGAGAGCCTTCCCCAAGCATCAGGTGCTCCCTGTTATTGTAGTCAAACATTTCATGTAATTCCCTTCTCTACTTCGTGAGTTACACCTTGAACATACGAAGATACCTGGGCTGAGTTCAAGCACTCAGAGCTATTCTCTATAACTGTACTCAAGGCCTAGCAAAAATATTTCCCTGTCTAGCAGTCCTGCCTTATGTTTCTGCCTCTTTTGCATTTTCACTTCTCTGGAAATTGTGCTTCAGTGCTTTTCTGACTCCGGGACTGCTGCTGTCTCCTAGCAGTTACGTTTCCCTTTTCCTGCCAGCACCATTGGTGGTGGCAGTGATACCATCCTCCAGAGCTGACCCACTTCATGTTCTCTTTTGCACAGCAGACTCATAAGCTAGACCCCTGTCACTGACTCAGCCTTGGCCACTCTTGCAAAACGAAGCAGTGTTAGCCCAGGCAGTGTTCTATGTATCAGCAGAAAGAAGAAAGTTGAATCCACTCTATGGTACAGTGCTCAGTTATGTTGCTGGAGTGGCCTTAAGAAGTGCGTGAAAGCTGGCTAATCTTCTAACCAATAGATAAATGTTAAAGGTGAACAGTTATTCAGAACAAACTGACCTTAAAGCTTCCTGCACACTCAAGTTACTGCACAAGCTAAAGAAGCAGGCAGGTGTTTGCTCTGAAACCCAGCTACCAAAGCAAGAGCTATTGCTTCCTTCCTCCACAGCTGGACTGTGTTTCTTGCAAAGCCACCTAACAAGCAACAGCTTCAAAAGGTGTGCAAACGTTAGCTATAAACACAATTTACATGAAATAACCGAATTCCTATAAGCTCCAGGGATGGGAAAGATTTTTTGTCAGATGCCTTTTAGTTTCAGACAGGTTTCTGAAGAAAATAATTAGGTTTGTAAAGCCGAGGCCAGCATGCCTTCCATTGATCAGGGAGCTGGCAGGGGGCTGCCCTGGGGGCTGTGCAGACACAATATCAGCTCGGAAGGAACAGAGACAACAAGGTGCTACTTAGCATCGTTATTTTCCAGCCTTTATTGAACTTGGCAGATGCTCTCTTCTCGTCAGAGCAATGAAACATGTCAGAGCGAGACGCTACCGTCACCAACCTGTGGCCAGCAATGTCAGCGTGATCAGACACAGCTAAAATGCTAAAAATAGTTACCACTGCAGCCTTGCAGCAGCATGGCCCTCCTGAAAAGGATCACATTAAGCCCTCAGCATTACACAGCCTTTGCTAGTGCTTCTACACCTCTGCAAGTAGACCAGGAGGACATGTCACCAGTGGCTGCTCCTGCAGGGCCATGGCTGTGGGGACAGCCGCAGTGAGGCCCAGCACTGCTGGCTTTCATTCTACCATTACTTCAACTGCTGCTCCTGTACAGAACCAAACACTCTGGTTCAAAATATTCACTTTGAAGGAATGATGTTGTGCCACAAAATACAATTTCCTAGTTCTGAAACTCGCTAAAAATTTCAGACTCATGTTGGAACAATTTCAGTACTGTGTTCCTGACACTATCGTCTTTTTGACGATAACTGAGGGGACCTGAGAAGTCTGTACCTCCAGCAGCTGCTGCTGCTTTGGGTCAGGACAGTGTATCAGTAATATTTCAAAGTGTCCAAATCTGAAAGAAAAATGAAAAAAAAAAAAAAAAAAAAAAGCAGGTTTAATTTTTACTAGGTTAAAATACTTTGGGAGAGGACCCTCATCCTGAAATAAACATGTCTGCTCAGAATTGAACAGAAGAAGTTACGATTCATTTTTTTTCATTACCACACAGAAATAGCCCACACCGTTACATATTGTGGTGCAGGATTTTCTCCATGACACATCTGTATGACCCCCGAGGATTACCACTTCCCATAGCATCACAACAAAGCATCCTCTATTGATATTCACCTTCCCTTACAGCCATTCCACATCCTTATAAACTGAACCTCTTGCCACCACTCCCAGGTGTGTGGGGTGGTGGCTGCCCCACACTCGTGTCATGCAGTTAATGTCATGGCTTCTGTGCAAAGGGAAGCAAGTGATGTGTTGCTTCTTTTTGGAGAGGTACACAAACTGCGCAATATCACTTCTTTCCCTGCATCTCATCTATCTACCCTGAGCCATTCAGGCTGAGCCCCTTACGGTCTTAAATCTGGGTACCACATACACCGTTGTTTAGACAAATCCAGGCAGCTTAGTATTGTGTATTAATAAATGTGACCCTTCTAAAAGCAAAATTTCTGTTTTCTTCTCCTTTCTCTCCTCCAAACGCTACAGTGCCACAATGAGCATTAATATTTGTTGATATACACACACACATTCACACATGCACTCACTGTAGCAGATTAAAATACAGTGTGTATCCCCAATGCCTGGAGAAAATGAGATGCATTATTCAGTGGATCTAACTATGGCACCGCCTTTCTACGTAGTAATTAGTAGCATGACTCTTGGGCACTAAATAAAAAAATCTGTAGAGTTACAAAGGTTGAAAAAGCTGACTAAGTATATTACTTGTTATTAGTAAAACATAAGCTGCCAGGTATGTCTTCCAACTTAAATAGTAAGAATTATTTATAGCTGGAATTTCCCCACTAGCAATAGCTGTGAATGATTAATTCACACAGAAAGCTGAGATAATTATGAATTATTGCAAATTGAGCTGCAAGTTGTAGAAATGAATATAAATCTTAAAAAAAAAGAGACAGCTTTAAAAGGGATTATTTTTCTCACAGGAGCCAGTAAAGTAGTGAATTTATCAGCCTGGCTGCTGAGTACTGCAACCATTTTGTTTATTTCTTTATTTTTACATTGGGTGGTGAAGGAACCTGCAGGCAAGCCAGCAAAATGGCACTTCTTGCTGAAACTCATGACAATATCATGCCATGTGCCATGATGGCATCCAGCTGTGCACATACAGCATCTCGCCACAGAGAAAGTTTCTAGCTGAGGTCAGAATTTGGACTGCTGGGTTGCAGTGTTTTTCAACTTCATTTCCAGACTGCTGGTCTGGATTGATTTATATCATTTAAGGTGTTGCTGCCTGTGTGGTTTTAGCTCCTTTATCTGTCTGTATGTCTCATTTGCCTATGCAGCATGGAGGTGATTCAGAGCAGACTCCCAGTCTGTTGGCCAAAGCATAAGGACCACACCGAAGTAATTTTTTTGGTCACCAACTTTGTGTCACTTGGTGACTTTAGCCTATTCCCTAACAAGTTTGGGATGCCTTGCTCACAGGGTAGCATTCCTATGAGCTAATGCTGGTCACCGACCTGTTCAGAAAGATCTTGAAAGGAGCCTTCCCCCCCCCCCCCCCCCCCCCGGCTGCAGGGAAATAAAGGAGCACAACCCATGAGGGCTGTGATTTTGGGGCCACAGTTTTGGAACTGCCTGCTGGAACCCGTGCTCATGGCAAGTAAGTCCCTTGTGGCAAGGCAGTAATGTGGCTCATTAATTTCTATGAATATTTTCATCTGGATGAAGACTTGAATGCCTATTTTCAAAGCATAAAATTTTGCTTAACTGTTCTGTTGAAACCTCAGTTAACAGCTGGAAAAAAATAATGTGGCTTTCCCCACTCTTTTGACAATTGTCAGTTAACAATTATATGAGAGACAAAAGTTCCATGGGGAACCCAATTTGTAAATATGTTCCCAAATGCAATGGCCAATTTGGCTGTGCTCCTGCTCCTTTCCTGCTTGGTCTTTGGTAGATACAAAGATCTCTGGCTAAAGCCAAATTAATAGTGGTGAAGAAATGTTTATTGACAGAATACTCTTTAGACCTGCACAGCAGCAAACCTTGGGTCTTCCTGACTTGCTCATATTCTAGAAGCAATCATGGTTTAATTGGCTAGATTAATAAAGCAATAATGTCTGTGCACCAATGGGCATCTTCACTTGCAAATAAATGTACTCTTATGCTCTCTGCTTCTCCACGCTAACAGTGTAGGCATGCTTTTGCACACACATTTTGGCATTAACTGTCCAGAAATCTATTGGCTGAGGGTAAGAGGAGCTAGGCTAAGACGAGAGAGGAGAGGTTTGAAGTGGAGCAAAGCAGAGTGGCCAGATGCTGCCAGCAAAAGGTGGCTCATGTAAGTGTGGGTTGGCTGAAAGAAAGCAGCATGCTGTGTGGCATGAAAGACAACCTGAAGTAAGGATGTGAATATATGTCCAAACAGGTTTCTTGGCCCCATTTGGAGTACAGTGTGCAGGCCTGGGGCCCTCAGCTCAATAAAATGCAGAGCTCTCGGAATGGGTCCAGAGGAGGGCCACTAAAATGATCAGAAGGCCAGAGCACATCTCCTATGAGGAAAGGTTGAGGGAACTGGGCTTGTTTATCTTGGAGAAGAAAAATCTCCAGGGACACCTCACTGTGGCCTTCCAGTACTTGAAAGGAGTGTATATATAGCACAGAATTGACAGTGATAGGATAAGGAGGAATGGTTTTAAACTAAGACGGGAGATTTGGGTTAGATGTTAGGAGGAAGTTCTTCACTCAGAGGGTCGTGATACAATGGAACAGGTTGCCCAGAGACGTTGTGGATGACCCATCCGTGAAGGCATTCAAGGCAAAGCTGGTTGTGGCTCTGGGCAGTCTGCTCTAGTGGTTGGTGACCCTGCCCATGGCAGGGAGGTTGAAACTAGATGATCTTTGAGGTCCTTTTCAACTCAGGCCGTTCTGTGATTCTATGATTCCTTGTAGAATGGTTTGGGTTGGAAGGGACCTGTAAGATCACCTAGTTCCAACCCCCTGCTATAGGTGCGGACAACTCGCTCTAGCCCAAGTTGCTTACAGCCCCATTTAGCCTGGCCTCGAGTGCTTTCAGGGAGGGGGCATCCACAGCCTCACTGAGCAACCTGTTCTGGTGTCTCACCATACTCACAGTAAAGAACTTCTTCCCTATGCCTAGTCTAAATCTATCCTCTTCCAGTTAAAAGCCATTTCCCCTCATTCTGTTGCTACATGCCCTTCTAATAAGTCCCTGCCCAGCTTTCCTGCAGGCCCCCTTCAGGTACTGGAAGGCAGTTATTAGGATCCCCTAGAGTCTTCTCTTCTCCAGGCTGAAGAGCCCCAGCTCTCTCAGCTGGCCCTTGTAGGGTAGGTGCCCTTTCATCAGTTCAATAGCTGATCTGTTAAATAGTAAGTTTGTTCTCTAATTGAGATAATAAATGAGCAATGGCTACAAAAAGCAGTGCAGGCTGAGTGTGAAACCCATGCGCACCAACTGGGAGAAAGGAATGATTTAAGCACCAAGTGCTTCAAATCCCTCATTTGCGGGGAAGACACAGCAGCACCACCCCGACCCGAGCATCCTTTTGGGTTCAACCTCGAGCGCTCCCTTTGCTCCCCGAGTACGGGCTCACCTCGCAGGGCACTCGGAGCTTGCGCTGGGGCCGGGGAGGGGCCGGCGGTTCGTTTCGTCGCCCTCCTCCTCCTCCTTCCCCCCTCCTCCTCCTCTCTGCCCCGACAGCATCCTCCTCCTCCTCCTCCTGCCGCTCTCCGCTGCCGGCAGCGTGCGGGACGTGTCGGGGCGGGCAGTGGCTCGGGCCGCAGCCCCCCGCACCCGCCGTGCCCCCCAGCATGGCGTGGGGCGAGCTCAGCCTGCGCTGGCTGCGGGAGGGCCGGCAGTCCAGGAAGCTCATCCTGCTCATCGTCTTCATCGCCCTGCTGCTGGACAACATGCTGCTCACCGTGGTCGGTAGGTGGACGGTGGTGGTGAGGGGTTGGTTTGTTTTCTTTTCCTCGTCTCTCGGTTGACGCCAGGAATAATCTCCGGTGACAGATGTGCTCTCTGAGTGTGCGATTTTAACGCTCTCGGTCCAAACAGTGTTTTCTTTTTTGAAGCACGGTGTTCCAGGTGCTGCAAACACTGCCTCGCACTATTTCTCTGTTAGCTGCGGGGTAAGGAGTTGTATACGAAGATCTTTATATATCTATGTACTCATAGAGGTTTATTTCCAAAGTCCACTGCTGCTTCACAGAATGACCACCGTATTTTCAGCTCAGCATCTTTTTTTTTTCCTCCTGTGGTCACGCAACTGAAACAACAGGCGAGATAACGCTGAGCTGCCTGCTTCCTTGCGATAGTTCTCCTTTCCCCAGTGCTGCTCATGAAACGATGGGTTCACACGAAAGCTATCTGAGCGGGTTTTAAGAAAAGCACTTCGAGGAGTTGGCAGAATGAAGTTCTGAGCAAAGCTGAAGGCGCAGCGATTACTGGCTTCGTGTAACACAGCGAGCACCCGGGTTTAGGAACCTTCTCAAACGAAGTGCTTGAACATTTCTCTCTGGATAAGCCCTGGTATTTCGAGCTCTGTGTTTACACAGACTGTTGAAAGGCTTGGGAGAAGCTCCCGGGTTGTGGCTTGCAGCACAGCAGAGCCTCTGGGCTGCAGGTGGGGGCAGGCAGTGCCCAGCCCACCCCCAGCTGCAGTGGCACTCCTGGGGCTCCTCAGTATAGTGCTGATGCCACCGTGCAGACCTTAACATAAACTTCGTGTCTGTTTTTAGCAAGCCCGTTCTGGATGTGCTTTTTGCATGAATGCTCTCTCTTAGGAAGTTTTTAGCATCTCATTATGCATTCAGTAACATACATGCAAGAAGCCCCTACAGTTATCTCAGTGCGATTAGAACACGGCTACAATCCTAAGGCACAGCAAGCTGCTCCCTTCTGGGTGATCTTTTCAATGTCCATTTTGGAGAAATGGTGAAACATGGGCATCAATGCATTCATTCTTACTACCTAATATAGAAGTATTACAATGTTTTTTTTTTTTTTTCCCTTCTGACAACTGTTCCTATTTTTGTGGCTTATTTTATTAATGTATTTGATTATTTTAAATATTTTGAATTAATAATAGTTTCGATGCTTTTCTCATCTTTCGTGTTCTCACAGTCTAATAAAGGGATTTAAACACATGCAGCAAGGAGTCTGCTCAGATACGGGTTTTGATACTTCTCAAATTTTCCTTTCTGCATTATAGATGTATAAAATATTTAATAATTACGAAACCTGGCAATATATATCCATACTAACATGAAAGAACATCATGTTGCAAATCTCACTGACAAGTGTAATTTCTCCCATGAGCAATCCTCTGTTTTAGTTCAGTTTCACCCTTTTGAAGTCCTTACTGCTGTAGGAAAGCTTTTCCTAATCAATGCCAAACTGAAGAAAATGTGGTGATTCCATTTACACGTAACCCGATAGTAAGATGCCAATATATTCTATTTGTTTTTCCAGTGCCAATAATTCCCAGTTACCTTTACAGCATCAAACATGAGAAAAATGCTACAGAAGTCCAGACTGCTAAGCCTAACGTCGTTTCAGCGACAGCGGACAATTTTCAGAGCATCTTCTCCTACTATGACAACTCAACGATGTTTACTGGAAATGAGTCTGATAAGGCAGCACCCAGAGAGCTGCTGCACACTGAGGGTGCACCGATGATGGTAAATGTGACCGCTGCACCACCGGACTGCCCCAAGGAAGATAAGGATCTGCTGAATGAAAATGTTCAAGTTGGCTTGTTGTTTGCTTCCAAAGCCACTGTGCAGCTGATCACCAACCCCTTCATAGGGCCGCTGACAAACAGGTGAGGCAAATGGGGCTCACGTGTGGATCAGCTGGGGTTTGTTCATCGCTGCTAAAGTCCGCGTAGTTCTAAGTCGATCACAGCCCTGACTTACTGCCCTTCTCACCTTATCTAGAGGAATATTACAGTGAATACATCCAATAATTGCATCTCCTAACAGCCCGCATCGTTTCAAAAATGAATTGGGAAGCACGTGAGCCCTTCGTCTCTATTACACACTTTTCTTTTTTCTCCAGCCCCCAAGTCCTCGGGTTTTTGTAGAAATCTTACTGAGGAGGTGTTGAAATTTCTTCAGTGCAATTACACAGGGCCATAAAATGCTACAGCTCTGTAGCTAGAAAGATTCAGCCCTACACACTGATGACACTTCTGTTACCCCTATATGTAGAAGTTGTGATATTGGGACCGCAGGTGGAGTTCAGGTCCGTTCCTGCCTCCCGCAGACCCACAGCTGTGGGTGCACAGTGTTTTCAAATCACCTGAGCTAAAAGCCAAGAGGGAAGCCACCATCCCTGCAGGTTTCCAAGAACAGGGTATTTGTGGCTCTGAGGGACATGGTTAGTGGGCTGGTGGTTAGAATAAATGATCTTAGCGGTCTTTTCCAACATTAATGATTCTATGGAGTTCTCACTGACTTCCATGTCTGCCAAATCCCACTGATGCCATGCTCCTCTCCGAGTTCAGTGGACCAAGATGACCCCAGTGCAGGACCCAGTCCAACCTTCAGGCTGTGGTCTCTGTATACTTGTATATAGATGGTATCTTGAACAAAATGGGTTTGGATGTTACGTTACAGAAAATCTGTCTGAGCAGGATCAGCACTGTAAGCACCAATGTCAGTGACTTTAAAATAACCCACGGCAACAAAAAACAATCCAAGTATTGAATACATTTACATGGAGATTAAAAAGTATTTGTACTATCATTTAAATATTTGGTGTTATTAATTAATTTGATTTTATTGTTAGCATGCTGTGTAACTGATCCCCATGAAGAAGCTGCAGTCCTTCTAGACAGAGATGTTATTGTCTGTAGGGAATAAGCTCCAAATTATATTTAGTTGGATCACTAATTCTCATTTCTCATTAATGATCTCCATAATGAAGATGTTTTACTTTCAGAAAATAATACACAGAATAAATTTCTCCATTTCCTCAACTGAAAACACTTTTGTGTAAACCACCATAGGTTTAAACTTATCATTGATGGCCATAACTAAACCAACATCACTTACGGCAAAATATTTCAGGTTTTGAACTAAAACTGCCTCTCTTGGATTTGACCCATTATGTATATTGTGTGATGGCTAAACTGAGCGTTTAACGCCATTTTGACAGAGGAGTATCCAACTGAGGGATAAGCAGAGGTTTGACTCACAATGCTCAGAATTCCACAGCTGTATTGTATCTGTGGAACTGATACAAACACAACAGCTTTAAATTAGGTAGATAGCTTCATTTCCATTTTATTTCATTTCACCATATCTCCTTCTGCACTCCCTCCGAAAGTTTGCTGTTTCAAACAACTCACGCGACACAGCTGCAATGTAAGGAGAAGATCTAGATTTCCTATATGGCTTTGAGAGAGGCGATGACAGCTCTTCCGCAGTCAAAGCAATATGAAGTCAAATCATATTTTCACAATAGTTCTTCAGATAGCTAAGCTTTACGAAGTACCTACATTGTGGGCCTATTTATATTTATTTTTTCTGGATTTTGCTGTTTGTATCGTAATTGCTACAGACTGCCAAACTTGGAAAAAGGAAAGAACACGTCCCACATGGCTGGTGGCTCATTCATTAGCGTGGCCACGTCATGCCACAGATAGGATCTCTGTCCTTCCTTTGGCAGATGTCTGCGTCAGCAGGAGGGCACGTGGTGCCTGATGCCTATCTGTACCCAGAGCCCAGTGCTGGGGTGGGCTGCTGGAATCTCCTACAGGTCTTAGAGATGGCAGTGGGGAAGATGTTCTTGGGTCTCCTCCTTGGTCTGAGATGCTACCCCTTTGCTGCAGATGACAGCAGCGTTGGTGCTGTGCTGGTGGGAGCACTGGTGCTGGCAGCCCTGCAGCTGGGATGGAACCATCCCGTGGGTTTGTGCACGGGGCTGAAAATTCCCTCCCAGTGGCAGGGTCTGCAGGCTCAGTGCCCAGTAAATGGGAAAAGCAGAAGTAAGGAGAGCACCCAACCCCACATGGCTTGCTGTCCTCTCATCCAGGCAGTGTCCTCATGGCAAAGTGACCCTAAATTAGATTTAAGGATGACTGGTTTTCTTTTTCTCATCGTTTGGATCTTGGTAGCAGCATCTGCCTTTATTCTGAGAAACATTCAGTGGGAAACATCAGTGTATGTATTTATCAATAATTAGAGCCACTGGCAAAAAAAAAAAAGAAGAAAAAGCCACCAAAAAAAACAGCTCTAAAACAGACAACTCTAAGAACAATGTGTGTGTTCATTTGAAGGAAGTGTGAAAACTATTATAAATGAAACAGAAGATATCTGAGTTATCATTATAAAGGCTCTGCCACTGATAAAGCTCTTTGATGATCATCATCATGGCAAAATTTAAACGAAGTAGAACAGCTTAAGGCAGATGGGTTTCTTTGTTTAAAAACCAGGGTGCACACCCTGTTAGTTAGGGTATAAGTTTATTTCCAGTTAAGTACTACACCATATTTATAGCTTTTATTTTTCATTTAAATATAATTCTTCATGAGTGGTGGAGAGTTTTAACAAGCAGATAGTCACTGGTTTTTAATATGCACCAGCTTTGAGTGCTTGAGTTAGAATACAGCAGGGTGTTCTGTTCACACTGGTCTGTGCCAGAAAATATTTTGCTTTAGGATTTTGGAAAATGTTGTGGGCTTTTTGTTTTTAACTTTTTTTAAGCTAGAACTCCACATTTTGAAAACAGCTGAATTCTAGAAGGAAGATAAAAATGTTTCTTATTTAAAGCCAATCTCTTCCAAAGAAACACAAGATGCAACACACACCTGTCTTCATGAACTACAACTCAAGATACACCACCAGCATCCCTTTGCTTGCAGCCCTGGTGGAAGTCCTAGCAAACAGAACACCAGGGAGACAGCTTTGCTGCAGGATATGAACAACACCTCCTATTGCAACACTATTCCAGACTCAATAAGATTTTTCTGGCTCAGGTGCACGTTTCGCTTTTGCTTGTAGTGTAATGTATGAGAAACCATACATACAGTACAGAACTTGCTACAGGGCTCTTTGTGAGCAGGACGTGCAGCCAAGAGGAGTTTGAAGGCTCATCCTAATCCTTCCAGAGAAGAAACTGGGCACCAGCTTCCTATGACTGATTCGCTTCATTGTTTTGTCCAAATCATTGCTGCTCGCTGTGAATTAGTCTGAGAACCCAGCTGTACTGGTCCCACCACCTACTAGTGTGAATGAGAGCATCAGCTGTCATGCAGCTTTCTCCCTCCATCTTCCAGCCTGAAAAAAATATTCAATTTGAACTTTATGCTCATCCATACGTGGCCTCAAAATTAGTCAACAAATGAACAGATGTTTGCATGATAGCTTTTACAGCCAGCGTGACTACAGATGTGAGCTTCTTTGCATGTATGAGAGTGTAGCTTAGAAGATATTTATGATGTATAAGAAGAGTGAGGCAGAGAAATAAATAGCAACTACAACTCCTTATTTACAGCTTAGTTCCCATGTAAGCTTTGGGTTTTCAGCAGCCTGAGCATCCATCCCAGCTGACCAGAGCCCCTCTGCCTGCCTGGGATGGAAACCTTGATGAAAAAACTCTTCTTGCTACAGATCTCCCCAGTCTGCACAGGGGTGAAGCTGATGGCCAGAATGCTGGCCCTTGGTACCGGGGTCACAAGTCATAGATTTGCAGTCCTTAATGGATAGGCAATTAGGCTCTAATGTTCCACAGCTGCTAACCTGGTCAGTGTAACCTTCATTTGTCTGCTGCACAAAACCTGTCAAGTGGTTTTCTCATTGCAGGGTAACCCAGTTAATGAGCATAATGCGTTTCCAAACAGTTCTGCTGTCTGGGGCCAACATGGCACCCAAGTGAGCAATTTAGGCATCCTTTGCTACCAGCAGCCTTTTCTCTCCCTGCTGTAAAAGGTGGCTCTCTTTTTTGAGGAGTCAGACACACCTGTAGGGAGAACTAGCTGCAGGTGGCCTCCCTGAAACACGCTCAGCCTATGGCTACTGCAAATTCTCATGCTGTGTTTTGTTAGGAGCACCTATGAAAGTGACTTGTTAAGGCATGACAGCAAGGAAAAAGGAGACAAGACAGAGCTTACTGCAATGGAGCATGTTGTGGCATGACAAGAGCAGGGCAGCCCAGAGCCAGGAATCACAATCCCTAAACACCTGGCTGATAGGGGTAGTGCTGGTCTGTTCTCTCTGGCACTGGCCTGTTGGACAGACCAGGGACTGCAGCTGCAGATTTGTGGTTGCACATCTGCCAATTCATTAACAGCGCCAGGTTAGGAGGAGGCAGAGCTTGCAAAGATTATGCAGGAAAGGCAATCAGCATATCCCACTGCCAGCTGCAGGTGGATAAGAGTGTCACCTGGGCAAGAGTAACCAAGACTTCTGGAGGCTCGGCAATCTTGAGCAGGGCAGCACATCATCTCTAACTTAGAAGGGGAAGTTGCAGGCAATTTTGACCTTTTCAGAGGAATATGATCTGCTTGATTCAGCACTAACACGTCCTCTGCTGACATTTATACCTTTACATCTTGGCTGGTGGACCATAGGTAATACAGATTTTGGCTTAAAGAACTAGCTATATCCACACAGTCTTTTTTCTAAGGTGTTTCTTTGTGAGAAGGGAAAGGTATGTGTTAGACCTAAGCACATGCAATGAAGATCACAGTCTGCTGGGTAGCAAGGGCAAGTTCTGCTCCAGCTCTCCCTCCACGGTCCTCTGCTGTGTATTGCTTCATACTTAGTGACTTATGTCCAAAGTGAGGAAAGAATAATATCCATGGCTACAAAAAACTAAGACCAAATTTTGAACAGTCTTTCACTGAGCATCCAAAGCAACATCCAAAATACTTGTTTCCTCACAACTATCAATTGCCAGACACTTCCCTTGTGTAGGAAGCTTATTGAAAGAGCTGGAATTTGTTTCAACTGGATGCAGGCTGGTCCTTCACTTTAGGTTACAAAACTATGATAGCCCTTCCATTTATTTAGCTCATTAATGCTTATGGAAGATCTCACAACTAATGTCTGGGAATTTTCTGTGGAAAAGCAAAAATACTACTCTCAGGCTCTTTGGGAGCCATTCTGCATTTGCTGTTGAAGCAGAAATCCCAATGAAGCTATTGACAAGTTTTCCCAGAAAAAAAGTCATTGTTTTGACCATGTCTCATTCCAGTTGTTGTCTCTTGAGACTGGAAACAGATGATCCTTGAAACACTGCTGTAATATTTCAAAGCTTAGCATACTCAGATGATTCTTCCATTCTCATATCCTTGACAACTCCATGCAGACCCACAGGAGCTTTATTGGGAATAACTATGGTGGAATGTGAACGGGATAATTACATTCTAATGAGAGAAGGTATTCTTCCAGGGATTGCAGATAAAAGTTCTGCTTTAGCAAATGAGAAGGCATTTGTAACATGGAGCAATTTGATCATATGGTCCACTATAAATAGTTCAAAACCTGCAAAGGAACTACAAATCAGGTTTTTGCATCCTTCATGTGTGTGTAATTGCCCAAATTGCTAAAATCCTCACATGGGAAAGTCTAACTCAAACTATTAGTGAGACAATCCCAAAGGTGTGAACGTCTGTTTCTTTTTTTTTTTTTTCCTCCCAGAATAGGCTACCAGATTCCGTTGTTTGCTGGCTTCTGCATCATGTTTGTGTCAACAATCAGTAAGTATCCACTTCTAATTTGGTGTGGTTCAGGTGAAATTTTTAAAGGAGTTCACTACCTTCCATACGCCTCTGGCTGGTTCCTTTCTTAGCCCAACCTCTCTCAGTTTCCAATGATTCAAGCAGTGCTCAGACACTCTTAAATTGACTTTCAGTCATATGAGGGCTATTTGTCAGTATCTCCAAAAACCAGGAATCATGGGGCTTTATCAGAAAGAGAACGTGAGGCCCAAGAATAAAATATAAAATCAACAGTACAGCAGCATTGCTTGACATCACTGTAGGATGTGCAAACAGGAACACAGCCTACAAGTCAGCTGAGGTAGTGTGTCCACTCCAAATGGCACTGATAAGGCCTCAGGTGCTGGTTTACATTGAATTTTGGTGTGGCATTTCAAGATGTGACCCAGAGGAAAAGGATACAAAGGATCATTAGAAGCTTATAAGGAATTACTGAAAAATTGAGTTTGTTTCAGAAGACAGGTCTGAGGTGTATCAGAGTCTATCACAAAAGTGGAAGGGAATTGACAGTTTTCCACATCCACTGCATGTAAGAAAAAGAAACAGCATCAAGGAAAAAAATCATTAAATATTAAGACAGTATTTCTGACAGCAAGGAGATTGAAGTGATGGAAAAGATTACCTGATGGTAGATTCTGATAGCTCTGGATTTCTGTATAGTCAGACAGATTTTGGTTGGAGATAAGAGTAGTAATTCCAATCCATGGCCAGATGTGTTTACAGAGCATCAAGTACAGAACACCACTGTAAAATCTCAGTCTGCTCACTAGGAGAAGCGCTGCTTTGAGCCTAGGGGCTTGTTTTAGAACCTTCTTTCCCAAACTGATCAGAGGTTCAGGCTGGGCAGTCTCAAATAGTGGCTGGAAAGAAAGGTCATATTACTCCTCTGTGTGCAGCTGAATCATAGCTGGATGCAATCAGCTCCTGAGTAATTAGTTAAAACGACTTGGGTGCTTGTATTCTGTGTTACCAGAAGGCTCAGACACCTGAGAACAATTCAACACTGACACCTCCAAATGCAATAAGAGATAATAATGCAGTTAGCATTGAAAGCAACACGAGGCACAGGAAACACCTGATTAAATGTCATGAAGTTTTCTGTTACAGTTTAAAGAAATCTAACTCTTTAACCTAGTTAGAGTTAACCTAATTTTAAAAATCTGCCTTTGTCGTTTCTGTAGTGTTTGCCTTCTCAGGAAGCTACACGTTGCTGTTCATTGCAAGGTCCCTTCAAGGGGTGGGTTCCTCTTGTTCTTCAGTGTCAGGTAAGAGAGCATACAACAGAATAAAATACAGCTCACCAGAGCTCAGTAACAGTCATTTCTTAATTGTGTATGTGTGTATGTATTTATTTTTTTCTGGAGTTTCAATAATTATACAAAGTTATTCAAATTAAATCCATTTCACTTAAAAAGAAAAGTTCTCTTTCCCGTGCAGTAGCTCAAAAGCAAATGTCTTTTCGGAACTCGTTGGCGTTTGGTCTGTGGTAAGGTAGAGTGCTAGGTGAGGTATGCTCCCTGGGGTTTCTGTGTGTGTGCCTTCAGTGTTTTAAATTCATTTTTATCCCTTTCAAAGGTCATGAGGAGCTTATGCTGGTACTTATCACCGTGGGGACTGTGCCTGCTTCTGAAATTTCTGTTATGAAGCATAGTTTCCAGTGTCTTCTAATTCTGCCTACAGGTTCCCTGTACTAGATGTCCAATGTCAGATCTATTTACTTTTTTTAAGTGAGCAGATGAAATAGAGTAAGGGTTTTCATTCCAAATTATTTAATCATTTCTGGAACAGAATTTAGAGAAAATACGTTTTATTCCTGAATATAAATTTAGCTTGAGAGAGGAGGTGAATAGAGCTTCCTCAGGAAAAATTCCCCTGAAATCTCCCCTTGGAAGTTTGTTTAACTTTCAAGACCACATCACATTGCACATTATTTTTTCTTCTCTGGTTTAAATTCTGAAGGGATGCAAAGGTTCCTCACTGGTGATTTTTCTAAGCCTTTGCTCATTTGCTGTGCTCTTGTTTGGACTGCAGTAGCGGGTGCAATATCTGTATCTTTTCTTGAATATTTCTTAGAATCTCCACAAATTTGTTGTGAATTCTGATAGCAGTCTCTAATTTGCACCCCAGTGTTTCCTGTGAGCAATCTGGACTCAGCTGCAGCTTTCAGCAAGTACATTCATTCAGGGCCTCTGCCCCTGGTGCACATGATGGTTGGTATTTACTCAGTGGTCACTCATACAACACCGTGTTTCCTCTTTCTGGCTCACTGTGTAGCTGTGGATCTTATTTACTGGGTCCTATTGGAGCCTTGATTTGAAAACAGAATTAATAATTTCTACAAGGACCCTCCTGTTGCATTCAGCACTGAGCGCCTCAAAAAAAAAAAGAAAGGAATTAGGCTTCATGTTTCCTTCTGTAAAATGAAGGCTCATCGTCAGATGAGCAAAATTGAGGATGGTGAAGATAAAGCTCAAAAGCACTCTTTAATTTTGGATGCTGATCTTGAAATGTTCATTTTGAAAGTAATCAACTGTGCATGATTATTTATGCTGAGAGCACATCTTGCAGTGACCTGGGTACAACTGCCAGGAGGTGCCAGACCTCATGCCAGGCACCAGATTTGTCTGCTGATAGCAGAGTGAACACTTGTAAGAGCTTGATTTTGCCTGGTTGAAAAGCATCGTCTAAACACTGTGGAGCAAAGGAAAGAACAAAGAATTCAGTAGATCGGGGCATAATTAGTTTACTTGATTGATACAGTGTAATAAAACATGATATGGGGAGCATCTCTGTATGCCAAACTCCCTTCTGCTCTGTGAGGAGGGGACACAGGCACACACACAAATGTGTGTGTATACAGATATATATTCATGTATATTTGTGTATAGAAACTATGTCTCCTCTGTTTAATGTTCAGTATGGCTGGAAAGTGATGACAATAAATTGTAGGACACAGCTGCCTAATTTACACTTTGTTCTGTTTGTGATTTAGGGATGGGTCTGCTTGCCAGTGTGTACACAGATGATGAAGAGAGAGGCAACGCGATGGGAATTGCGCTGGGAGGCATTGCTATGGGAGTATTAGGTCAGTGTTAGGCTCTGCCACCAAGGGAAGACATAAAATTCCACCTGTGGTCTGTGGAAACGCGGGAGGGTTTCACTGAGTGCCATGTTATCGTGTCATCTCCAGATGAGATTCACAGTGCGTGCTAAGAATTGCTTTTTACACAGAAGCGGATCTTACACGGATGGAAGTCAGACAGGAATCTCCGTGATGCTGGGGTTTTGCTTAAATGAAAGAGTATTTTGGGGTGTGAAGAACACGTTTTCCATAATCACAGAGATCAATGAGATTTGTGGGTTTATCCCGTGGAGCCTTTTGGCCCCAGTGTGCCAGCAGCTCAAATGCTTGCAGCGGATGCTTGTCCAGGATCAGAAACGTGGCCTCACCCCGGGTTCCTTCCTTCCCCTGGCAGTGGGCCCACCCTTTGGGAGCATCATGTATGAGTTCGTGGGGAAGAGCTCTCCGTTCCTGGTGCTGGCAGCTCTGGCTCTGTTCGATGGAGGTCAGTACTCATGGAGTCCATACGGCCCTGTATGGATGCAGCACGCTGTGCTGGCTGCTAACCCTCCTCTTGAAGCAGTGTTACAGCATTTATTTCTTTCCACAGCTGTTCAGTTACTCGTCCTGCAGCCATCCAGAGCACAGGCAGAAGTAAGTATTGCAGTGAAACGCTTGCAGTAAGCAATTGCTGACGTTTTGCCCTTCCTAATGCCAAGTTTTCACTTGTTTCATAGAGTCAGAAGGGGACACCGTTACTGACACTTCTGAAGGACCCGTATATCATTATTGCAGCAGGTACCAGATCTCTTTTATTTATATATATATATATATGTTTAAACCAACTGCAGGTATCATTCCTGTCATCCTGGAAAGCCCAAAGCTAGCCTGGTTTACCAATAATGTCATTTGCTGTTTTCATTTATGTGAGGCTCAAAGAAACAGATTTTTTTTGTTTGTTTTAAATTATTATTAAAAAAAAAAGTTGTGTATATATTACATTGAAAAATGACAAAATTCACTGCATTTCTAGAGGACTAATTGTCAGCCACAAGTGAAAGATGGCTTGATCTTAGAGGTGCTGCAAGTCCGTTTACACTCTCAATTCAGGTATGCTAATTTCATGGCATAAATTCAGATCGAATCTCCTGGGTGTGCATCACACACTTGGCTCTTAATGGCTTATCATTTCCAAAGCACAAGCACTTTCTGACTGATTCGTGTATCTGAAACACTCCATTCACTTCAACTGAGCCATGCAGAGCTCAAACACACCTGCCTGGGGAAGCTTCAGTCAGGCTGTGTGGTCTCTATTGGATTAGCCCTGAGTTTGCAGCCCACCACCTTTCCCTTGCAGTCTATCTTAAAGAGCAAAGTACCTTTGTCACCATGCACATGGCTACCTTGATGAGCTCTGGTGATGTTTTCTGTTTTAATGAGAAATAGCTGTAATACATGCATGCGTATTTCTAATTCCTTTGTGAAGTTTGCTGGGGCTAGGATAGGATCTTTTCTATTTAGCTGCCTCTAATCAGAATGGTGTGGATTCCCATGGCTGCAATTTGTTTAGCTTGAGATGTTTTTCCCAGCACCGAGCTTGAGCTTGGCTGGGTTTGGCCAGGACAGGGCAGCCCCTGGGTGCTTGGCTGGGGTTCCTTGCAACAGGCTGGACAGGTTTCCATTGGATGCAACCTTTTGTCTGCAGGGTAAAGGTGAGCAGAGCAGCTACTGCCTGCCCCAGGAAGGGAGCGAGCAACAGGCCTGCAAGTTCACTGCAGCCATCACAGGTGCACAGCCTAATGTGGTCTGACAGGTTCAAGCAAAGAATGACATCCATGCTCATTTCGTTTTGAACTGAGCAATGAGGAGCCTGTTCCAAGAGCAATAGTACTTCTCTGACCTTGAGACAACTTAAACTTTCTCTTTTTTTTTCAAAAAGCAACGTTTGTAGGAGTCTTTGGGATTATAAGTGTTATAAGATGCACATCTGAGGCTGTCAGTTCCAGCAGTGACTTCAAACTCCTCTGAAAGTTGTTTTGTGATGGAAGAAGAGTGGGGACATGTCCTGTGTACATGAGATAGGTAATTTTGAGGAAGAGTGAAAGAAAATCTAAGGAATTAGTGAGGGGTTTAGCACTCTGCACTCTGAGAGCTGCAGTGCTCTCCTGAGGGCAGCAGGACTTGTGCTGGAGCAGGAAGAAAATGCTACTCAGGCAGAGGAGCTGCAGGCTGCATTGAGTCAGCACTTCTGTCCTTTGCACCTGAGTGACCAAATGTCCTGAGATTCAAAAAAGATCTGGAAGCACCTGAAATTCACACAGCTGGGCAAGCTGAGCCAAGCTGTGGCTGCTGGCAGTGGGGTCTGTAGGCAAAGCACCCCTTTATAAGGGACAGGCATCCCTCTGGCTGCTCGATGGTATTTTTAGGACCAAGACCTCACATCTCCTCTTCCTCATTCCATGGAGATGGAGGCACAGGTCACAGCCCGTGCCTCTTACACAACAGCACTCCATTTCTGCCCCAGGAGACTAGAGACAAAGACCTGAAGATGGGAGTTTTAGTTCATCATTTGCGGAACATTCAGACCTCATGAACTTTCTAAATGTCACCAGGCTCGCTGCAAACTTTGCTGCCCTCCCTTCGCAGTATGAATATAGCTTAACCTTTATTGCAGAATTTCTGGGAGAATTGAAATATTTAAGAAGTTAGTGTGCAGTGATTTTACGTTCTGTTCTTTTTAACTTTAATCAACATTTCGTGTATGGCAAACAGGACTGTAAAAAACGCATACACGCACATATATATATGTTTTGTAAAAGCACTCGTTCTCTGCACAGCTTTTTATTCAGAATCAAAATAACCAATTTTTCAGCTGTTTTGTTTTTTTTTCTCCTCTCATTTTCCTAAGGATCGATCTGCTTTGCAAATATGGCTATCGCAATGCTCGAACCAGCCCTTCCCATCTGGATGATGGAGACCATGTGTTCGAAAAAATGGCAACTCGGTAAAGTACAGCATGTCATTTTTGTGTGCTGATATTTTATCTGATGGAAACCTCCATTTGGATTCAGTCATGATGCTCTTCTTGTGTGCAGTGGTGCTGCTGGAAAACTCACAGCGAGCAGCAGAGCAGCCCCACAAGGCCGTGCTGGAGGTTTATTGCTGGAGTTCAGTGCTACTGCTGCAACAGAAGTGAGACTTGCAAATCTCATATTTGAACTGAGATTCCCAGAGGGAAAATATCCAGTTTAAGAATAATTTTACCCTTTAATTATATAAGTAATTGTGTCCTTTATGCTTTGTCTGATTTGTCAGTTTTTAAGCCTCTTAAATTATATCTCAAACTGCAAGGGTTTAAGCAAATGATGATCTCAGGCAGTTGAGATCCAGTGGATTGAAGACTGATTTCAAGAAGGTACAAAGGGTCCTGACTGCAATCAATTAATTTTACTGAGCATAAAGTTAACTTAGAAAATCGCAGCTGTGCTTTGGTATACCATAGCTTACCACTGCACGTGGAAACCCCAACCTGCAGCTCTTAGTGAGCAAACCTTTGCAGGATTTTTCCCAGTGTTCAAGCTGTGCTCCAGTATGACTATCTGGTAAAAAAGGCTGCTCCATGCCACAGCGAGGGAGATGCAGTTGCACAGGTGAAAATGTTTCCCCAGCATCGCCATTGTAAGCCACAAGGATTTGAATCACAGGATATTGCTGTGCTAAAAGATTACCTCCTGATTTTTCTTATGAATATCAGAGAGATAGGGAGAAAGATGGATAGGCAGGAAATGAGAAAGCCCGTGTTGCCTTGGTGAGGGACAAGGAGTGCACACACGCTCTGTGGAAACTGTTTGATTGTGTACCATGTCATGGCTCCTTTGTGAATCAGAACTACTTTCCAAGGCTTCCTCTCCCATTTCTCCTTCTCTGGGCTCTGCCCACAGCCTCATGAAGGGAGAAGGAGAAGCCTGGAAGACAGGAACCATCCTTTAAGCGAGTGGTGTTTCCCTGTGGCTGGGGGGAGACCAGCCCTCACCTCAGGTGAGAAGGGCTTTCCTTAGGCCCCCAGCTGCTAAGCATTACTCATAGCCAGTTAGTGATTCGTATTAAAAACCTACTAAAACTTTAAAAATAAATAAATAAATCCTGTTTTTAAGGCATCTGCATCTTTAGGTGCTCAGTTTGACGTGTTGCCTGAGCAGGGGCCTAACGATGGCCTGCACTGCAGGGAGCAAAGCCTGACCTCCGTCCTTACTCCCGCTGGATATCCATAAGGGGAAAACAAGCTTCCCCGAGCTATCTGCAGTTAGAAACTTCTTTCTTTTTGCAGGTGTCCTACTGCTCCTGCATTTCGTAGATGATGTCCCGAGATTGCAGGAAAAGGCTGCAGCAAACCGGATATTTGATTCTCCGGGCTGCGCACCAAGGCTCCGTCAGATGTGTTTGCTTCGGAATTGCGGTGTCTGGCATTTATTAGTTTCTCCTCGCACCTCGCTGCAATCGTTGCCGATCAAATGTCTCATTCATATTTTTCAGGCGTCGCGTTTCTTCCAGCCAGTATCTCTTATCTCATCGGGACTAATCTTTTCGGGATACTTGCGCACAAAATGGGAAGGTATGCTTAATTTAAAAAGTACTAATAATCTTCCAGTGTGTTCGTGCACCGTTCCCAGTGTTTCCAGGGGTAGTTTGCTGATGCTGGGTGTTATTAAAAATTGTTCTACAGTAGCAAAATCGTTTTTGGAACGTTTCACCTTCAGTTGTGTAGGTTTACACTTCAGTTGTGGCCATCTCGAGTGCCTTACAACCACCAATTTCTGAGCGATGCTTCTCCCTTTACAGGTGGCTCTGTGCTTTACTGGGGATGCTCATCGTGGGAATAAGCATCTTATGTGTAAGTAGATCATTCATCCGTCAAGCCATCCAAATCTTCCTGTGTTCATCTTTGAAATCACGCTTTACTGTGAGATTTCACTGAAGTTTCTGCCTTCCAGATACTCCACTAAACAACGTGCAGCTAATGGGTTCCAGATCCGAGTGCTTTCAAATCTCAGTGTTTCAATTACTTTGAAGGAAGGATGGCTCTTAGAGGAGGAGGGTCATTTTTTTGAGTTGTCTCAGCATTTTATTCCTGTGTGTGATGGCGAGTGTTAGCGGTGGTACAGATAACGGCTCCTATCTGCTGTAGTCCCAAACAAGCCTCAAACTCTAGCTTGTGCACCTGTGCAAAGCACGTGCCAACCGCTCTGAGAATTTCTCTTAGAAAAACAAATCAAACCTCATTAGCACATGCAGCGTGACCTAATCAACTGTCTGCAATGTCACTTACAGGTACCATTTGCTAAGAACATCTACGGGCTCATAGCACCCAATTTTGGAGTTGGATTTGCTATCGGTGAGGAAAAAAAAAGAACTACACTGGCTCATTCAGTCTGTTGTTTATGTAAAAATCAGAATAGTTTTCCTGAAATCTGTTCTCCTCCCTCGCAACCAGGAATGGTGGACTCCTCCATGATGCCCATCATGGGTTACCTCGTGGATCTGCGCCATGTGTCGGTCTATGGCAGCGTGTATGCCATCGCTGATGTTGCCTTTTGCATGGGCTTTGCCATAGGTAAGTCTTGCATTTTCCTGCTTGTAACATTCTTTTTTGACTATAAAGAGAAACACTCAATGACGTTGGATGCAAACGGTCCTTGCAGCAGCACTCGTTTCCTTGGTACAAGCAGGGAATAGAGCAAGAGAAAGTTTATGTTGTAATTGCAACTGTACACAGATATCTTTTCACAATCACTTTTAAAAGTAGGAGTTTTGCACGTAAAGTTACTGTTTCAAGTTCTATGGTATTCAGAAAAAGGGTTTAATTTTAAAAGGTCCCTCTGCTGGCGGTGCCATCGCAAGGGCAATTGGATTTCCATGGCTCATGACAATTATAGGGATTGTGGATATCCTCTTTGCTCCTCTGTGCTTTTTCCTTCGAAGTCCACCTGCCAAAGAAGAGAAAATGGTAAGCATAACAACCTTTTTATTTATGTTATTTTTTGTCAGTGAAATGAACGATACCTTATTTCTGTATCTTTGCCTACAACTCCCCAAAATTTGCCTACAACTCCCTAAAAGAGGACCAGCACAGCCTATCTCATCCTCCTGAATCATTTCTGGAACAACCCCGCCATGTTATAGCTCTAAGATGTACAATGAAAAGCTTAATTATGCACTCTCTGCAGTAGATTTGTTGTTCTTATTACACTGGGTCAGGCTCTGCAGTCCTGCAGTTCTTCACAGTGTTTTCTCTCCTTGGCAGGAAGAGGGGATACTCCAGCAGGGATTACACAGCAGTGCAATTAGTAGGCAGAATTTCCCCCGAGTTGAGAAAATCCCAAGTGAGTGCAAGTGCAATGTTTTGCTGCAACTTTTGCGGCACGTTCAGCCCTCAGCATGCCATCCTTGCTATTGCTGAACAAGGCTGACTTGTGCCCAAGGTACATTGGGAAGAACACGTAGTTCTGTATGTTTGATGTCTTAACTGTGCCTTTGTGGCACAGAGACACATGGTAGGAATAGGCTGATGTTGCCTTAGCAGACTCATTAAGGTTGGAAAAGGCCATGACAAAGATGTGAAAGGCAAGAACTGAACCTAGCACGTGAGCTGTGCAAGCTTTGTACTGGCACTCACAGAAGAGAAGCTGGTGATGGTAGTATGCATGAGGACAGACTTCTAGCATTGCACATATTTGCACTGCAGCATTACAGAGATTCCAGCTAGTCATACTGCTTTTGTAACTTGCTCTTTCCATCTGATAAAACAGCATTCTTTGTACAAATTGAGATAGAAAGTTCACTTTGCAGTTGGTTTGTACCTACAGCTCACTTCAGCCCCCTCCAAGAGGGAAATCTTTTCTGAAGCATTCATGCTTCATGTCCCTTCTTGAGCTCCGTCCTCCTCGTCCTTTTCTCACCACCAACTGTAGCTGCTTAAAATGAAAAGCAAGCACGTGAGCAGAGGGCTCAAGGGAAGACAGTTGGGCTCATTCAGCCAGCTTTTAATCATTGGTGATCCAATATGAGAGAGTTAAGTTACTGCAACTGGGAAGCAGCTAGATGTATTTAACTTAGGAGCTGAAATACTGGATCCACAAAGCCACGAGAATTGTGCTGGTGCTGTCAAGATCCCACCTCATACATCTAAGGACATATAAACTGAATTTACTGTAATAAAAATCAATTTCGTTTCTGCTGTGGTGGAAGAGAGTGAATCATAGCTGCAACTGAGTGCTACGCAGGAACACTAACGTTCAGCTCTTCTCTTTCAGGCAATACTCATGGATCACAACTGTCCTGTTAAAACAAAAATGTATACCCAGAACAACATCCAGTCCTATCCCTTAGGTGATGAAGAAGAATATGAAAGCGATGAGTAACAATAAAAGCCATATACTATATTTTGGTGTACAAAATGCAGTGTTTCATGTGAAACATCTCATCCAGAAGTATGTTATAGTTGTCCTGTAGAGTTAATAGTGGAATGGTCAAAAACCAAAGGTGTATTATTCGTCTCCCCTGGTTATAAAGTTGACTGTTAATTGCCTTACAAGGAGAGGAAAAAAAAGCTTTTATAGAGAATTTGTATAGTGTTTACCTTTGTGTATTTAATTTCATTGAATATTACACAGTATATTTTTGATTAAATGTGTAGTATAAATCTGTATAAACACGTGAATTTAAACTATTTGCTTTATCAAGTCAACTCATGGACATAGGTTACTTCGTGTTCTGTTTAGACTCATAAGAGTGAACTCAGCTCAGTGCCAGTAACTAAACTTACCCAGCATGCTGACTCTGGAACTAAGAGCTTAGATGTGGCAATGAGCTGTCTTTGTTGTTGTTTTTTTTGCTTTTTAATCAACTTTGGATCACAATTCAGGGAGGCACAACTTCTTCCCCCATTTCCAAAGTGAGCTGGGAAGAAGAAAATATTTCAAATGGATGATTGAATCTCTATTAGTCAGTACAGCATAATGAAGGTTTAACCACAAAGCCCCCACAGAAACACACAGCACTGGGTAAACAAGCATGCCTGGATGTATGCAGTTCCTTTCCCTTAAAGGGAGTAAGAACCACATGAAGGTACTGTTTTGTATTCTCATCTTTTTGGCTTTTGTTTTTCATGTTTTGACTTTGGTCATGCCTAGCTGAGGGAAGCTGCAGGATCTCAGTATTTAGTCTCAGCACAGATTGGATGTAAGCTGGCAACTTGAGCAGTTCAAACAAAAGTATTTTGCATCGTGTGTATAAAATACTTATTTTCCAGTAAGGAAGTAAAACCATCAACCTCACTAAAGATAATAAAGACAACTTGTCGCCAGTTCTCTTAAGATTTAGTTACACGGTCTAATGGAGGAACAGCACTGCAGTAGGCGATCTCTGCCTGTGAAGAGAAAAAATTCAGCTTTGAAGGAAAGCTTTTAACGTAACACACAATGTCCTTATCAACTGTGGTGTCTTTTTATTTGTATAATTAAAATATGGATGTGCCTTCTTTCCTGTACTTGCAGATGTTTTATGTACTGCAGCATAGACACTATGTTTACATATAGTTTTGTAAAGTGTATATATATAAATGGTCAGAAAACATGAAAATTAGTGGATCAAATTTCAACTATTGCTTTGTCAATAATTATGCAGTCAGACCACATTAAAATAAAGGTATCTAAAACACGTTCACCATCTATTGTAATGAAAGACAGAGTTATTTCAACACTCTTCAGCACTCACCCCGTGCATTGTGATCTCACATTAAGTACAAAAACCAACAGCTCTGAATTAATTCAAGCCCTGGGAAAGCACTCTTCATTTTCAGCCTGTTTATGACTCCGGGTCATAAATACACTGCTTGTTTAAACAGCAATATCTTGCCCTGTCACCTGACTGCTGACCTGAGCTTGGACTTGGATGAAATGGGTAAGGACTAAACTCACATTGCCAGGATACGCCCTCGTACACCATGCCACAGGAGCGTTTAAGCAAGCAAGAGGGAATGAATATTCTGAGAGAACAGTGGGAGAGGACTGAACAGTGTGAAAAGATAAGTGGCACACGCTGTTGTTGATTTGAAAATCCACTTACTGGTTTTATATGGGCGCATTTCCTATTGAATTCTTGTGAATACATAACAGATGGAGAATCTTCCTTCAAAACTGACGGGTCCTGGAGATGGACTGCAACAGAGTACAGAGCATGGTTCCACAGCACGCTGAGTATTTCACTGCCACCAAGAGACAACTGGTTGTACAGATGACTATTTATGTTTGGCTCACGTTTTTCTTTCACAGATGATCACCGTTTTGCCGTGGGAGGTGTGCTCTGCTTCTGTCACCTAACAACAGGCAGCTCACGGTCCTCCTGCATCCTGGATTTTCTGTGGAGCGGAGGAATAAGTGGATGTTATCAGCTAGTCATCAAGCACTCGTTGCTGAGAGCTGGTTCAGGCACAGAAACATGGAATAGAAAATATTAATCCTGTAAAAATTTGGGCTCCTCCATATGTTGTATATTTTTTCCTCCCATTACTCTGTCCTATCCTGCAGAGGTAAACTTCCATGAGCCATTTCTTTCAAATATGGGGAATTAGAACAAAAACTAGAATGCTAGATCAGACAAAAATGAGTGAGTAAGCAGTAAGGATTTCTTTAGTTACACATTAATGTTTCCTGAAGGACGGGACAAAACAGAAGAATTTTTCTTAGCCCTTCTCCCCCATCCCAGTCCAACTCCATTGGTAGCAAATATCACCAATAACCAAATGGCAAAAACAAACCAACACCACATCCTTTGCATTTTATGCTTTCCAGCTACACACAAACAATTAACTGGGTTCATCATTCTGAACCTGCCTCTTACTAAGCAACACAGAAGAAAAATAAATGCATATCCACGTACAACGAAAGTATAAAAGCCCAATTAATTCAGCACTCAGCAATTTTATTTAATGCAAAAATGTGTTTCTCCCAAAGATATTTGCAAAGTAGTGGCTGTAGAAGATGAACTATTGCGACTACAAACGCCTAAAAAAAAATACTAAGACAATGCAAAGAAAATGATAATTTAGCAAAACTATTTTATTAAAGCTTGTTCTCATGATAAAATAATAGCCAACAAAATCATATTAGGCAGTTTCTGCAAATGTGTGTAGCTGCCACCTACGGGATATCATTAAGTCAAGATATTCTCGTTTTCCGTGGTATTCTTTATTTTCAGCTATTTACAATCAAGCACGAAGCAAGGATTACATCAGGAATGTGGTATTACACTTTTTCCCCCTCAAGATTTAGCATTTATTTCGATTAATGCCAGATAGGAATTCATGTTTTCCTCCTTAACACTAAAATACAACTATTTCGCCCTCTTCCCATTCAGTATGTTTAAAAATATTGCACTACGTTTAATTTGCCTCTTACAATCATCATCAGCGATCCTACACAAGGAAAACTATATCCAGCTTTTCTCACCCACCGCATTACACAGGCAAACGTGAAACCTGGACTGTGTTTTTGAAATCAGTATTTGCATTGCTTGCACAGCTCCTTCATGTGCACCAGGGTTTGAGTGAAGTACTTGGTTATATTTGAACGCTTCTGTAGCAGTCCATAAGAGCAAACACTGATGGAGATTTAAAGCAGATCACCACCAATGGTAAGCCTCCGAGAAAATGGAGTGGGAAAGTCTTCATAGGCATCTCAAGCAAGTACAGGTTAAACAACTTTTAGTCGATAAGGGAAGCTAATTTTGTGCGATTATTTGCTGAAGCTTAATTTCTGAAGTGTGACACATGCCTACTGCAGCATGGATAGTGTTTTCCATACATCAACTAAATAATTATCAACCACCCAGAGCTCACAAAGAAAGTGCACGTAGTTGCATGAGTGGAAGTTAATCGTTTTGTTTAGGAGTACAAGTACACTTTTCCATTTTGAAACATCACTGCTTCTTTGTTTTGCCCATCACAAAATAAACTGAGAAGAAAATTAAGTGGAGAGCTACATTGTACACTGCCCGAAAGTTATTTCTTTTACCATCTCGGAATCAACTCCACTTCCACAAAGGCATTTTTCTACTACAGTGATACCAGTGACAACGACACCGGTACCTAACGCAGTACCTAAAATAAAGATGATATTTTATATGGCATTTCTATACACAGAAGATGACACTTAAGTCATGTTTACAGGAAATAAATAAGAACAATGGCCTCAGCCAGGTGATGCTAAGATCCACAATTTACACATAGCACAAGACCAGATAGATCTTTTCAAAAGCTGCTGGCCTAAGTTCTTCTTCTCTACTGGACTCACTTACTTTGCCTTAACTAAAACATGTTATATACACTATACGACATTTTTCTGAAAAAAGGCGATCCTTCTGCTCAGACTGCCTCTTCTGTCTGAGAAGCTGAATGCAATTTATCACTGTACGATAGCTCAAAAGACAAGGTTCAGGTATTTTGTCACCACCGCTCTGTACCTTAGGCTTTCTGAAATGCTAAATATTAAAATAGCAACATATTAGGACTTCTGAAATTAAACTGTCAATTACACTTTCATGGACTGCAGTGAAACCTCCAGCTCTTGCAAATATGATTTTCCTTTATCAGCCTTGCAGTTACATACCAACACTTGAAGACAACTTTGTTCCAGAAGGCAACCAGACTCTTATCTCAAAAATACTCCCAGTTCGATTATTATGAGATAGTGGTACGTCCTTTAACATTACTAAATCAGGATAAAATGTCCAAAAGTTTCAGGGAGGTATTTTCTTGCATAGCATTGCTATGAATGATATTAAAAACTATGACAAGTTCATGTATTTAACAGAAGTATGGAAAATAAGTGACCTGATACTCAATCACTCTAACAAGTATTAATAACAGGCAAGGAAAAAAAAAGATACTTTGTCTGTTTTCATGATATGTTTGGCAAGAAATACACAACTGCCTAGGAGACATAAAATAACTGCAATCAGAATTTTCAAGCCTGGTCCCTCAGTGATTTCTGTGTCAGTCATCAGGCATGCAACAAGCTTTCTTTTCCTCATACAACAGAAAAATGGAAACTAAACATTTCAAAAAATCCTGATATTTTCTTGTTGAAATCATTAGCTCAAAAAACAAAACAAAAAATATTGGGGGTGGGTGGGTGGGAGGGGTTGGGAGGGGAAGACAAGTAATATAATAGGATAATAGGGACACCACATATTAATATGAAATGGTAAGGTTACAAAATTAGAAAAAAATGAAAATAAGTTATTAAAAATAAATTTCCAATATAAACCCCAAAATGTAGTTGTAACCAGCTACTTTAATAAAACAACGGTGCTGCAGCTGGTGAAGAACCATTATCAGCTGTACTCTTACATAGGCAAATAACTGGAGAAGCAGGTGTGTTGTACCAGCGTTTTAATTCGATCTGTACGTAATTAAGTGCAAAGCATTTAAGTCCGGTCCTTCAAAGGCTGAACGTGTGAATATCAGTCTACTGATTGAGGTGGATCAACTGGCTCATCTGATATGATGTTGAATGTCGGAGCCTCTGTCAGACCGATATCTTCATTATCCACTTCTTCTGCTATACTGGCTTCCTCTGAATCTTTAGTCACTCTTTTAGACTGCCTGTCTGAGGACATGCTCTCCAAAGACTCAATATCCTCGATGCCTGCTCTGTAGTGGATCATCAGCAGTGTAAGGGCTTGCAGTCTTTCACCTGATTTAGCCAGCGCAGCAGAAATCAATGCTTTTTTCCTTGCCTCAGTCGTCTCTTTTTCTTCTTTAACAAGTGAGTTGTTATTTTCCAGCTCCTGGTCTATTTCATTCTGCAACTTATCCAACATAAACTCTAACTTCTGAAAACGTTCCTCTGTGGGTAGACTTCTGTAGAGATCACGCCCAATTTCTTTAACTGCAATGAACACACTGTCATCTAGACCACCCTCCTTTCTGACCAGCTTAATCCCACTACCCGATGCACGTTTTGAAGGACTACTTGGACCACTAATTTCAGTATCGCTGCTTTCATTGTCAGAAGTGTTTGGTGTGTGCTTTGGTGAAGGCTCTACAATCTCTGTTCCCTGCTCAGAAAGGCGAGCTTTGGGGACTTGACGGAGGTTTAACAAACGAGTGCTTGTATTGATGATATGCCTGGTCAAACCTGCAGTCCTGTTAACAGATTTGGACTCTGAATCAACACGAGCGGATGCAGCTTGAGAAGTTTCCTGTCCTTCCGTTCTACAGCCTCCTGCAGTTCGATCATGTCGCTTTTCAGCTCCAACACAGAAGGGTGTCTCAGCTAGACATTTTTCTTGACATTTTTTATGGCAAACGTAAGCACAGAGCATACACTGTGAAGCTGCTTTAGTCCATACCTTCTTTTTGCAGTAATCACACCAAGTTGGATTCTGAAACTGAGTATCTTGAAAGTTATGCTTGTTCTCAGTAAGAACAATCTGTCCCAAGTAAGGATCCTCTTTCTGAAGTACATTAACTTCCTCTTCCAAATGGCATTCCTTTTCTTTCTCCAGCAGAAAATTTGAATCATCTACTTCACCTTCTTTAAAATATTTAAAGTGTAAAGCTATATCACCATAACAGAACTTCTCATTGAATCCCTTATGGGTTGTCAAATTCCGCAATGCTGTTCTAGTGACAGCTGCTTTAGGCGTAGGAGCACTCAGTCTAAACGTTCTAACATATTCCATTGATGATGTAGCTATACAGTCTAAAGCAATTTCTTCAAGTTTTATGCTTGCATATCCTAAGCAGATAAAACCACCTGCTTTGAAAGGGTCTCTGCACCACAGTGCAACATTAAGGTACTTATGGGATCCTTCTACTTCAAATAGACAGGAGGATGTTCTTGTCTTTGGCCATCGACCTTGTCGGACTCGATATGGAATTTCTGGTGATTCCCAAGTTCGATGATCATCTCCACCATCTTTGTGACCCCGTGCATTTTCTGAAATTCCATCTTTTAATGCATCTTGTTTTGGTATTGTTGCTACTTTCGATAATGCTGGGTCTTCTATTTGATCATTATTCTTTACTACTTTCTCTGTACATTTATCTCCATTACCCGAAGAAGGAGGTGGCCTCTCTGTTTTTTCAGAAGATACACCTCCAGCTTCCAACAAATTTTGAGTTTCATTAGTAGGCAAAGTAGGCCTGATTTGTGGTCTAGGTGGCACAGGAGGCTTAACACTGGAGCCTTGTGACTGCTTACCCGACTGCTGTGATGCATCTAAACTCTCAGAGGTTTTTGGTGCTGCCAGTTTGGCTCCATCTTTTTGTTGCGTTTTTGATGTTGTCTGATAATTTCCTAAATGCAGTTTTCGATTCAGAATTGGAGATATGGTTCCAAGTGGTTTAGCAGCAAGTATTACTACTGAACGTTTGGGACTTGGAGTTGTTGGCATATCATCTTTTTGATCTGGTGATTCACACGCTAAGTCCTCAAATTCTGAATCAAAATCTCTGCTGTCAACATCAGCTGATACACTAACTTGGTCATCTTCTTGCTGCGCCAAGAAAGCAGAGTCTTCCAATTGTCCAAATCCATCCTGTAGTGCTGAACCGTGCTGATTATACCCAACAGGCCTTTCATAAAAAACTAAGACCTTGTCTCCAGCTTGCCTAATAAGCTTCAACACTTGAACAGTTGATGTGATTTTAACACCTATAAAGAAAGAAAAATGTTAAATTTGAAAAATATGATAATCTAAAAAAAAAAAAAAAAGTCCAAAAAATGTCTACACATACTTCTAGAGCGTTAACAGTGATCGATAGGATTATCACTAAGAGGAAGTCAAGCAGACAGTAGAGCTAAACTGAAATGTAACAGTTGGATATCTCTAATTTTATCCATAGAAAAATATCATTTCAGGTCTTGGAAATGATACTAACATGCACAGTTCAGTTTTCAGTAGTTAAGCACTTTGCGTAGTTAAAATATATTTACAATGAAATGTTTATTCACCTTTATGTTGCCTTCTACCCAGCAAACAGTACATAAATATGCAAGAGAAATGATCAAGTGAATAACCTTAAGTGCAATAAGTAAGTGTTCGTATTTATTATGTGATAAGGCACACGTAATTGTTGAGAACAGCAGTCTAATTGAACTCTAAGCAGAAATATGCCCTTCCTGTTTGCAAAACAATGCTTAGTTTGAAAACTGACATATTACTCACTGCCAATGGCTAGAAGCCTGTCACCCCTCTGTAGATCAGCAGCTGCTGCAGGTGAGTTTGGCGTAACTGTTTCGATAACAACATGCCCGGCATCATCTTCCTTGGACTGCACAAGGCGGAGCGTGAGGCCAACACTTTGCAGATTCCCTTTCACTAGCTCTGCCTAAAGAGAGGAAAGTTAAAAGTCAGAGGATGGTGATGGTGTGGACTGTAAGCTGTAAGGACTCATAGGCACTAATGAGCTTGCTGAACTGAAATTATACAACTGATGTTGTGATAGCCATCACTTTGTATACACTACAATTATGTTATAAAACCCATTACCATCAGTATCTCTCCAGCAGTTTACACAAGCAGTATCCGGAGTGAGAAAGCTATTATAGTCACATGTGTTACTAAAACTTATGTAACACAAACCTAAGACAAAATAAAACACTTATTTGTCTAAGAAGCTTCATGAAAGACCAAGAACAATTTCCTCATTTACCTTCCTTGACACAGTAAGCACCAGATAAATTTCAATTGCAATCTCAAATAATACTTAAAATAATGCCTGAGACACAATCTCAGTAGTAGAGTTCCACCTTGTCCATTTCACACACAGACTTTCAAGCTACAAGATCTTTACTGAAGAATATATCAGGATTGTGACCAATTGTTTATGTACTTCAATATAAACCAAGATTTTTGGCAATCTTTTTTTTTTATATTCTTTAAGAACTGGCTGTATTAAGTACATTTTTCTTCCCCTAAAGGATATATCCTTCGGATTCTTTCAAATGACTGCCTACTCTACCATTCTGCTGAAGTTTGCTTTTTTTTTTTTAAACACTATTATTCTGAAGCTCGGGGACAGATACGGTTTGTAGAAAGCAGGAATATTTCTATTTGGTTTCAATTTACTGAGTTCAGGTAGACAGTCTTCTCTATCCTTCTGCATTTACTTGTTGCTATTCAATTGTCTACGTTTACACTGTCTGGAAGTCTCGGCATTTGCTTGCTTAGTTTTGTTCAGAGGCATTTCACAGATGAAATGAATTACCTGTTTGGGTACACAACTCTCCTTGGCTACATAGCTCTCGTTCCTTGACCATAACCATATAAAAACACTTCTACCTTTGTTAATTGTTTACAGAGGTAGAATTGTTACCCGCTTAACAGAATGCACAACAGTATCAACACAAAGTTAATGCAGGTTTGCTTTAAACTCTAAGTTTTGTCAACTAATTTCTGTATTTTCCACTCTCACTAGATGCACTTTCTCTCTCAAACTTTGTTAACTTAACTGCAAGAGCCAGTAACCTATGCATGAATAACAAGATCTAAAACAAGTGTAATTGCATTCCCCAGACTTCTATAACACAAAAATCCTTAGGAGAAGCAATTGATATTTGTTGGTTTGTTGGTTGTTTTCTTTTTTCAGGTCATCCCCATTCAAAAGAAACTGATATGCAATACACTAAGTCAAACATTGCTACAAAGCATAAAAGAGTAGAAAATTACAATTTGTGGAAGCTCCTTAAATTAAAAAATACTGGTCTTTGGTTACAATTAATGCAGGAACAAGTTTAATATTTCAACTGGCAAGAACATTAGCAGCAAACAAACCTGCAACAAAAATTCCTTCAACAGTCGATATCCTCTGTGTGATGTACCCCTGCATATTACCACCAGACAAGGAGGCTATTGCTTCTGGGATTTGACACAGACTCTGAAGTACTTAACTCTCACTTTTACTGTAACAACTCCTTTGAAAGTACTGCCCTATGTATGGATAGGAAAAAAACTTCCAGATCTTTGTGTCTGAATAGATAACAAAGCTATGATCATGAAGATAAGAAAGGGAACTTCCTTCACTTCAGGAACACCGAAGGAAGAACAAAAAGCAAGACCGTACACATTTGTTGCTCAACTTTTCATTAGTCCAGTGAAGTGCAGGAAATAAATTTATCTCAGGACAGAGTGGTGGAAAAAAAACAACACTATAATTCTGCACTTAACATTGAGTTATTCATGTAATGCAGTTAGGCTGCTTTATGGATATATCTGTTTTGCTGATATACAGATGATACATAGTTTCTTTCTAAGTCTTACAAAGGCTTGGATCTTCACCCCCAGAATGGGAGTAATTAAATAAAACACGACAATTTTAAGTCATAAGAAGCCTGCGTAATGCTGCGTCTCTGAAAAACAAACACTGGTTTAAGTTTGCTTGATGGCCACCATAATATTTTCATAGGAGGTGCCTCATCAAAATCTACCCTTACATTTTCTCATCCCTTCAGAGAGCAGCTCAGAGAAGCGATGGCCTTTCAAAATGCCTCTTCAGAAAATTAGAAAGAAATAAGCTCTCTTCAATAAACAACATCACAAGGGAAAAAGAGTCTTGCAACATCAAGCACCTGAAAAAGGCAGCAAGGACCTCTAACAACTGCTGCTACTTGCAAATCGTGGCAGACTGCATGATGAGCAAGATTTGGGAGAAAAGGGCATACTCAGATGGTAAAAGCAAAAAAAAAAAATTACCAACACCTCATTCTTACAGAGTTCGTCAATATAGATCCTTATCCTCTTAAGCTTCCTTTGAGTTCAAGGACTTCTTTGAGCAGCTCTCAACAGTGGTCTGACATAGAAATGCAAATGCTCTGCTTTAAGAGAGGAGAAACCTCAGAGGTGATTCCCAGCATTTCACTCTTCCCTCTTCCCACAAGCCAGACCACATAAAAGCAGCCAGGGACAGCCGGGACCCAAAGACACTTAGGTATCTCAGCTCATTTGGCTTCCATGAAGGAACACCAACTGTTTATCATAATGTGCATGAACCACTTGTGGCGAGGAGACACGCAATATCCTAACAGTATCTGAGGGAAAATCTGTTTTTGGAAGGAGAAGGCCTTTGAACATAGCAGGCCAAGTTAATAAAACGTTGAGATGAACTTTGGCACAGTCACAAACTTTCTCACAGAGTAAACCGGTTTTCTGTATTGATCCAGACCAGATGAACTGTTCTCTTGATTCATTTTTCTCCCCCCCCTTCTGAACATTCCAAGATTCATCAAATGCCAACACCCCCCACACCTCCAGCTATCTGCAAGCACAGCTCTGTGCTGCTTCAAGCTTTTCGGAGCACCCTCTGGGCCAGCAGTTAAACTCCCAAAAACCCCTGCAGCATCTTTGTATACCCAGCATGGCTATGTTACACCCCAGCTAAAACATAAGAAGCATGAAGAACCCAAGATCTACTGGAAACTGAAACATCAGAAGCTAAAAAGTCTGGTAAATGACAGAGCGGGTATTATAGAATTGCTGACAATGAAAGGACAATTATTATAAAGGAAACTTGTACCAAGGGAGAAAAATTAACAGCAGTGTTTCAGAGAAACAAATTTTAAACAATTAGCTTGAATATTGAATCCAATTTACTTTGATTTAATAGCTGTTTTACTAGTTCTTGCAAAACTCCACTGCAGTTGCTTCGACAGCGTGCAAGATAGTAGATAAAATGACAGGCTGGTTAGTGCAAGACATGTAAAGTAATTTATATTGCAAGTGCTAAAACTAAATTATGTCATAAATTTGGGTATTTTTTAATTAAAAGTAAATATTCCCCAGACTCTTCATGATAAAATTAAGATGCTGCAGAACAGGAATGACTATCGCAAAGCCAAAGAGTAAATAATATCCTTAGCGTTTTATTATCCAAGTACAAAAAATGAGGAGAGGACAAGATTTCCACTCATTTTAAAATTAATAGAGCAGTTTGATGTGCAGCTGTGGATACCTGACTTTTAGAGAACAAAGCATGTAAGCATTGATTTCACACTAAAGGCTTCAGTTCATTTATATGCTTAAGCACATGAGCCAATCTAGAGCATAACTCCTCCAATACTTTCTGTTCTGTAGTGGAAGTGTGCTCTGGAAACACAATGAGCAGCAAATTACTTTGTGTCTCAGTTTTACCCTACCTCCATCTCCTCATTTTGAGAACCTAAGGGATGTTCACGAAAATCATCTTTAAACATACCAATACTGAACTTCACAGCAACAGATTATGAATTCAGATATTTACACAATTTACGCAAAATTTGTAGATACAAACTATATACAAAATAGAAAATACAATTTATACAAAATACAGGAAGTCTTACCTTAGTGATTTACATCAACTAAAGATTAATAGTTCCAGAAATACTTCTTGCTCATTATCAGTGATATATAACATGCTGCATATGTAAATGAAACATCATTTTCTATGCTGGATTGCAGATAAAAGCTTAATTTTTTCCAACTCATGAGAGTTACTACAAAGAATCTTGTGTGTTCTTGGAAGGATGGTCTAATGTGTTTGTGAGAAAAAGTAGAATTAAAACGTCCACAAATGTGCCTATAAGGTATTACAGCAATCCCCGCACACTGAGAAGCAAGGAAGGAATATTTCACGTAAAAAAAAAAAAAAATAACAACATTAAAGAACAAAAACTGGGAAGCAGTTGCTTCTATTCAGAAGACTCATAGTATTAAAAATGGTTTTGGTGTGTGATCTGTCAAATATGAACTTTCACATTCCTGCTTTATCAGCCCTATCACTGAAATCTGTAGTTATATGACCTACACGGTGAATTGATTGCTAGCTTACTTATAAATCAGAACTCATGAAATATTCCTCAGAAAACAACAATAAGGCAATGTTCTGAAAGGCTTGCAATTTAAGCACCAATTGTTTGATGTAGATACTGACGAAGGAATCCATGATGACAGACTCTTTAGATTCCCAGGCATAGAGGCAACTCTCAACAACAGAAAAAGGATAAAGCTTGCTGAGCATTTGAGAGTCAGCCTTGTTCCAGGAATGCTTAAATAGCTCAGTGGTCAATACAGCATGTATTGATCAACAACTATAACCTAGGTTCACTACTGTCATGCCTTATGTGCCTATAAATGTACTGATTTCGGTTGCACAGAAATTCATAAAAAAATTCAGAAACTTGTAATTTAGTCTGGAACTTCCAAGTGATTCTCTGGGTAGTAATGCTTTCTAATATATTAAAAAAACCCAAAAACAAATACAAAATCCAGAACAAGAAAAATCAAGCGGCGCACAGGAACTACACAGACATTTCAAATGGTACTCCTGCTCGTTTCTGTTCTAAGCTGTGATCCCTGATCCAGCAGTCAGCCCATCCTATGCACGACCTGCACTCTGCTTCTCCATTTCTTCCCTCCACTTAGAGCAGTTTACATACCTGAATGCTGTATTTAGATTTAGGACAGGGTAAGCTGTCACTGGTCTGAATTATTCACATATATTGATATCACAGTCCTGTAGAGCACCATTGCTCTACATTCAATCACATTGGCACTGTATCTACAATTCGTACTGTTTTCCTCTTTCTCCTGTTGATCGTTTCAAATACCCTTATAATACAGAATTCTATTCCAGCTGCTAAGGAGAATCAGTCATAGAAAAGAGATATCATTTGCTGGCCACAATTAATAACTAACTGATCAATGAACAGGCAACTCTGACCAAACAAATCTCAGGAAATACAAAGAGGTCAGAAGTAATGATGGAAAACTCAATGAAGTGAAAACATTCAGGCAAACCTAAAGTGCTGCCTGAAAAATAACAGTTTCAGAGCAAAAGTCATTTATACTGGAAGCAATTTTCAAGGGACAATTTCCTATGAACAGATGTGATTTTCAAGCTTTTGCCTCACTAAAAAAAAGAAATAACACTATCAATAAAGGAATCTGTGCAGCAAATGTGTCACAAAGAGAAATAAGGGCTACCAGCAGTGGAATCACTCCATAATTACTGCCAACTTTGCTTTTTGTGGAGCATCAGAAACAAGAGAGTTCTCATGGTGACAGAAACAGCGAAAAGAGCCTTTGCTGGTAATTCTCTGGCTCCACAAATAACAGTCGGTGCAGAGGGAAAGATACACAATCACATCAAACTAAGGCTGCAATGCAATCCACATCTTTCTTTAGGGAAGAAGGTATATTTATTTTTACTTGTCCTGTTATGTAGAAATTCAGTGGGCTTCACTATTTTCTGTACTACACCACTTCTTTTAAATTGTCTAAGTTTACTACCACACGGCATTTGTCTGGAACCATAATGGCATTTCACAACAGTAAAGTTAAACAACTGCATTCCTACCCAACGATCACGGAAAACATTTGTCACCAGCAAGGAACAGAACAAGTTTGGTACTGCACAAGGCAAGAAGCTTCATGTTATTTTCCCTCAGTTTTTCTGACGTATTGCACTTTCCTAACCAACACTAACCTGCACTTGCCAATCGTGCAGGGAAACAGGCTACATGACATGCAAACAGTAAGCTGCTCAGCAATTATCATGTATTGCTGAGGCGTTCTCAATGAACAGTAATTACACGAGCTGAATGGAGGAGTTAAAGACAAACAAGGCATTGGAAAACCTGCATTTAACTTGGAAGTGTCAGAGGCAGGTACAAACTGCCCTTCGGTTCTACGCGCAGCACTTCTTTGGAGAGCAATTTTGTACAAGCACGGACGTAGCTCTTCTTTAAGTGCTCTGACGCACTTACATCCTTTTAGTCTTTATTAAACCCAACTGCATCATCATCCTCTGGCCCAGAAAAAAAAATGGAAAAGATCAACTTTCCCAAATTCTGCATCACCAATCATGTCTTTGATGGAAAAAAGGCTGCCTCCAGTATTGCTTCAGCATGACTCAGTTATATGAATATTTAGTAAAATATTCAGGCAGACTAATAACAACCACTGAAATCAGCTTACTGAAAGTGCTTATTAAAGAACAAGATGTCTGCTAACACTGTGTGCAACACAATCAGTGGAAAGTTTACCTTGCTTATGGCTTCCTTTGTGTAAATTGGTTTAAATTGTTGCACTGCAAATTACAGATACATGAGATTAATGAGAACGGAAGAGCACTTTGAGCACATGCATGGAAGAGAAAGTTCTGGAGTTTTGTTCATCACTCCTGAAGTAGAGAAATAAATGAAAAACACATTCAAGAACATATATTAGAAACATATTAGAATAGCTAGTAATTACTTCTGTTTATATTAGAACTAACTGGTCCTTATCAAACAATTTAATTAATCTTCATGTAGCAAAGGCCAATTATTAGAACATTGAGTACAAGTTCTTTATAATGGAGTCAATAGGGACTACAGAGTTTTCTGCTTCACACAGATACTGCTTGCATGCAGCAGTTAACAGCAGTTTGATTCCCTATGTGGATACTGCCATCAAAACTAAAAATATGAAAAAGTTATTGTGCACTGTCCACACAGTAACACGTATCACAGATGGGAGCTTCCATGGAAATTAAACCTACAACATATGAACCGTAATTCTTAGCTCTCACTCAAGGGCTCAGAAGTTACATTTTAAATGAATGGGTGCATTATTTATAGTTTTTTTTTTTTTTTTTTATTCTCGAGCACAAGAGTTTTCTTTGCAGCAATGGTAATTTCAGAAGGTCACATCTGGAGTACAGCACACTTTCTGAAGAGAGCAGGAACTTCATAAATACTTCTCACCTGTGAGGTTCAAGGCAGGAGCATTGGAATTTGGGCCAAAACTGCCCTGAGGAAGAGCTGGGTGCTGCAAGGCAGCAGCAGGGCACTCAGCCAGTCCCAGGACAGGCCAGGGCTCTGCCATTCCTACCACCAGGCTCCAGCACTGTGCACTGCTCCTGCTGCCATCAGTTGTAAACAGGTTCTAACAGCAGGCTTCATGGCAAAAAGGGAGGAAGTCAAGCAGTGTTATCTGAATTACTAAAAGTCTGATATTTAAACAGTTACTTACCCAAGAGAGTAAAAAGATGTAAAGATGCACAGTCTTACCAGCAGACTACTGCATATTCTGGTAACACAAGTTACACCCTTACCACACTAGCACAGCCTAAGCAGTGGTGACCTGACATGTATCCAGAGCCAATATACTTAGACAATTTAAAACAATATATGACTTGAGGGAAATCAAAGCTTGTGATCTCTGCACTCACATCACCTTCTTGACAACTGCTATACTTCCCATCAGTATTAACAAATGCCTAAATGGCTACTACAGAGAAATGCAAACCAACATCCCATATGACCTGATCATCTTTCAGGATCCCACATTCCCACAGAAATGGCTAAGCCCAAAGGAGCTCTAGGAGATACAATAATGTGACTTATCATTGTAACAACTCTTCAGAGGTTAAGCGGGGGATCCATCTGGATCAAAACTGAGTTCATGTTACATACATTGTTCCCAGCCTGCTATTACCTGGTAAGATCAGACCAGTTTACTGCTGAAATGCTACAGTGCCAGCACCAGAAAAGCTGGGGATCTCTGTCCAGCCTGTGCTGAATAATTACTGCAAGACCAGGCTTTAGCATATGATAATCTTTCTCTACGTAGAACAGAATCTACACCACATCTTACACCACATCTAATGCAAACTTAATTAAGTTCCAGAAAAAAAAAAACAAAAACACTGCAGTATAAACATAACTAAATAAACAGTAAAGATTTCCAGGACCATACATCTATTTCTGGTTATTTTGTGGAACACATCACGTCAAATCAATTTGTTTATGGTTATAGGGCACAAGTTGCTGGCAGGCAGTGAAACAGGAGCTTGCTGTCACATCTAATTAGTCGCACCAAGACAACAGCACACCTACAAGCCACATTTTCATACTGTTACCATTCATCACTTAGGAAAATTGCCACAGCTATAAACTGAAAAGGTCTTCACACCAAGTCAAATACTGACAATTCGTTGTGCAAAAGTAATCAATACCTAGCAATATTTGTTTTGCACTTGAAACATTTTCAGAATTTTCCTCCTCCCAAACACACAAAAATCTCCTCCCAGTCATTCAAATGAACGCGTTAGAAACTGAATGCTAGCTGCAAGCAGAATCAACAACCAGCAAACTTTGGAGCCTAACTTCTACAAGTACTTCACTAAGATCCAAAGGTCTGGAGTTTTCATTCACGTTGTATTTTTCTCTCAGTGAAATCAGCAGGATCATACACTTGGAAGGATTTGTTCCCTGTAGATAGATGTCTCAGTGGCAAGAAAATAGAACTGGGATAACTAATTTAGACAATTACTAGTCCAATTACAATTACAATGGGTTCCCACTGAAACAACACCAAAATAAGAAATAATACTTTAAAAACAAACAACTACGTCACAAAGATTTTTGTCAAACATTTAAGAACCAAACTGTCTGTTATCTTAAGGCTTTGTCACAATTTGTCACAATTCTTGCAGAAATCTCTCCATCAACTCACTCAGCCCCTATTAATTTCTGAAGGTAGCAAAGCATGAGAATTATCACAACAAATAAAGACAAACAAAAAATAAAATCCACACACATTTGAGACACCATATTGCCACTGAAGCATGCAAAGGTGACAAAATAAAAACATTCATCCAGAAATAGCTCGCTAGGAGACAAAGAGAAAATAAAAGAGGAGCAGGACAACATCAGAAATAGAACTAACAGCTCATGCCTTTCAATTGGCTTTTGAAATATTCTTTTGCTCAAGGAACGAACATATACCAATTCCACACCTCCTATGGGAAGTGAAAAGACAAATAGGAAATTGTCAGGTTTGAAAACCTTTCATTTTCACTTTCGTGCTCACCACAACTTCCCATGCTTTGGTAATTATTTTTAAATTAACAACAGATCTTACTGGTAGCTAGTGAAATAGAGAAGAAAAACACCCAGCAGATTTCATAACACATTATCAACCTATTTCAATTTCCCCTTCTCTCCTGCGCCACCAGAAAGATTTGTTCAGGGCCACCATGAATGAGTCGAGGAAGAATTTACAACTCATTCCCCATTCAACTTAAAAAATGAACAAAGATTTATCCAATACCACAGGGTTCTTGAGAAATACACGTTTTCAAAAGAATATATTTAACAAGGGGCAGAGAAGACTGTAAAATATATGTGCATGACAAGGAAAGCTTTTATTTTTAATATTAAAGTGGCAATTATTTATTTGTTCTACTTCTTACTGGGATAGATAATGCATGAAAACACTTTTTCCTTTAAGGCTTCTCAAGTTTTGTATAAATATTTCAGACTTAGTCATTTCAGTGAATATTATCAAACAAATAAGATACTGAATTGAGCATTTGAAGAACATTGAAGAAGTTGACTGAGACATCCTATGAAAAAAATAATTTAAGTATTTGGTATGAGTCCATGGTGCTATACTTCCATGACCAACACAGAAGGTCTGCTGGCTGACAGAGACAAGATAGCAGCACTGCTTGCATGCAGAACAGAGTGCACATGGGGCCCTCAGCAGCCAAAGGCTGCAACCCTACCAAGTGCTGCACTGTGATTTAAGAGCTTTTCAAAAATTCTCCCCAAGAAAGATTAGCTTACCTTAACAGCACATCCAGTACAAAATATTCCAACTCTGTTTCTTATTTAAATTGGTACCTTAAAAGTACTAGTTTAAAAGTTAGTTGTCAATAAAGCTGACTGTGAACTGAAAACAGAACTACTAAAGTACGCAGAAGTTTAGTTCAGGCACAAGCTAAAAATACATCTATATATATACACATATACATGTACATATTTTTAACAGTGAAGACAAACTCATTTTCTAACCATATGAACAAGCTAAGCTAAAAATCCTGATAATAAAAACAGGACTTGAAAACCTACGGATGATAGAAAGTAGAGCCACATAGAAGACTAAATGTGCATTGTGACTAATTATGAAATTGCATATAGTAATAAAACAAAGTAAAAGAGATGAAATGTCTTACAGTAAAAGCATCAGGATGCAAAGCTACAAACTTACTCATTAACATGCTCCCAGTTCTTAATAGCTTCTTCATCCTCGGGTGTATTTCATGAGAGTAAAAGATGCGTTAACTCAAGAAAAATTTTGATCTCTGAAACATTCTTGAAAGCTTAAGTAAAACGCAGCCAGGAAATTATTTTTAGTCATATAGTGGGGGTGGAGAAGGGTAAAACCACCACATCTACGGAGTGGATGGAAAGAAAAATGGAGAGAAAATAATTAGCCTGGACTGAGAGCTGCTGTCGGCAAGTCCACGTGTGAGGTACAGTGGCAAACTCCCATAGCTTTCCCTGCTGCAGACCTCTGGTTATTAAAACTATGTACACTAACTACTTAAAAAGCTACACCTCAGACTGGCACTTTTAAATATTTGTTCATACACAATATTGTCCTTTGGTAATGACCATCACACAAACATTATAACTTTCTCCAGCAGACTGGATTGTAAAGAATTCTTTTTGGGAAGATAAAACAAAACTGTCAGTGTGGTGCTTTTTTCTTTATCTTTCATTTTAAACTTAGAAATCTGCTAGCCTTCAGTGTCAGAAGAAAATCCTAATGAATAAACATGTGTTTTCATCATGCACAGCTTGACCTTCTCCATGAACTCTAGGAGGTCAAAAAGAGCCTTTTGCTTTACATACTTGAACACTATTGCAAGAAGCGTCCCAGAAGATAACTTAAACTGCTAGTTCTACACTGCTAAGTCACACAAATACCAAAATGGACTTAATTTCATTGTTTCTTGTTGTTGGATTTTGTTGTGTGTTTTGTTTTTTTTTTTTTCTTTTTGCCATTTTTAAACAAGAATGCACATCTGAGTTGAACTGAACAAAGTACTTTGCATATGTTGGCTGGGCGGTTTGGCAAAAATCAACAGATCTCTTTGCTCCACTAAATTATTTTTTGAGCTTGCAAAGGAGTGTATTCTGTCTTCTTCCAGTGCACCTACAGGTTTCCAGTCCCAGCTGTCCAAACAAAATCCAAAAATGAAACTAATCTCTGTAAAAATTGTGATCCTAGCTAGAAACAAGTTCTTCATGGTAAGCGTGGTATACTTTCATTTCACTTTTAGATCTAAGAGAATGCTGCTTTAGTGACCTTTTACAAATTTGTTTCCTCCTGGCAGCTATTTTTACAGTTCAGGAATTAATTACAAGCCTTGGTTACCTCAATCACGTGTAGCCAAGATTGTGGTTCCTAATGCACATCTACAGATCAATTGGCAAGGATATGACCATCTTTGCTCACAACAGCAGCCAACAGTTCATTCCTCATTATTACAAACATATTTCCAGAAAACGTTATTTCAGATTCCCCTCCAACAGCTAAAGCTTCAGGACTATTGTGGAAGTAGAAACATTTATCAAAGCAAGCAAAAGCAAAATTGTTAAAAAATATTCTTTGTTCAGATACTGTCTGCAAGGAATGAAAATCCATCATAGGTGTTCCCATGCTTTGGCCAAACATCCCCTGCAGCCAGACTGGAAATTAAACAAGAATATCATATATTTATTGTTTCCTCTGTCTGGTAGGTTTGCTAAGAGTTTTTAGGCCAGAAATGCCTCCTACCTGGGCTATCTGGAATACAAATAAATACTACCCCCAGTCTACTGGTATAGAAATACTCCTAGAACGGTCCAAAGTAAAAAGACTTAGTCTAAAGTAGACTGAATGAATTCAACAGCCCTGCTGTGACCTGGAAGGACCAGATGACCTCTTAGGTCTTTGCACTACCTTGGCTCTAGTCTAATAAACAGATATTGTCCAGCTAGATTTCAATCTTGTTTGGAGCTATATATACATTTACGTATTGATATTATATATTAAACAGCAGAAATACTGACTACAGCAGAAAAACTGGCCCAGTTTCAGACAGTTATATATAGAATTGCCATAGTCAGTATTTCTGCTGTTTAATGTTCTTGATAGTATAATTACAAGTATCTTTGAGTTTCTATAACCTATAGGTAATTCCACACTAGCCAAATATTTACAGCTGCTGTACTCCCATGACCTTATTACTTTTATGATTTTGGTGGTGGTTTTAGACTCGTTAGATGTCCTTTGGTCTGTTTATGCAGCTATTCGTTATCACACCTGGTCTCCTGTACCACATTAGCAGGTATTATTTGCTCTCCCTTAATACTTCACCCACTTTCTTTTAATAATTAACAGATATTACATCCCTAAGTCCTGCTTAGAGAACTTCCTAGTACCTTGGATATTTCCCTTACTGGAAAATTTCAAAGAAATTCTGGCTAAGTGTTTTCACCAGTCATTCATTTTTCCTGACTGACGAGACTGCTCAGCTAACAGGGCTCTTACCACTGCCCTCTAAAGTCCCCCCCACTGAACTATTTTACTCCCAACACATCCTACTCTATGACCTAGCACTGAATCTTCCCAAGTCAAAAACATGCCTGAACTCTTGCTTTTTCACACCCTGCATTAAGTCACCATTAAAACAAACTGCCAGCAATCAGTATAAATTCTTAGCTCTCCCTTACTCTTCTGCCTTTGTAAGCAGGACAGCAAAGCAAAGGAAATTCAAACACTGGGTTTCACCCCTTCATAGTAATGCAACAGCTCAAAAACATAATAAAGAGCTTCCAAAGCAAATGTAACTGTTTTGTTTTAGATATCAAATGAAACAAGGTCACCTAAACAGAAGAACACACTCATCTGCATGTCTTCACCACCTGCTTCTTTTCCCTTTTGAACAATTTTGTGGGATTTGAATTAAACATATAGGATCTGTTCCCTTTTGCCTTCGCCCCTTCTTGTCCTTCTTTCCTCTCTCCTCAAATACTTACCATACTCCAAGTTTTTTCTCCCATGCTGATTTGCAAAATGCTTTTTTTCAACAGTCTTTACTGTAAAGGATGAGCAGCTTACTTTACTGCCATCCCACAGGACCAAGTTTTGCCCATGCCTCTGCTGCACCTCCATTATTTACTATGCTATTCATGAAAAAGGAAAAAAGCTGGATAACTTTTAACAAGTTGTCATCTTGCTGAGGTTTGCAATATAAATTCTATGGTTTTTCAGCTCATTCAAAAGACAAAAGAGATAGCAGCAGCAAACCACCAGCACGGAATTTGCAATTTAAGAGTTATTTAAAGCATGTACCCACATTTGCTTTTTATTTCCGATCAGGTGTGTGCTTAAAGGCTGAGCTTCCCACGGCCTCTGCTACCTGAACTGTGATTTGCATCACAATGGGCTCCTCCAACCCAACCTGCACTGCAGCCAGCCAAAGCTAAACCCCACCACGCTCTGCTGCCTGTGGTCAGCTTCATTTATGGTCTATAAACAGGTCACAGATTCAAACCTCTGGGTAGAAGAACATTACACATCATCTATTAAAATCCCTGTCACAGGGTTCATCTCATATCCCCTTAGAACAGGTTATGTTGCCCAAATCAATGTTGACTCCACATTTCACAGAAGCACCAAGTGACTGAATGTATAAGTTACTTGTTACAGAGGTAACTTGTTCCATTACAGAAATCTTAACCGTGTATGTGTATTTTTGTTTGTACTTAACCAGAAAGTCCATCAGCTTTGAGACCAACGGAAATCATCAGTTAAGAGGAAGCTAGAGAAGATTACAATGCTTGGCTGCATTAGGAAGTTGTGAACGCTGTATTCCTAAGCTTACTTACATAACTATGAATTACAGTCTAAGTACTTTGAGTTTACAAGCTGTTGTACAGCCTGTTCTAGCTTTACTCCCACAGATGTGTGATTTAACTACCTGTGAACCCAGAAACAAATTTCTGCAATCGCCCTGCTAACCATCATCCTTGCATTTCTTGAGTCTCTTCTACAAGATCAGAGCTGTAAGTTCAAATGAGTCCCAGATATGCCCAGGTCAGTGTCTCCTGAGTCAAGTTATTGTAACTGTAACAATCTGCATTTTTAAACATACGATAAATTCACTATCCAAAAGATCATCATTTTTATATTCAGATATGAACTGGCTTTGTAAACTAAAAACAATAAAATCCAAGCTTTCTGGATATCCAACCTCAGATTTCTAGGCACTTTTTTGTGTTTGTTTTCTTCCTTCAGCTAAAGAAAATATATAGCCTCAATTAACAGCAAATAGATCTGAGGGTGTGCAGACATTATATTTGTCCCAAGCTAAGTGCCTAAAAATGGAAACAGATGACGTTAGTAAAAATCTGAAGACACTGACTTTTGGTTAAGATATTCATAAAGACATCATAGTTCAAAGAATCTATTTATCTTGCCTAAAATTTAATGGAGCCAGCCTTTTAATAGCCTGCATTAAAGGAAACGCTCCATTTTTTATACGATGACTCACTTCTGATTACTTCCGACGCATAGGTGTCCTTTGCAGAGTATCACGCTGCTCTGCCTAACCTTAGTACACTGAAATGACCTTTTAGTCATTTTATTTGCGTGATGGGAAGCAGCAATTGCATTTTTGATCCTCAAGGCTTTTGTAGGGCAACTGGTATATGCTGCCCACCCATATTATTTTCTCATTTCTGTCTGCCACAGTTATAGAGCCTTTGGAGAACACACACCCCATCTGCATTACAAAAGGCCTGCCTGTTTTTTTTTCCCCCCCAATAACAAAAGTATTTTAAAAAACAGTAGTTCTAAGCAAACGGGAGAAGAACCACTTGTGCACTTTTCATCAGAGCATGTGCTTTTGCCCTAAAAAGCAGATTTCTCTCCTGTTATTCTACAGGCAGAAAACAACCAGAGTACTGTAACTAAGGAGAACAATAATGACAACACGTACTCCAAACACTATCCTCGTTCAATGTGCAACCTCCAGACACTGAGCTCCACCCTGCAAGACCTGTAAGAGACTTAACACCAAGAGGCAAGCATCTAATTTCTGCTTTGGCCTCTTACTAGAGGAAAAAAGAATGCAAAAAATGAGTAGTCAATTTGAGATAATGTTCAATGAAATAATTACAGCATTCCAGAAAGGTGAGACACAACCCATGTAACAACATAGCACCTCGAGTCCAAGAATGTGAACTACTTAACTCATTTGACTTCATAAAGATAGCAACATGACATAAGACTGTACTCAGAATAAGGAATTCCTCCCACAAAATTAAAGGCTTTCTTTGCAGCCATTCAGTAGTTTAAAGCCCTGTATTTTGACACTTCAACCACAATTTCAGACCACTACGTATCAACTGTCTGTGGGGTATGAACATTTATTTTCCTTCTGTGGAAGGACATCAAGTACCTATATTAAAGAATAGCAGGTTCTTTAGTGAAATCTTCAATTCTGAAATTATTGTACTATATATAATTAATTAAATGCCAATTAATTGAATAAGGATATTTTCAGAAACCTTCATTCAAATTTCTTCCTGGCTTTTATCCTAATTGTACTTGTTTAATCTAATGTGATTTTTGTATTTACACCAACTACAGCACCAGTGGGAATCAAACCTAAGTGCCAAGATTTTATCTACTAACGAGTACTTTAAGTACGTATTAATATGGTTTACATGTAAAGCATTCAGGAAGATTTGGATACCATCTCTCAAAAGCTCATTAGAAGAGAATGGTAGCTGCTGAAATCCAGACAGAAACACAGACGTACAGGGCCATTACTGGGTAAGAAATCTGAATTATACAGAGAACCAGAAAAGAGATTGATGCTCATCACTACTTAAAATCAATATAAACAGCTGTGCTTATGCACACCATCCTTCTAAGTGTTCAACATTTAAACCAAAGTAGATGAGCAAAAGTAGTACACCCTCAGGTCACATACTCACCAGGCAGACAATAGCCCGCATCTAATACTTCAATTGTTACTGATGGACAGTCAGATCCCTACTGTAATTTAGAGACTCTCCAAATTAAAGACTCAGTTCTATAACCATTTTCATGAACCCTGACAGGCAAAAGATTGCTTGAGATATCAACTTCACACAGATTGCCACATTTTAAATTGATAAAAGTTTCATCATAATGTCTCTCAGTTTACATCTTGGATATGAAACACTTGGTCAGTCAGTCAGCTGGTAAAAGAAACTCCATATAATAATTCCTTTTGAAGTCTTTTTTTCCCTCCATGTGTTTCAGAGGAAAAGAACTGAGTCCGAATACACCTAAGTGACAAAGAACACTTTGGGACAAATGTGATGCCAGTAAAAGGTCTGACTTTCAAAAAAAATAAACTATATTTTAAAAAATGCATGTTAGACTTCTGGTTTTAAAGAGTTTGCAAGCCACCTATCCAAAATAACACTGCTACCACACCCCACAGCCAAACACCTACTTGTAGAAATTATGGCCCTCAGGAAGAAGATCTTGCACAGATGATTCACTCATAAAAGAGCATTTCAAAGGAAGGAGAGCTCTGAACCTGCCATTCTCATTCCCCCCTTCTCCAACCCAGCCACGTGCAGCAGCCACCAGCACAGCTGCTGGCTCCCCAGCTGCAGAACTTTGCAACAGGACAGAACTGCATAGTTTAGAAAGTCATTCCCAAAATATATTAAATTGCCCAGAAACCATTTTGTTTACTCTGGTCAATAAAACACTGTTATCTCTCTTACAATAGGCCACACTGTTTACACAAACAAAGTTAGCCCTCATGCATCAGCTATCTATTTATTTAGCAAGAACAGCTATCACTGTAAATCAGCTTCTTTGTAAATGAGAAACACAGCTGCTGCAAAACCTACTTAAAACTCTTTCCCACATCCAATATTTTGAGCAGATGAGAAGAATTAAAAATAAATCAGCACAGAGCACCAGCGATGCACTGCAGCATGGTGCGTGGCTTGTATTTTGCAACCATTCTTAAGAGAAAGAAATGATGCTTTATTTACTTAATAATTTTATATTTTAAATGCAAAGAAATCTGTATGATAAGAAAAGCTTACACTTACTACTTGAACTAGGTGCTAGGATATAGAAGACATGCAAGTAAAATTTAACACGAAGAATATGTACTAGAGATTGGTAATCTCGTGAGTAAACTCTGTGGAAAGTGAAAATGAATATTAAGTGCTAAAATGAAAGTTGCTTATCAGGTCAGTAATAAACACCAAAGGAACAGAAGAACTAATTCCTGATGAAGCTCAAAGATTCACGTACATTCTGTAATAATCTGGAAGCAGGTCAGTACTCTGTTTTACTTTGTGATCCTTTCTCCTGATATTTTAAATTTGAAAACCAGTATGCTCATAGCAGGCTACCAGAACCCAGCACAGAATTCCAACTGCTCTGAGGAAAGCCAAGAAAGCTCACAGTTTCAAGCACAGCCATAGGGAGAAAGAAGGTGCACACATGGAACGTTATAGACCCGGATGCAGTTGATGCATTTCACACTGCCTTCTGCAGCAAGCTGTGGAGCACTCTGCATAACTCCCGACTGATTTTTATTTATTGTTTTAGAAGCAGGCAGTGTTAGGTCACAGTGTGACTGTGGCAGTGACACCTTCTTTTAGACTACCTGAATACACCTGCACCAAAAACAAAACAAAAAAAAGTGATTTTGCTTACTTTTCTTTTAAAGTTCATGTGCAAGGCTCTGCAAAGCAAAGCACCACAGTGCATTTTAACAAAAGGTCTCATTAAATCACCAAGAAGCAGAAATGTCTGAGGCCTCCAATCAAAAAAGAGCTTAAATGTTTCAGATGAACCAGAAAAAATTCCTGATGGCCTTCAAGTTTATTTGAAAGACGGATTACAGAACATTATGTAAGGCACAAATCTCAGAACTATTCCCCATTGTATTTACAAATATTATCAAATTTTACAAGATCATGAATTTTCATAAAAAGTGACATTTTGAAAAAGCTTCCCTTGCTTTAATCCTCCTCCTTTCTTTTGATAGGATTAAATGCTGAAATGGCAGACTGTTAAACAAGCAGACTGAAATGCCAACTGTGAGGCATTTAATTCTGCGTATTTACAAATTAACGTTTCACAGTTGCTTCAAATTTTGACATTATTGTTGGGTATCCTCGGGCAACTCATTTCAGAAGGTGCTGAATCTGATTTACATTAGTGCTCATTTCATATTTATATGTCACTACTGGAATACTTTTAGTTTCCCCTTAATCCCTGATAAAGCAAATTTGGTTTTATGAAAGGCAGAGAAATATCCCTTTGTTTTCATTAAACTGTACCAAGCAGCCTGCCCAAAGCAGTTTCAGAAGTTACTGTTGTATTTATGTTAGAAGCCCATAGCTGTCAGAATCACCTCTCACAAACAGCAAAGATTGTGGCCTCTGTGCATCTGTGTGGATGCACACAAACTCAGAACATACTAAGGTGGATGGCACTGGCCTTGCCCCTCAGATCCTTCAGTGACTTCTGAATGTACAGAGAAAAGTGCAAGTGGAATTTGGAAAAATAGTATTAAAAAAAACAAACAAACAACAGCTAAAGCCCCAATAGAACTACTCTCTCCCACACACTTCCTACCTTTAGGAAGACTGAAGCGTGGCTACTCCTGTGGTGCAACCTGAAGGAGCCTATTACTTGAAACCAGAATTAAAGATGCCTTTCCTCAAATCCGTCTCAGATTATCTAACTTCATTATTTCATGATCAACAGCAGTTACCTTATGCTTCTGAATTTCTATTACAAAAACAATGAGGCAAAACCAAAAAGCCACAGAACAGATATATCTCATTCTGCAGTTAAGAACCCTCTCCCCATTACGTTACATTGTCACAAACAATAGAAAGCAATTTATTTCCCCTCAGTCTGTAAGTGCTGATACAAACATAAGTACAGTCCTAGCTGCAGAACACCTGTCTAGTAATCCAAGGCTGTTAATGCTGTCTAATGACTATATCCTATCCATAAATAATTTTCACATAGCAATGCAGTGATTAAAGTTAATTCCAGCAGCAACACTTCTAATTAAGGTATTTAAGGATGTTTGCATGTCGCACGGGAATGTGAATCATTTCTCTGAAGTTTTATTGGGATTTCAGACTGATTTGATAAATAGCTTAGAAGCAAGAGATATCTTTGTATTACAACAGATACTTCAGTAATAATTCAGATACATTCATCAACACAGCACCTTTTTTTTCCAAAAGCAGTTTTGACATCTGCTAATATTCCATACATAATGGGATCAGATTAAAGTCTCACCAAGTTTATTATGAGGTGTTAAACCTGTCTAATCTTTTATCACTACTTTTGCACAGTAAAAAGAACAAAAACGCCAGTAAGCATGTAAAGGTATGAGAATTTTCCTCAGGAACTTTGCAGAATGCTGTCAGACTCAGTGTGTGTATTCTCATGCCATGTGATACTACAACAAAACAGACATTTAAACCAGAATCTACTGAACTATTTTCCATTTCAGCTTAGCCTATCATTTCTCCTCCATATTTTCTGATACTCACTCTAACAGCTTTATCTCAAATAATTATTGCACACAGTCATTACAAAAAGGATTTAATATTAGAAAGACATTCATGCAGCTGCAATTTCCCATAAGAATAGGTTCCAAAACCAAGAATGTTCACAATATTCCTGATTCTTCACAATATTTCTCATTTGTTTCAGGGACTTGGCAATTCTCTTGCTACCCAGCAAGGTCTCCTAACATTTATTTTTAACTTAACTTGCATATTTAAACTGATTTCCTAAGGAAGAGAAACACCCATGATTGTACTATCCCCGATAGTACAGATACAGTCCCCTGTATTTGTGTAGCAAAGTGTTTTTGCAAGGTGCTAACTCCTAGTTTCAGTATTCAACTATAATAAGGATCTTCAGAAGCACAACCCTGAAGTTTGTTTACCTTTTCAGTGGCATAAAGTTCAAGGTGGTTGAGCACAGTGAGTTCCCCATACTGACAGTGGAGCTACAGATCCAGCAGCTCACACCAAGGAGCCTCTGCTCTCAGCAGGCAGCAGCTGGACAGGGAAGGCCTGGAACACAGCTACTCAAGCTTCCTTATATTGCAATTCATAGTTCTGAAGGCTGGAAAACCTGAAATCCTGCCATTTCATTTTAAATGCTCAAACAGAAGATGACCCCAAGTACTTTTTTGCAATATTAAACAGCAGGCACGCATTTCCACCGACCATCAGTTTAGTTCTACTGCCATCTGCTGTCACATCAGTGCCACACTGCCCGTTAAGAGAGAAAAGAACACGTTCTGAAATCACTGCACAAGTTTACCAGTAAGTTAACACAGATCAGTTCATTCAGAGAAATGGAGAGCATGATCAATGTACTGCCACCTTACTGCTACAGAAACAACATAGAAAGCGCATGAAGTTTCAGACACAACTTAATCATCCAAATGGCCCTCTGTTGGGATAAAGGATCAGAATTGGGTCCAGATCTTGCAATACCTTTCTGACTATAACAAATGGGTTAAAACTATGAACTGTCCAGACTATTAGGGCTGCACTATTCCTCTTATCCTTCTCTGAAGAAAGTAACTTCAGAGGTAGATTAAAACAAACAAGAAGTTAAGCAAAACTGCTTCATTAAACAGATTTTCAGAATTTTTTTTGCTTAATAAGTCATCCAAACTCTACCTCTTGCCTAACACATCAATGAAATCTATGAATCTTATTAAAATCTCTCAGGATTGTTGCAATGCTTTCTGCTTCCTTTCTTTCCTTTCATGGTACAGTGCTTTGGGGTTTACACCGTGTAAGCTACCACCATTCCATCCTTTTCTCACCCCCACACACTTTTTCTTTCTCCTTTCCACTTGCACAGATGCAAACATGCAGCAAGTTTGCTCAGGGAGCCAGCACAGCTTACTCACAGCCAAACAGCCCTCACAGTGCCAGGAGCTGGTACAGACAGATATAACTCTAAATGGTTTCTGTGATGTTTGGCTGCCAAACCAGACCAGTATGCCAGCTGCTGGCTTCCTCCCTGCCTTGTGCCTTCCCTGCCCAGTTCCTGCATGCTGTGCTCAGAAAGGCACTTGCAACCAATTGCTCAAGGTGACTAAAGGAGTAAGGACAAACCTCTACTCACCCACTGACATTTTTCATTTGATTGAGAATACAGCAGCTAAAAGAATGGGAAGTGATTGTCTTCTTGATGCTCAGTCATATAATCTTTTAGGGATAACAGTATAAGCACGTTGAGAAAATATTACACAGGAGTTGCCACAAGGAGTTTTAAAAACAACACAATGGGATTTAATTGCAGAGATTGAATGGGATACTCCAGATTCTGGCTTCACCAGCAAGAAAACAGAGTTGATCTGCAAAACTGCAAGTAGATACAGCACAGGCTGTATTTCTCAAGATAGCTGAACTCAGACAGTAGAGGGTAAAATGCATAACACTGATTTTCATTCCAGCTTTTTTGTGAAACCAGTTGTTAAGATGAAGTCTTTGTAATACTTCTGTTGTTTCCAATAGGGACAGTACTTCCTCAGCTCAGCGTAAGTTCAGTCTGATGACTACCACAATATCACTGATGTGAAATGCTAAGGCTCTCATACAGTGCACCTCTTGTTTTGAGGAAAAGAGGCAACATTCTTCCTCCCACATACACAAGAGAAACGTATTCTGTAGGCTGTGTGCTGCTAAACTCTATCAAGCATAATAATAAGGGATTAGTAATATTAGTGTTATTTAAGCAATGCTCTATATTGGCAGACAGTTTTGAAAGTATTTTTCTTTAGCAGACACAATAGGATGCATATACTCCAAAAAAAAAGAAAGTTAGATATATAGCAATTCCCTCTGGACTTTGTCAGAATGTAGGCAAAAGGAAGAGACTGGTCCTGAGTTACCCTTTGAGCTTGTGTTCTCAGTACTCATGTCAGAAGGGAATACACTACTGCCCAGTGAAAGACAGGTGGAACCTCATTCAGTGTTTTCTAAACATTGCTTCACCTGAATGTAGCAGGTCTATAAACACATTCTAAACTGTTTCCCTAATGCAGATAGACAGTTGATACTTAATATACACAAATCAGGTATATTTTCAAGCACAGTAGTGATAACTGAACTTGATGTTATCCATACATGTCAACTTCACAGTCAAAAAAAACAACATAACATTATGTTTCTGGGTTTTCTTCCTGCTACATCACCCATTTGACCTTTTTGCCCAGAAGGTACACTCTGTCTAGACAGTGTAAGGCCACAAGACATACTGCAACAGGCAAAGATTATATCCATTTTACCGTTTTAATAGAACTCCTTGATTTTTCTTCCCAAACACTACTGCTCAGCTCCATTGTGCAATGAACATTTGTTTCCTTTTCATAGGATCCAAATATAAATAACCTGAAACAGAAAAGCCTACAGTAAGAATCGTAACACTATCACATATCCCAGATGTCACATTAAAGTCACTGTTCTTCCCTTATCCATCCCCTCATACACTGTTTTCAATGTGCAAAAGCAGTTCATAAAAGGAAAGGCACTGCCACCCTCTAGTGGAAGAATTCTATATGGATCACAAATTATTTCAAAATTTTAGCTAGGACTTCTGTTTGTTTATTTTGTTGAATGTCCAGTTGGAAGATGAGTACTTTCCTAAACAACATTAACTTATAAATACACATAGAAGTAACAGCAATAAAAGTCTTCCACTTGAGTCCTAAACTTACAGCATACAACAGCTTTTCTTGGTTCGAAAGCATGCTACTATAATTCTAAAGTCACTGTGTCTATTTTGCTGAGTTAGGATCCTCCTGTAGCTGTAATTCTTTTGATACATTCATAACAAGCAGAAGTTTCTCTGTGCATTATACTCTACTCCAGAAGACTACAGAGCCTTTCAGTTGGACACCAGTACTATAAAACAGCTTTCAGGATTTATAAGCGCACTCAAGTTGTGTACATTTTATCTCACAGTAGCTGGAAGCAGATAAATATTTTGGAATAAAAACCTCAAATAAATTATATTCTTTCAAGAGTTGTTTTTTGTATATATTTTGACAGTTTCTAAGCATTCAGGCAAAATACCTTGCTTGTGATTGAGTTATGTTTATTCACTTATTTTGCACAACTCTTTAGATAATGGAGACAAAAGCTGTTAGAAAACCATAACAGTTTTCTATTCATGCTCTTAAATAATGTTTCTAGGTTAAGTACTCATGACCAAAAAATGCATAGACTTCCAGATGTGGAAACGTTAATATTTTGACAGTTAAGTAAAACAATTGAAAGCAAATGTAACCAACAACTAGAATCAGTGAAATTAAACCAATCCCAAGGGAAAGCACCTCTCTGTCCACAGTAGCTCTCTAGCCTGTGTTGCAGCAAAGGGAATTCAGTATTCCTTTTGTATGTCTCCCTACAAAGCATTTGTTTAACTGCTTGGATGTGAGTAAGTGAACGTGTGGGCAAAACGGTCGGTGAGGATCCATACTGCTGCTCAACTTTCACACTTACACCTGGGCTAGTACCCAGCACACTTGCTGTACAAAGCATCGGATGTTCGTGGCTCACTGTTAGTCACTGCATCCTTACTGCCAACCTCAGATGTGAAGTTTGCACACATGCCCACTCCCTACTGAAACACTGCAAAGAGCAGATGTCAGCCTCGTTTCCACACTGACCTTCAGCACTTGTTTATCTAGACACTACTGAATCAATTACAGTAAAAAGAAAGCTTTTCTCAGAACAAACTGATTAGGCATTGTGTCTGGACAAGACTGTTTGCTCAAGGTTACTTAAACTGAACAGCTCTCATCTTTTTGGCTTATTTTTAAGCCATCCCCCGCAACCCTCAGTGGCTGTTCTGATATGTTTTTAGAAGTTGCTTTTAAATAATGCACTTATTCTTCTGTGCCTACACCACAATCAGTCTCTCACTGCTACCAGCCACTCCAAGTTTTTTCACGGCTGGTCAGTGGTTGCACACATTTCATTTCCTGGTCACCTAACTCCAGAGGAGACATGCAGGGGAGAGAGGTGACATTAGACTACCAACATCCTACTTGAAGAAATGCATCACAGCTGAGCAAAAATAATTCCTCCATTTCTAAACGAGCACTACTGTCCATGGATGCTTCACACTGAAGTTTGGAATTCAATTCCCATATTCAGGAAGACAAAGGGGAAGTTTTAACCACTGTGAAATTAAAGATGTTTTTGTTTGAATAACACCTTACCGGCATGCAAACAGAGGTACTGTGTTCTTCAGTGCAACTGCAGGAAAAGACTGTACCACACCACACCCAAACAACTGCATACTGAACTGCTATCTATACCTCACAGACATGAGATTTGTAAATCTGCCTGAAAGGGTATAAGAAAAATGTTCTGATACAAAGTTTATAGCTAAAGAAAGCTACAATGCATCAATAAGGAAATGTGATAAAATTACCATTTGACTAATTTAAATAATCAGTTTAATAGCTCACATTATGGCACAGGTTTAGAAAAGCTGATGGGTTTTTAAGATAATCTGAGGAGGAAGTCTAAAAATAAAGTTATTCAGGACACATTGCTTTGTTCTTCCCCTTCCCTAAAATATCGTAATTGTTGGTCTGACTTGTTTTCTCTTTCTTAGAAAGACATTTACTACCAGGATGCACAAGGTGTTTACCTGTTGATAACATTCTTTCAATGAATGACTTCTGAAGGTAAATGAGAGTGAATGTACTGAAATAAAAAACATGCTTTCAGCAGACCAGGCAAAAGTTGTGAAGTATTTCTTTCTTATGCCAATTTAAGCCATTCTTCTATTAATTTTGCATTAAAAAATACAGAAGAAAAATCCTGAAAAATGAAAGAAATTAGAAAAAAGTACAAAAAGTTCCATTCGAAGAAAAAAAAATCAAGCGAGACATTTCTAATATAGGAAGTGTGCAAATTGTGTCAACACTGGAATGTCACAACTGCTGTTTGGGATTTAACTATTAAACATGAAAACAAACCGACCACTACTCCTCCACACAATGACCAACACAAAGCTTCAGTTGTTTATCTTTGCCATAGTTACCCTATGGAGAAATAATATAAAAGCCTTCTGTAGCATTGAGCAGAAGAGAGGTAAAAAAAAAAAATACAGAAGTTGGGATGATCTACTTCTGGAACTGAAAAGACTGCCAAGACTAAAAACTGTCAGGTGAACCCCACAGGTTAGAAGTTCTCATTAGCAAATGATGACTAGGTTTCCATGAGCTCATTCATATAGAGCCTATACTACAGGCCCCTTAGGACATTGCCTGTGATAGAAAGTGCTGTTGAAGATTCAGTGACCTCAAAGCACTTCTACCTGAAGAAAGGAAGTCAGGGAAAAGTGAACAATGGTCAGTACCAGGGCACAGTGCCTCGAGAGCCTTAAAGTGAACAAAAAAATCCCAAAAACTGAGCTAAGGTCCCAGTGGCAGACAGGGAAGAAAAATCCTCTGTGTGCTTGCATTCAGTGCTGCTCAGCAGATGAACGCTTCCCAACAGTCCCAGGCAGCTTTCACACACAGCGATTACGACAAAGGAAAACTCTGACAGTTACTTCTAAATGTGTTTTGTACTTTTTCCTTTCCTACCAAAATCTTTTACATGGCTTTCTGCTTCTAACTCACAAATATCTTCAGCTACAAAGTAAGGAAAAAACATGCTTCTGGGGGCATTCTACCGACCACAGCTGTAGAAGTTTAATTTCAAAAGAGGATGGACCTTTGGAAGATCTGAGGAATTACCACAGGACCAAAAGACAGACATCTAGATTGAGATGTGTCTGCTCAAGCGTGCATCTAGAAATTCCAAGCAGCATAAAAGAGTCAGATTAAATCAGACCTGAAGCTTAAAAAGCCTGACAAGCCAGCAACTGCATCCTCTCTCTGCCATCTGATAAGCATCTGTGACAGCTGAAAATACTGAGAGGTCAGATGATGATGTCAAACTGAGCAATCTGGCTTCTAGAAGGTAACGGAAAGAAAGAAAACATTACAGATACACTGGCAATGTTACATAGAATTTCATATTCAGGAAAGACAAAGCACTTGAAAGCGACTTTCAAAAGCCAAAACTGCATGTAGCTCAAAGTAGTTATTTTGGGTCCTATTAGAATGAGAATAAATTGGACTGAAATTGGAGACTGCCTGCAAAAAGATCTTACTCAGTACGGGTGAAGAGGAACTGCTCTTAAGCGAGGAACGTACCAAATCATTCAGAATTACTGGCTTGCTCATAGAGGACGTATCACAATGCTTGGAACTCAGGTAAGCAGCAATTCTCTCCAAGAAAGTGTTAAGATCACTGCTGTGCTCCCCACAGTGCTTTAAAGTATAACACTTTATAGAAATAAGTTTGTTTTGAGTGGTAAATAACACTAATAAAAGACATTATCACAGCAAATACAGTTCCAACATAGTCGTACAAGGCTACAGGAAAAAAAAAAAAAGCACTCTAAAAGGAACTCACATAGTAAAATAACCAATGAAAGGTTAAAAAAAATAATAAAAATACTGTCAGCATAAACCAGAGTTTAGCTCATAAGGAGCAGCATGGCACAAGGCTAGAGCAAAGCCAAAGCACCAGTAAGATAAGATCTAACATAAGCCAAGAACCAAGAGGTCTGACAAAAACAAACAAACAAGGCTAGAAGCCTGCACACTTTCTGTCCAGTTTTTAAAGAGAATAGTTTTCAGTAAACAAAACAGATTTCTGTTTGTTTCCATTATTTTGTTCGAGACAATACGTTATGCCTCATGAAAGTTATTTGGATCAAAGTAAAACTGAATGAAACAATTATTCCCCTGTGCTTACAGCATAATACAATAGGATAATTACAACATTTACATTGTCCTGAAAGAAATTCATGATTTGGTGTGCCAAACAAACAAGAAGGGGGAGGACATTAGCCTCTAACTAAAGGATATTCAAAAAAAATAAAAATCCATTTGTACACACACAGTGCAGAAGTGCCTCAAACTTGCATAACTTTCATTTGCTCATTTCTATTTTTAAAATATACCTCTAGACTGGACTTCAGTCATTACACCAAATTTGCCACTTCTTGAATCAGCACAGGCCAGCATAAAAATAAGCAAAAGGCCACAATAAATACCTTGTACATTCAATTAACGTGACTTTCAGTCGACCTTCTGTCAGTGGTAAATCCTGTATACAGAGGTCTCGATCTTCATATTCATCAGGTGGTGATACTTGAAATGGAAAGAAAGGTTTGTACCTGAAAAACACAGAAGAGAACTCCAATTACATAACACAGACTAACACACAGCTTAGGAAGTGGTAATGGGATTGGAAAGAATCTTTAGTGCTCCATAAGAGAAAAACTGCCATTTCTGCACATTTATTGCTCAAAAGGAATAACAAGTTCATAAAACTTTCTGAATGCACGAGACTGGAGAATATGTATTCAACCTTTACTGCGACATGTAACCTGAGTTTTGTTTACCAGCACTGAAAATTCTGAGAAAACGGGAAGTCACACAGACCATGTTTGCGATTGCAGATGTTACAATATGAGTCCTTTCTGTATTGAATACCTTAACAGGTCTTTATTTTAAGTTTATGTTAGCAAAAATCATCACTGCTTTCGAAGGTGGGGAAAAAAAAAAAAAAAGAGAGCTAAACCCTGAATTGTTTCAGCATTGATGAGATAACTTAAGAATCCTAAAGAAAAAGAACAGTTTAGTTACACAGATTAGCACTTCTTTCATTTAGTGAAAAGCATGTAATTCTTTTCTTCCCATCTCCTGGAATTACAATGAGAACACAGGAACCATGTATTTATCTTTTCCCTTGAGCCTTTTTTCCCCTCATCAGTACAGGAGACTCTCATGGAAAGCAGTTCACGTTCAGAACACTCAGTGTTTTACAAGCACTGTCTCACCACACAGCTTGCTCGCTCTGAGCACAGCTTTCCCTTTTCACTTACCACTGCTCCAGTGTGGGACACGGTCAGCACCCAGGGCAAGCAGCAAGGGCTCATCCTTGGAGACAGGAAAATATTATGGAATCTGCAGCAGTATTTACATGAAGCATTTGAGAAAGAACTTCTAGGGAATTTCTTCTTTCCATTTTGACTTACTGCTGATTTCCTACCACCTTCTAGTGCTTAGTTTTCCATTCTGTCACTGACACAGCCTTCCAGTGAGTATTTCTGCACAGACGACTTGCAAATAGCAGCTCACAAACATCCCTGCCTGCAGGATGTATCTGCCATTTCGTAAGAAAGAAGTCTTTCACAAACACTGTTTGCTTAACCATCAGAAGCATCTGCTTGTCACATTCAGAGATCACAATATGTTCAGGAAACGGTCACACGGATCTGAACTGAAGAGTCTCAGAAATTCAAATAAATCATGAAGTGCCCTTTGACTGTCGACACTCTTCAGGAGGGAGCCCAGCACTCTGGTTCAAGACGCTTCAGTTTTGCACCGGCACCAGCCTTGGAGAGAGCCACGAGAGACACATTTCTTTTGTTCTGCTCGTGAATAAGTCCATCTCAACCCTCCGGTTCTTTTATTGAAATCCAATTCAATTTCTAGCTTTAATTTTGTTCCAAGTTTCTCTCTCATTAGCTCCTCCAGAAAGAAGGCTGCTTTGAAGTTGGACAAGTTTAAAATACTCTGACTTAAAAACTTTATACAATTATTTTGCATGAAAAAATATGAAGCACTTAGATCACAATGGCCATAGTTTAGATTTGAGTGTGCCATAAACTGCCAGCCCCAAGTACTCCATGTGTGCGTTCTGGTTTGATACGCTACTTATAACCTTACCTTGAAGTTCTAGAATTATTAAACAAATAGCAATAGCTACAAGAAGGGGGAAAACAGCACCACTATTTCCATGCTATAAACTGGGAGAAGCACTGCTGCTGTGGGACCTCAGGTGCACCCCGAGCTTCAGCACAATCCTGCCACAGTATGAGCAACAGCATCCTCTTCTTTTTGGGAATGACTTCCCCCCTCCCCTCCCCCCCGAGAGCTAGATTCTGCTCAGATTTTGTTCAGCAAAAAAAAAAAAAAAAAAGGATCTGTTAGACAACTATGCTGCAAAAAAAAATGCCATGTTTTGAGTGAGTCATTTCTCGTAGGTTTTTTATTTCTCAGCACAGTAAGAACTTAATTTCTACTAGCACAGGCAAAAAGCACGAGGAAGAAAAAAAAAAAACAAAAAACAAAAATCCACCTTCTCAATTAGTCCAGCAGCTAAGTACTGTCTACAAGAGTTCTTCCAGCAAAATAACCAAATAAAACACTAGGTCAAGTCAAAGATGTAGTCTCTAAAGTAGTAGCTTCAGAACAAAATGTTAAATACAACATACACTGCAGTCTTTTGATACCACATGGAATAAGGAAATAATCCTCAGAATTTATTTTTTTTGTTATAGTTAGTATTGTCCTAATCTAATTTTGATTTTTACTATACATCTTAAATTAATGCACCAGTGAACCAAAGAGAGGAAAACATCTGAAATGTCAGTGAAGATGTCTACAGTAACATGCAAAAAACTTAGACTGTATGCCAGACTTTGGGTTGTACAGCACTCAGATTTCCTATAAATATCAAATGAAAAAGCCCTCACCAAAATTACTAAGCCACAACAGGAGCTTATGCTCACATTCTTACCAATAAAACACGTCTGCAAAATCCTTAGCAAGAAATCCTGATACATTACTTATTTCCACCGGCATGTGGGCAGCATGCAATCCACGCTCGTACCCCAACAGCTATCCCACATTCTTCTCCCAGCTTTTCCCCCATGGTAAGGAAAGCCTGAAAGCCACACTACCTTCTAAGGCACCATCGCCTGCAGCCACGGCACTGCTGCTCCCAGGGTCAGAGCAGGCAGCATATCACTTCCCTGCCTAGAAGCATCCTGTTGCTTGATGAAATGAATGCAAAGTTTTAGGAAACAGGCATTTCCTACAGGGATAATGCAACATTTTTAGTATGAAAGTGATTCTTCTGTATATTAAAGCATGGGGGCTTCTAGCTCCTAGTGAGAGCAACAATTCAGGGAAGCTGTGTCAGTGCGTTGCTCTCAGGAATTCAGAGCTTTTGATTTGGAAGCCCCACATGAGAAAAAAGCGCGGTGTCTATTTGGATGTCTCTGTCTTTAAATTTTAAGACAGGATTCTCAGCTTTAACCATAACCAACAAACGTCCATTAAATCGGGGCTTTGCTCTGGAGAGCAAGCCCATAGGAAATGGGTCTGCAGCGGTCAGATGGATGCTGCAGCCTGGTAAAAATGTTACAAGCTACAGCAACAGACTGGGATAACATAGGACTCTGCTGGAAGAACAGCACTGAGGAAGTTACCAAAAGCTACGTGCAACAACTACAGGATGTCTCTAAACTGAGTTGCTAGCCTGACCTCCTGAGCGAGCTTTCCTTACATCTACACTATATCCGTTCTGTCTAGGGTCTAATGCTGTCTCTTATTCAGCAAGGTCAAAAATTCAAGCTCACGTCCCAAATCCTTGTTCTGCAAAATAGGATTACACCAAATTGATCCACATATCCAAAAGCTTCCTTTACAAATCCAGACGTGTAAGTGATACCAAATAAGTATCAGAAACAAGGTCGCGGAGGAAGACCTCCGCCTTTAAACTGCAGCTATTAAGTCTTAGTGAACTCTGCATCCCTTCCACAGAGAGAAAAATAAAACAGAAAAAAAAAAAAAAAAAAAAAAAAACCACTCCAAAATCCTTCCTGGATATGGCATGTTATTTAAGACTTTTCATACAAGATATATCAGATGTTTCTATTTGTTTGTAATTTAACAAAATATCTCCACAAATGGATCATCTTATCTCGTCCAGAAGCCCAAAATTCAAATAGCACACTCCCAAAAAAAAATGAGAAAGAGCAGCAGTGTGACTTTGTAAGGAGAGAAAAATTCACTGAACCGACCTGTGAAGTTCTTGCAAATGAAAAAACCTTAGAAGACATATTTAAAAGTTGCTGAATAGCAGAAGGGTTTTGACAAACACCACAAGACACTACTGAAAAAATAGTAGTAATGTCACATGAGGAATTAGGTCAGCTGATTATACTGAAAGATAATAAAGATAAGGTTACTCAGTTAAGAGACAGGATTAAAGATACACTTAAAATAGCATAATACTTAGCTCTTCCACACACAAAGCACTGCGAAAACATTTCCAGACCCTGCCTGCAGCCAGCGTGTCTCCTGCACACCAAGAACTCCTCCATTTGATTCATGTCGCATTTCTGAGCCACTTCAGGGGCTCCTTTGCTCTCATCACCACCTGAGATCAAAACTGCATCTGTAAGAAACAAATCAAACTTGCTCCCTTCATCTGAGGGGGTTCAGCCCCCGAATGGCATCTTTCTCCCTTCCTGTTCTGCTGGAGCAGCAAATACTCACCTACATGGTAGGAACGAGACTCATTCGCTGCTTTACATTATAAATGTCTTATCCACATTCTGTGTTCGCTACTGAATGTCTTGTGCTTCTTAAACCAGTTATTAGTGGAGAAGAGGACAGGAATCTTCTATACCTTAATTTATTTTGAGAAACCTATTGAATAAATTGAGTGCTTCCCCAGAACCTACTTAAATTTTGATTCATGAGATGAAATACTACTAAGAACTGAGAATAAGAACAACGAATTTAAAAATAAATAACTAAATAGCAAGCTATCCAGTCAAAGATAACCCAGGGCATATGTGTTTCTGCTCACTGCATCTGCCAAGAACATCCCAAATGCCGGCACAAAAGTCCCTGTTAGGGCTCAGCAGAGACAAGAAGACATTCAGAAACTCCCAGCAGCACATTTCCTACCTCGGTACGCAGGAGATTTACAGCTGCATTTTTAATTGCAGGAGGAGGTGAGCATTTTGTTGAGAACAGAGCTTTGGTTCACAAGTGAGAGGACATTTCTAGAATAAGTTCTGGGAGACATTTATTCTCTGGTTTTACGAAGGACATTTAACATCTAAGCGAGCAGACTAAAACCTCACGGGTATCTGTTCAAGCCCACATTAATCACTTGTGTTTTATGAATCCCAGCGCTGCTTCACTGCCATAAAACACAACTCAGTGTTGCTAAGTTTATGAATTTTTTAAATCAACTTGCAGATTTATGTCACGACACATTACCTGAACGTTTAAATCTTAAACAAGGAAAAAAGAGGAAAGAGCAAATCACAGAAGTTTCCACTAGTTAAACACATTACTATTTTTTTTTCCAGCATAAGTTGTTTTGTGTACATTTCAAGGCTTCAACTTTTTTTTTTTTGGTCATAGTATATGAAAACAAATCAAAATCTGAAGTGGAACTGCGGTTGGCAGAACAACAATTTACTCTTGTCAGTGCTACACCATCCAAAAGATGGTGGAAAGAATAATTGCTATTTTAATTTTCTTGTCATTTTTATTTTCCCTTTTGGAAATACACAGAAATGTTTATTAAACTACAGAATAAAATACAAAGTCACTTTTAGAGACAGCTTTTTTTTTTTTTTTTTTTTTTAATCTGATTCACAGGAATATGAATTTCAGATTATAAAATATAAGCATTTAAAAATTGACCGGCACCAAATCAGACTGCAATTGTTGTCATTTGGGAAGAACCCTCTATTCTTACACTGTGTGTAACTCCAGCTCAAGTTTACCACCAGAAAAACTTGAAAATATTACAACCTACTCCTAAAAGGGCATGATCACAGTGAGATTTTAAAAGCACTTACCAGCTTACGTTTAGGCTTGCTAACATTAAACTGCAATCTGCTTATATCGTTCTTCACATTGAAGATTAAACATAGAACTCACCCTAACTTGAAAACAGTAATTAATTATTGACTATTAACAACCATTAATAATTATTTTTTTCTTGTTTTGTTATTTTTTTTAAAGTAGCATTTTAGATTTTTCAAAAGTAAATCTCCACTTCCACTGAATTTGCAAGGAACAAAACTCTAGAACCATCAGAATCCCAATTCCGAGTGCTTCTGCAACCCTAAATGCACCCTTACTCCAACAGAAATCCGCTCATTTGAGACTTACCCACACCTTAAAAAAAAAAACTCAGGCCATGAAAATCACTACAATAAGAGCAGGTTTCCTTTCTCGGGAGTTTTAAGGAAAACTGCAAATGCCTCCTAGCACTCCGCCCACTGTGTTAGAGGATATTCTGCTGCAGACGTGGGAGGCTCGTACGCAGAAGCTCTCAATATAACGACAGTTACTTTTTATGTCAAGACCTTTAAAAATAGAAGAATTTTATATTTTCATTGAACCATGGAATAGCTCAGTTTGGAAGGATTTTTTTCTTCAGATACGTTTCACACATTTAGGCCACAGCCTTCTTTTTCTTGTTTCAGGACACTCAGCGTGCCTCAAATTTAAAATGAATACTTAAAACCGTAAGACTCACTCTATAATGGCTGACTGAAAAAACATATATACTCAAGCAGCTCATTTCAGGGAAAAAAAGGTTGATTTCTTTTCCAGCTTATATGACAGAAGTCATGGTAAATAGGGCAATGAAAGCCTTGCTGTTGCTCTCTGTACGGAAATAGCCACAGGCAAAGAGAAATCTAAAATCAGCCTTATCAAAACTTACATTCTTAGCACAAACATCATCAGTTTGATCACGTACAGATTTCTTCACGTCTCAAAAATATTCTCCATAACTCTAAACTCTATAAACACAGCCAACAACTGTCTCACTTCCTTGAGTTTTCACGTTCCTTCAGAGACTTTTTTTTTTTTTTAATAGCTTTGTTATGTTTTGCTTCATATTACATTTAATGAAGCCAACTGATGGTTCAAGCTATGAGAAAGAGCAGAATTGTCACTGTGAGACAGGACAGGGACAGCCACCTAACAGGAAGGCTGAGTGGTGGCCTGCTCCGTGTGAGACAGACAGTGCCCATCACACTCGAGAGGGGCAGGTGTGCTTCAGCAGCCATTCCAACAAGCAGCTTTTAGGCATTCAAAAAAAAGCACCAGCAATAGCAGGAAGCAACCAAAGAAAAACAAAGCTAAGACACTCCAGATCTCCACACCTTCAGCCAGTTGGTTTAGAGACTGGTTCCAGTAAGCACCACTAGAAGAACGCCAGCATTTTCCCACTTCAACAACACACTCCCCCCATAAGGAGGTTTCGAGCCTCTCTACAAACAATTTCTGTGCAGCACTGGTCAGAAGGAAATGACATCGGTGTTCTAACAGAAATTCCACCTCAGTGCATAGCTCTCCCACTGAGATGGAGAGTTTTAGTCCTCTGCCCTAAACACCAGCCCATGGGAAAACTACTAACACCTGCTCAGACAGTTTTTGGGGGGGCCAGAAAAATCACATCCTTTTATACTGAAGGCAGCCTCTGAGAGTCACAAGCCAGAAGTGGAAAAACTCTGAGCCTATTCTGAATTCTAGATATCATAGCTTACAAGGTTTAACCCAGCTCTCCATTTAGCTTTAAAAAATTTATGAACTATCAAAGCTTCTCTGCAATTTACATCGATCTAGGCACTCCTGACAACACTGAAGATGGTCCCATTTACACCCTGCAAGTCTTCAAGTGTTGGAGCTAGCCTAGCACCAACCAGCAGTACTCTTTTCAAAGCTGAGATGACGCAAACAGCATCAACCAAGGATGTATTTCAGCCACAGCCCAACTCTCTGAACAGCAGCAGTGGGGGGGGGGCATGCCATCGAGCATGTTTGTCGGCTTGGAACAGCTCGGCTTGGGAAGTTGTATGACAGAGCAGTTTAGAAATGAGTCCTCGGTATAAACAAAGCAGCCCAAATAATGCAGCTGTCCTGCCTGGATGTGCCCTGCAGCACTGCTGCTGAGGACCACGCACAGGAAAGGGGTGCAAGATGAGTTATCAGGAGGGATTCCCACACCTTACAAATCCTGTCACCGATAGCACATCAGCTGTGACTTGTGATTACATCTGGAAGAAGCAGCTGCTCCAATTAGTATAACCTTCTCCCAGCATGCCCATAATGAATTTGGATATTTTCTCTAATTTGCTCTTCTTTCAAAAGAACAGAAAAATCTGAGTTCTTGCGGTATTGTTTTAAAACAATACTACTGACCAACACTGCTGTTCCCACCCCACCTCCCCCTCTAATCCACTGAGCTCTTTGCTTGGCAACGTCCGAAGTTTTGTTTTGTTTATTCTGCCATATTGCCTGAAGTATGCAGAGTTATTTGGGAAAAATAAAACAACAAAAACCAACAAGCTGTTGGAAAGCTTCCAGAACCAGACTGCATCACTTCCCCTGTTTAATTGCTCTGGAAGTATTCACCACACCAGATCATTCACAGCAGTGATTCCAACAGTTCTATGAAGGCTTCAGTCATGTTGCTGTAAGACTGCGACCTTCAACTTCCACTCATCCTACTTCAGCTAAAGCAAATGGGAATAATGCTTTAGCTCATTTACTACACAGCTGACGTTCATGGAAAAGCATACTTCAGCACTTATGCTTTTACACCGTGACTTAAATATATTTGGAAAATATATTTGGAATATATGTTCTGATAGTCTAAGTATCACTTTATGCTAGTCATACCTGGCAACAAGTTACAGTCCCTGAGCACATATAATAGTCTGATTATCACCAGCTGATCTCTGCAACATTCACTTTTTTGCAGACAGATTTTTACAATACTCGATAAGTCTTTGGAAACATGAAAACAATACTGGAGTTCTAGCACAGCAATAATTTCCATTACATGAACCAGGTTTAAGGGAGAGGGCTGAGTGCACTGCTCCTCACAGACATGCAGAACAACAGTGCAGCTACAAGCTGAACACTGGAATCAATAAATTATAGAAGTAAGCTGTTCCCATGTAGTTTTAAGGCTAAAATAAATTACAGCATCTGCACGATGAAGAAAAAAAGTAGTCCTCTAGAGTCCAAATCAGAATTGAAAAGCCTCTCTCTCATCTCCCAGAGAGCATTTTTAAGTAAGGTCTGTGTTTTAGTCTAGATTTATTTGGCTATTGAAATTACTGCCATTTGTTACATAGTAAAGGTAAAAAACGACAAGAAACATCTCCAAAACTCGTGTTAATCTTCCTTGCGTCTCTGAACTGAGATGCACAACGTTCCAGCAGCAAGATTTAACTAGAAGCTCGGTAACTATAGCAGAAACAACTCCACTGAAGAAATGTCAAGTTGCACGTTCAGCTTAGCATGTCACGGTCACCCGAGGAACGCTTGTACAAAATAATGACCCCAAGTCCCTGCTATGCAAACTGGTACCTACGCTTCTTTCCAAAACGCAGACTTACCCACTGTTACAAACAAAGTGTTGATATTCACACCCAGAATAAAACCTGCTGAAAAAGCTGCTTGTTCCCAGCTACCACTGCTTTCTTCTGGATAGCAGAACAGTTTGAGATCACCATGCAAATGCTTTTGTATTACAGCAATTGATGTATTTTAGAGACCAGGATGGCACAGCTTATCCATAAAATTAACAAACCACTTACGTATCGTCCCCTTCATACACATCTTAGCAATAAAACTTACTTATCCCAGTAGCAGTTCTAAATTTAAAGACTCCTATAATATCAAGAATAATCAAATGTTGAAATAGCTTTAAATCAAACAAGCGTGAACATGAACTGTAAACACAGGAGCACACTGGGTGACTTGAGGCAATCTGTGCAGGAATGCAGAACAAGCAGTTTCCCTTTGAAACCCCATAACATGAAAGGACTAGCAGCTCCAGCAGCCAGAGCCCAAGCTTCCCAGCAGCTGGAGCAGCACAGTTACACCGCTGCTACTGCAGCTTACTGAACCTATCCAAGGAAACTGAAGAGCACAGAACTGCCTGAACTGCAGCCTGCTATTCAGAACAACCCAACCCCAGTGTTTGACCTGCCTGCAGCAGGAATGCTCTCATCCCACCTCTGAGCTGGGTTGATCTAGTGAGGATGTATCAAGCTATAGCCCAATATGTAGCATAAAGAACGTAGTAGATGTGTGTTAGATGCTTGCAGCTTGGTACTGCAACTCCTGTATAACATTTGCTTTGAAATAAATTACCTTTACAGTGGTACTTTTAATCTTTGCATTTCATCTTGCAATAAGAAAAAAATATAGGACAGTCAAATAAAGTAATTTTAACTGACAAGTGAATACAAACGAATGTATTTACTCTCACTGGGCAGCAACATGAGCTTGTTCCTCCTCATAACCTCTGAGAGAGATCCAGTGCCCAAGTGAAGGCACTAAAAGCTCAGTACTACACAGCTCCCTTCTGTACCAGCAGCACCTTGAAGAAGAAAACAAAATACTTAAGGTTCCAGGGCTCAGATCTGTTTACCATGTGTCAGGTTACCAGCAGATCCACTTTGCTAAATTCTGCACAAATAAAAAAATGACTTGTCCGTGCACTACAAAGATAAACTTCCAAGCATGAAACTGCTGTCTACAGACAGATCTACTGATCCCAATTATCAACACTCTGCCAGCAGCGGAACAAGTCTTTGTGCTGGCATCGCTTAGAACATCACCACGCTGGAACAATCTGAAAATCCACAAGTAACACAGTGCTTCTCTGTCATCCATTTTTGCAGAGCTTCAGGAAAAAAAAAAAAAAAAGCTTCTGTCTGGAATGGGCAGGGGCATGGTGATACAGTAACAAAATAATAATTCTTTCCTTCCAGTAGGACAGGAATGAGAACTTCATTCAAATAGGTGCATCCCTACAGATTTATCTGGTAAGAGAAGTTTGTCTCACAACTACAGCACAAATCCACTTGGGAAAAGAACCTCCACACCCTCTAACTTAGAATCTATAACATAGCTATTTCTATTGACGGCTGATTTCTAAAATCAGAAATGCTCACAATGAGTATTTCTGGTTAGAATAACTTCATCTTATAAATAATACAGGTATATTTAATTTTATACTTTTTCCAATACCTCTACTGCCAAATTATGAAGTCATTTCTATTATAAGAAGCATTCCATAATCAATAGCTACTTGCATTACTTCTCAGCTTCAGTTTTGCCAAAAGTAAGAAACTGCTATGTAACCTTCAAATCACATTCTGTAATGGCAAATTAAAATAAATTTGTCTAATGGTTCTTGCCAGTGACATTCAGTAGAGCTCCAGCTTAAAAATAAAGCAGAAAGCTATTTAGCATAACTAATTACATTGCAAATGACCAGTTGAAAGGATAATTCACACTGGAAAAGACTTCAGGTGGTCACAATATCAAACAAAAATGTTCAAGTAATCCTTTGTGAGACTGCTTCTGAATAAAGAGAACTCCACTCTGATAGCATGCATTAAATTAGAGCTAAATACGCTTCCTCAGACAACCTAATATCCATACCAAAATATCAAGAGTTCTTCTTACCATAAGGAATGAAGAAATCAGGTGTTCTGAAAATACACAGAACTCCCTCCAACGCTTTGGCAATACGTAAGCTGCTTAGGATCTAAATGCATGAACTTAAAAAACCTTAAACTTATGGAAAAAACAGCAGTGGACAGAATTTTGAAATCACTGATGGGGAAATACTTTGAAATTCACTTTTGGACAGAAACTAAATTGCAAGTACTTCCTCTTTCCCTTTATAGATACAAAACTCTTCCTGAGTATTTGCTACAGAAATGTGTATTCGTCTAGAGCAAAAAAAAGAACCAACAAAATAAACAAACCAAAAACAAAAAAACAACCAGAGCTCCTTGAATCCTGCACAAAGAAATCAGAACCAACAGAATATAGCTGACTTGAGAACAGGCTTGTGAGTGTAATTAGTGTAATGACACACCTGACATGAAATATCAAGGTTGTCATCAATAAGCAGGTTAATGAGCAAGGTGTAAGCTCCTTAGAGAACTAAGAAATGAACCTGTAACACCTCCAACAGCACAAACAAGCAAGAAGACAAACACTTGAAACAGTTCTTGCTCTAAATACTAAGCGTGCTACAGCAGTGCTAGTAACCACAGCCTGATGTCAACCACTACATCCTACCATATATAGGAAGTCAAAACCAACATAAAAAGCATCTGTGGTACTACTTTTGCAACTGTTTGAAAGCATGCTATGAGGAGTGAAAGCTTGGATTCAGTCTGCTCAATAAATTCCTATTGGTATTCTCTAGCAAAAGAAGTCTACATGAAAAATCCAGTGATGGGTAAACTGTGCTGGTGGGCATGGCTCGCTGCTACTGGCACTCCCCAGATCCAGAGACTTTGGGACAGCAGAACACAGTGGATAAGAGGCCGATCCACGATTATGTCTCTCAAGGGTGAACCAAAACTCACGTGTATTGGACGAAAGGAACACATTTGAGCAGGATGCTTCTCTAACAGATCACAGTTTTCAGAAAAGCAAGCTGCTCACGTTTCTATAGCAAAGCAACAAAAACATTAAAGTTAGTGAGAGAACAGTAATAATTCTTGCTGCTTCCAACTGAATTGCACAGACTTTTATCAGCAGTGACTGAAAAAACAAAACCACCCTACTATTGAGTGTTCTACTGGCAGCCTCACTTCCAGGAATGCAACCAGCTCCTACCACGAGACAGCTGCTCTGCACTGAATGGCAACTGCTTCAAAATGAGTGTTTGCCAGATATAAATATGTTTCTTCGAGGGCCAAAGAAAAGTGATTACACACTATTAGAATGAAACACAATTACTACTTATTTGTTTAGAAAAACTGCATCCCTCCTTTTTCAATTAGTAGATGATTGCTTTTACAGAGAAACTTGTACGTGCTACGCTAAGTGAATTTTGAAACACAATGCTCTACATTGCTTCCCCTCTGCTTCCCCAGAGTGCTTTGGGAATGCACGAGGTCTCCCTCCACATTCACACTGCAGCTACATACAATGCACAAAGGCACACCTGGCAATGGATGACATGAAAGAAGATGGTGTTAGTAATCACTGTTTTGTTGCCTGTAATTTGGTACACATCTGAGAAGACAACAAAAGGATGGCTGCAGTAACCTGTCCATGAAGGCATCCAGTATGCATGTGAAGACCAAACACATGTATGCTTTTCCTATTACAATATTTTACAATTAAATAATGTAAGAAGGAGGATCTGTTTCATTGTAACTCAGTTACAGAACATTCAAAAATCAAACTACTGGCAGAAGTTCTCTTCTTAGGCCATTCATCAGCAATAACCCTCTAAAGGTTGCCAAAAATATGCAATTTTTGTTGCCCTTTACATTTAATTTTAACGCTACTTATCATTTTAAAGTTAAAACTCCTTGGTGGACTCAATCTGGAAACTATCAAAATAACAAACCCTTTCAACCTGCACTCCAAGTACTTTTGTTTACAGGGTTGTAATTACTGCTACTCAAGGATTTATTTACAGAGTTACTTGAGCAAGAGGCTTTGAACTATATACAGAAGCAAGCACTAGGTACTAAACAAGAAACATATAGACCACACGAAAAGAATGGAGAGAGGATAAGCACATTCCTAGTATGTGAGAAATTGTTAAGTTTTATGTAAGGTAACAGGTTATTAAGCAGTTGTGAAACTGTCTTGACTTCTTTAAGTTCTTTGTTAAGGAACATACTAACACAGCTAATGTATTCATTGAAATACCTATTAAAATATCACGTTTTGCTTCTTATTAACAGAGAACTAGATTTTCCAAATCAGTTCTCCACATCACGTAAGCCTGAACACCTCAGTTCTCAACTATGCCATCATATGTGTTGTCACTGTGTGACTGCTAGCTAGTAACTAACAGGAGTAACTAAACAAACTCATACAGCGTGCTCCACAAAACACTGGGTGCATGTGGACAGCCAAAGGGGTCACAGATAATGAACCTAAAGGTCCCCATCAAGGAATGGGTCTGCAGTCCCAACAGAAAATGTGAAAGGCAAAGTTCTGAACAGTTAGAATGCCAATGACCCAGTCTTCCTTACTTAATTTCATTAACAGGCATTAAGCTCAGTCTGCTGCCTTGCCCCGTTGCAACACAGTGGGTCAGAGTTACACATTCTGAATATGAAATAAAACATAGGACAAAAGCACCACACACACTGGCCCAAACACTGAGCTCTACTTCTTCCCTTTCTCACCTCCAGTCTCTTTAACATGCCAGTGAGTTCTACATGCTGAATGGTACAGAGCATTTGAGAAATATATTGACAATCCACTACAGCTAACCAAAAAGGGAGCCCCACTGTCCAGGTGAATCTTTCAAAGGAAAAGCAAAGAAGTCTTTTTCCTGTTGCTGAAAGGGAAGAGTACATCACTGCTGCTTCCACAAACAGGCTAGAAACTTGTCTGGAGAGCATAAAGATGATTTGCTCTACTTGTTCTTTCTAGGTACACTGAGAATGCTCGCTATCATTGAGGCCATGCTCTCCCAGACTCTCCTTTGGGCTCTTTTCCACATTCAGCAGCTTCAATCTCCTTCCAGGACAGTAAAAGGATGGAAGCAGACTTGCTCTTGACAGTTTCACTGCTGCCCAGGGCCTTCCAGACAGCAGTTCAGTACCCTGAAATCTCAAAGGACCACCACATTACTTTAAGTAACTAACTACCGTCCTTTAGGGGCTCTCCAAGTCTTGGATATCTTACACATCCACTTTCATGAGAACCCTTCTAAATGAGACTGCGGAAGAACCAGCTGAAAAGGCTTTAAAAATTATGACACTGCTAATTACACTTCTAACAGGCATTTTCAGTTACTAATGCCTGAGCAATCTCAGAGAAAAGGCTTAGTGGAGAAGAATGTAGTAAACAAAAATCCTTCCTTGACATGTAACAAGAACTACACAGAATGAACCAGAGAGAAAAGAAACATCGTATCCTAAGAGCATTAAGATACTTGAGAGAAGGGGAACATCGTATACCTTCACAGAGGCAAGAGTATTTTTTATTTTAATCAAAAATCAAGGTGGAATCAAAACGATGCCACCTGCCACTTCTACTTCAGAAACACCACTGAACTTTGCACTGTACGTGCTGCAGCATCTGTCTTTACAGAAAGAAAAGATTTCAGCTTTCAAAAAAAGAAAAAAAAAGAAAATCAAACAAACGAGAAGCTCCCCAAAGCTTTACCACAATAGGAGTAACACATCTCCTCTCAACTTTTGCATTTCACCAAAGTTACTGAAGAAATAAAGCAAACCGGAAGGAGGAGGACACTGCTTATCATGTGATTCCAGAAATACTCCCTAAAGAGAGGGCTTATTCCTGCCTCACATTAAGCAACAAAACCCTTGTCTCTCCGGACAAGCATCTGGCTGAGGGGGCTCACCAGCAGCAGAAAACCACCCCCAAGGCACATGCTGCTCCACAGAGCCAGCCTCCTGCCTTTCCCAAAGATAATCACAGTGCTGCTGTTGGACATCAGACAGGACCCAAGAACTCCTGGCACCTACTTTTTCCAGCACTCAGTTCTGTGTGTTCTGGGGCTTGTCACAGCCTCACTGTGCAATGGCTTTTCCCACCTGTTGCAAATGTAAATTCATGCCTACCTCCTTTCTAAAGCACTATCAACGTGCAATGTACAAGCACCCCAAGCGCAGAAATACCAACAGAAGTCTCTCTTTACATCACATAACACCATTTCCCACACACTCTTCCCCAAGTAATGTTCTGGGCACGGGTCATCTCTCACCTGATTTTGTAATTGGGCAGGGTGTGCTTGCGCTTGATAACCTTCTTGAACTGGTTGACGATGATAGAAGTGAGCTGAGGCATGGGCCTCCCTTCAAACTGCGACTTGACTTCGAAGACGATAAGGGGATCATCCATGAAGGAGAAGTACCAGTGCGTGAAGGGCAGGCGTGTGAAGACCAGCTTCAGCTTGCCCATCACCCGGGACAGCTTGACAAAGAGGTAGGCCGACTTGCCAAAGACCAGGTCGGCGTCGATGGCCAGGTGGAAGCCGCCGTTGTACTCCAGGTCCACCTCGAAGCCCAGCTCCTCGGGGCAGCCCTCCTCGCTGCACACCACGGGCCGGATGAGCCGGACGGCCTTGAAGACGGGCAGGACGTTACCCAGATACACGTCCCGGAGGCTCAGCCCCTCCAGCACCTTCCCCGTCATCTTGGTCTGCAGCAGCTCCTCGAACTCCACCTTGATCTTTTTGGTCACCCAGTTCCTCACCAGGGCCGTGTCCCGGAGCTCTCTGAAGAGGAACAGGAAGACGGCGTTGAGGAAATGGCACGTCTCCTCGCTGGACGAGGGCTCCGGACCGGGCTCCGGCTGCTGGGCCGGCTTGGTGCCGGGCTCCGGGCCCGCCGAAGGAGCCGAGGCGGCGGGGGCCGAGGCCGGGGCCGGCTCCGGGGCCGCCTGACCGCCCGCGGGCTCGGTGCCATGCAAATAGTCCTTCAGGCTGCGGCCGGCCGCGACGCGGGCGTAGACGAGGCCGTCGTCGGCTCCGGCCGCCCCGGGGGGCTGCGGGGCTTTCCTATAGAGGAGCAGCAGCTGCAGCAGCAGCGTGACGAGACAGCCGGCCAGCGCCGACAGCAGGATGGCGTACAGCGGCAGCATCCTCGCCCGCAGCACGACTCCGTCCCCTCGCGGCCCCGCGTTTAACGGCCCGACGCTGCCGGCTGCCGCTCCTCGCGCGCCGCCGCCTCATCCGGGTCCACCCCGCGCCCTCCCCGCGGCGGCGGCGGCGGCGGCGGCGGCAGGGGCGGCGAGGGGCGGGGCCAGCCCGCCCTCCGCGCGATGCTATTGGCGGAGAGGGGAAGGCCCCGTAGGCGCGTCACGGCGCGGGGCGGCACGGCGTACTGTGCGGCGTGCGCATGCGCAGGGTTGGGTGCTGCGGGAGCGGGATGGGGGCGCCCGCAATGGCTGCGGTTGTCAGTGAGGGGCGAGGTTCAGAAACGAGAGGGCGGGTGGTGGGTTCTGAGTGAAACCCCTCTGGAGAGAGCCGGAGGTTCCTGAGTAAGCCCTTTTGCTGCTTCCCGCTGGTGAGAAGTTCGGGGCGAACGTTGAAATACTGTGTTCTCAAGTTGTGCTGCTGGTGGTGATAAGATATAAACCTTATCGGCTAGCCTTGATTGAATAAAAGAGGTGAAGGTGTCAGAAGGGAGCAGGAAGGGCTGAGAGGAGCACGAGTCAGACTCATCAGGCATTGAACACCCACATAGGCTGACCCGAAAGACCCACTGCGTTCAGATGAGATTTACTCAGTGTCACGTACCGCAGCTGTTATTTTTACCAGAAAACACAAACATGCTTCCAAAGAACAAAACAAAATCCTTTTCATCTGGTGGATCACCGCGGCTCCCCGAAAGAAGAGTGAGATCGGGGTCATCCTCTGCTCCCAAGTGGCAGAGATAGGACGAGGGGAGATGGCCTCCAGTTGTGCCAAGGGGAGGGTCAGGTTTGTGTTAGGAAACATTCTCCTCAGAAAGGGCAGCACTGCACTGACACAGGCTGCCCAGGGAGTGGGGGGTATCTCCATCCCTGAGATGATCAGGAGCCGTGGAGTTGTGGCTCGTGGTCGGTGTACATGATGGTTGGTGGTCTGAGTTGGACTTGGTGATCTTAGTGCTCTCTTCCAACCACAGTGATTCCACGAGTCTAACCCAAAGAGCTCAATAAAAGCCAAATCAAAGCTACAAGCGCTGCTAGATGGTGTGCACTGACAGATGCATGCTGCTTGTTCTGGTTCTTACCTTTATGTGTATTCTTTTCTTTCAAGTTATCTAATTTCTACAAGACATCCAGAAAACTTAATTAAATCGTAAAGCTTGGAGAGTTTTTTTCTACCTGTTTTCTTTTTTACTTCATCACCTAGCTCAACTGAAAATCCAGGCTCACATATTTTTGCCAACCTCCATCCAGAGCTAGTTAAAACTGCAAACAGGAGGAGAAAAAAAATGTGAAATTTAAGTGCTGGGAAGATAAAGCTGCCCTCCCCCCCTTCTTTCATAATGTCTATGGGGTGGGAGGATTGAAAAGCTCTTAATGATGCAGAGCTGTGGTTTGAAACTAGAGATTCAGCGTATGAATTTTTTATAGGTCTTGTGACTGAAAGTAGAAATGCCTGGGTGTTTAACGGAGCATTTCTATAGAAATACCAGAGAGGTCATTAGTACAGAATTTGATCTGCTCTGTTAAAGGCCTTTACCATGGCTGATATGTGCATATGCAGTAAGAAAGTTTTTGAATTTGCAACTAAACGTCTTTTCAGGAAAGGAATAATATCTTCAGCGAGGCGATAGCAGCTTTAGTTTGGGATCAGTAAAAAAAAAAGATGTTTTGCAGATATCTCATTTGAGCTTTTTCCACTGTTAAACAAGCAAAATAGAAAAATTGGCACATTTTGTGTCTGAAGCATTGAGCTCAGTAATCGCTTTTGTCCTTTCTCAGGAACATTTTCATCTGTGTAATCTTGGAGACATGTGATGAAGCAAAAATTGGGTGGGTTTCAGCATTTTCAAGAGTAATGACAGACTAAAAGAAATTAGCAGCAAAGAATATAAATATGAGTGCAAAAAGGGTGTGCAGAAATGTTGTATAATATTAAGTAGGATTGAAATGATTCAAGAGAGAAAAGAAAGTTATGTCATATGCAAAGGAAAAAGGGTTCATCTTCATACTACCTGGAAAGAGCCTTAAGGCATGCATGGCTTTGGCTTCAGTTTAGAAATCACTGTTAGCATTTTCTGGAGGTCTGGATAAACAGAAAGGTGTGTGCCATTATTTCATTTCCATGTTGGTTACACAGAGCTTTGCACAACTGTGTGGAATATACTCACCTGCTTGTCCTTTGCACAGCTGTAAATTATTAAATAGGATACCAGACATGCATAAGTTAGACCTGGTATGCATAGTGTTTTTCTTTAAAACATAAGAATTTATTAAAGGGAATATTTCACCTATATGTAACCAAGAAAAATACTCAGAAAAGTCCAAGCATATTCTTTTATTTTTGTAGTTCAAATTGTGGGGCAATACACTTGTGAGTGTAGAGCTTTACATTTTCAGCAGTTTGCAAGAGATTGTGGACAAGGATTGCAAAATGTGTAGAAGGTGGTATTGTAGTAGAGAACAAGTAGCATAAATTCACAGACAGTGAATTTTTCACGGGTAGGCAAAGAGTGGTGACGTCCTGGAAACAGTTGTCTTTTTTCTTCTCATTCATGACTGATACAAAAGTCGTTGGGTGAAGAAAAGTTTAGAAAGATTTTTTATTTAACCCAAGACCGTGTGACCAGTTGAAAAGGCACACTTTAAAGTTGACATCGTGTAGATGATACAGAAGAGAAATACTCTTATCATGAGCTTAGGAAAGCAATTACAGGTGGTGATTTTTTGAAACAGTGAAGTGGTCTAAATAACAAATTCATTTTCACAGCAGGAAGTGCTGGGTTATTTTGTAATGAGTGGTTTTAGTAATTTTCTTTGTTAATGTGCTTTAGTTCTTGCCTGTTTTTGTAATATCTGTTGGCAAAATGGTTTCATTCTTTCCTCGGCCTCCTATTGTTTTTGCATTTCATGTCTCAGAGACCAAAATTAGATTATCATTCTCATGGTATTGCATGAAACAGGATTTAGAAAGTGATTGGGTAAATTCATGAGGAAAAATGAAAATCCACCGAGGTCTGTTAACACCAAAGATTGCTGGAAGTTGCACTGATGTCAGATTGCTGTGGTATATCCTTTCCTTTTAACTATCCTCAGGCTTCTGCCATTTAGAGAGAGCTACAGTGGATCAGGTCCAGTTCTGAAGATTTATAAAAAGAAAAACAGACAAAAAAAAAACAAAAAATAGGAAAAAAAAAAAAAAAGAGATTAGGACTGCCTGCAGTCCTAGCTTTGAACTCTGCCAAGCACAAGGTCATCTACTTATCAGGTGATTCTGCATTCTACTGGAATAAACCTCATTAAAAACACTGAAGCTTTGAAGTATGTCAAACTTCCTCTAACACCATCTAGACCGTCTTCTTTTTCCCCCAGTGTTTATTCTGCCCTTGGAAGAAACAGACTGCAATATAGAAGTAGCTCACCTCACCTCCCACTGCTCCCCATGAGGGCTTCTTTCCAGCTGAGGTGTCTTCCATTTCTCCTCTGCACCGGTATTTATTTCCAGATCACTCAACTACAGTTCAGATGAGTTGATATTCCTCTGCTCTGCACGTTACCAACATCTAGTTGTTTTTAATGAGATTGACTGAGAATTTTAGGGATACCAGGGATACTTTAACTGATTGTGCAATCTTGGGTGCAACCTGAGGTGGTTATTAATAGAGCCCAAACAGTTTTGATCAGAATGTGTCAAAACAAATGACAATGAGGGTTCAAATCTGAGGTTTAGTTTGGACCCATCACAAAGCCAGTATTTTGACTGAAGCTCATCTTCAATTATCATCAAAAGTACTTTATGCTTGTTTAATCGAGAGCTTAACATTTTGGATGTAGAGGTGCTTTGGATACTTACTTCAAGAGACTCGTGTTCAAGCTTAGAGTATCCTGTCTCTTAATGAGGGATTCTGTTGCTATCTCACCAGACACTGGCTTTTATTATGTCATGAAACAAGATCCTCCTCTTAGGAACTGTAGCTCTGAGATAGCTTATCCAAGATTTAAATAGAAAAAAAAAATAAGAAGCCATTTTAAATGTAAATGTAACAAATTCAGTCTTTTTATATTACCAGTATCCAAGGCAAAGGGAAGATTGCTTTATTTCCAGCCTGCCATTGCATTTTAAGTCCAGGAACTGCTCTTTAATTCAGACACAAGTGAGATTTGTCGCACGCATGCTCCTTCGTGCTGCATCTGCTTCCCTAGCTTCTGGTTTTCATGTAAATGATAGCTCTCTTAATCTTCAGAAAGTGAAAAGTTTGGGATAGTTGTTACCACATTTGTCATTTAGTGCTCACTCATGTAACTTTCCTGTACATTTTCTGAGATAGTTTCGCCATCCCTCATAAGTCAGCCTCCCCAGGGCCCTCTTTCCTGCTCCCACATCAGCTCTCTTAGTGCAAAGATGGTTTTAGCTACTCCCCCTAATACATTTCAAGTATAATTACATGAAGATCAATATATTTTAGATGTTCCAAAACCTCCAATTTTTTTTTATTTTTTAATAGTTTCTCTCTTCCTGGATTATTCCAAATCAGCCCTTGACTGACAGGAAGCCTCAGTAAACTTCATTGAAAATGATTTTGTATTTGTGAAAGGGCTCAACGTCTGAAGAGCTGATGCACACTTCAGAGATGAACTTGTCAGTTTGAACATGGAGCAGAAGGTTGGCTTTGTGTTGCTTTGCATTGGCAACAAGCTAGGGAACAGCAAACAGAAATATCAATTCAGTCTTGTTTCTGTTTTCCTCCCTAGTAACAGGTTTTTACAACAGACTTCCTGTGCTTGTATTGATTTTTCTGGAGTCAAAGAACAAAAAGATAGAGCATGAGGACTCACATGACTGGCCTTTAAGCAGGTAGTTTTATCACAGCATATTCTTGCACAAACTCTATCAGCTTAAAGACATAGCCTGAAGGCTTTCAATGACACTATTAATAGCAAACCTAACTGCACACACTCCAGCTTCATATTTGTAATAGTATATTACCTTGCTCAGCTATGTAAGACAAATAGCTGTATTCCTGAAATCTACATGTGAACTATCAGCAATACATTTCTGCTGAGAAAGCACAGTGCTGCTATTCCTGCCTTCTTGCTGTTGCAGTTTATTTAATAGTACGGTTTCATACTACGCTGTCTGTGCTGCTTCTGTTTGGAGTTTGTCCAAGGCAAAGCAAGCACGAGCCAAATGTGAATGCACCTATGAGCATTACCTCATGTTTCACCCTGAAAAGTGTCATTTAGAAGGGTAGAAGCAGCTTATATTTTCACAAGCATTTTGCCACTTGGAAAGCTGTGCTCATAACCTTACCCTTGTGCATATGCATAAGACTATAGGGGAATGAGCTAAAATAACTGCCTAGACAAGGAAAAGATTAACAATAATAAAGATAAATATTATTTTGGGGTTTTTTTTCCTCTAACATTTGGATTATCAGTGAAAATATTAGATAAATGACAGTGGCGTGATTTAAATCTGTGTCCTTCATGTTCAGTTCCAAACTACCAACAGAAAAAAGAATTCAAATCATTCTTAACCAAAGGATAATTTCCCCATTTTAGGACAGGCTGTCTTCTTGTAGCTTCAGTCACGTACCAATGGGTAGACCTACTGAGAAGGCAGAATTCAGGTCTGCAGGCTGACAGAAGCAAGGAACTTGTCTGCTGTCCTTAGTATCTCAGTAAATTATTTATAAATTCTGCCCACTAGCAACCTGCAACTTTTCAGTTATTCCAATAGTTTTAGAAGCATGGCTGTAAAACCACAGCTGCCCCAAGTGCTGCGTTATGCACTTCTGCTTGAATTTACTTATTGAGCTGTCTAACGAATGGAAAAACTGAAGTAAATATTTTCTATATGAAATTTAAAACTTATATGAAATAAGCCCTAAAGAAGCTTGGCTTTCTGAATAATTTCTGCAAAAACTTCTCCTCCATACAAGGTTGTTTAATCCAAGGCAATATTAAATAACTCAGAGAGATGAAAACTGTCATATAAAAGTGAAACTGAAGGTCTTTGAGGGCTGCATTTCCACCCACTGTTATTTTTATTGGAATGAGCAAAGCTTAGAATATGGTAATGTTTTTTTGTTTGTTTGTTCTCCAAGATTTTGACTTAACAGCTTTGGATCAGCAGCTTTTTCTCAACAGCATTTTTATAAAGGAGCCCACGTGTATGAGTACGAGTACAAGCAGTGCATTTTCTGCCTTTGGTACTATGGTCTAATCAAGTCGGCTCAACGGCAAATACAATCTTTCAAGCAGTCAATATATTTTTTATTTGTATGTAATGTGTTGAAATCACTCAGATTTAACAGAGAGCTCTAGATGGATGCCAACCACATGAATTATAGCCCTTACTTATATGACTGGATCGCTGTGTTTATCACCACAATTGCTGCAACCCTATGCACATTTGCTTTAGAAAAGACAGAATGTGTTAAGCAAGGGATATCTGCAAGGGCAAGAAACAGTCCAGAGAGTACTAAAACTGCACACTTACATTTTTGTAAGAGCTGAAAACCCAAGCACACCTCCTCTCTACCACGACCTGCATGCTTCTTCATATCGTCTCGTACAAGTGGGAGAACTGTCAGTTTCTACTACTCTGAGTGAGAAATGCTACCTATATGGAATGCAATCAATGCACATCACGTACCATGGCTATAATAAAGGTCTCCGTAGCAACGTTAAGAACAGTTATTTTTAAATGTTCTACCTTAGTCTCATGCTCATGTTTTTTTTAAATACAATTATTAACTGTTTCCACTGCAGATGCTGCAGTGAGCTCATCCATCAGAACTTCATTGTTGAGCCACGAAAAGATGATCCCTACCTTTTTTTTTTTTTTCACTTTTTCTTCCCTGTAAGTCGCTGCAGGCTTTTTTCCTTTGCAGTAAGTAAATATTGTGTAATTGTTTACTGACATGCAGCTGGTCTGGAAAATTAACCTGTAAGAACTTCCTCTTCTCTCAGGAGTAGTAAGGGAATCAAAGAATTTCATCAGAAATTAATGAGGAACACCTGAGCCCTCAAATAGACTTTATATAATCAATGGCAAACAAGTAGAAATCTAAAGGTGTCCAGGCTGACTGTGCTCAGGGGTGGGTCTGGGGAGACAGAGGAGCAGGAAAAGCGGTGAAGAGGAGGAAGGAGCTGGAAGGCACCTCCCTGAGCTCCTGGCTGCCTGTGAGCGCTGCAGCAGAGGAGCTGCTGTGCAAGAGCTTGGGAAAGGAAGGAGGAACAGAAAAAAACTAGTTGGTTTTATCTCAGAAATCAGAAATTACTGCTTCTGGAGGAGGAGCAGGAAGAGAGATAATTTTTTCTGAGAAATTAAGCAGAGTAATGTTTTTTTCCTTGCATGCCTGTCCTTCTGACCTGTTTGCCAAGAACTTAATCCCCAGCTGAGGCCAGTGTAAAGCTAAATCAAGGCTGGCATGGTTTTCCAGACCCACTCATACCTGGCTTTTTTTTTTATTTATTTTTTTTTATTTTTAATCTAAGGCTAGTCTTGTTATTTCTCCTGGTTTCTTCCCTTTACAGATGGCAAAGCAGTTTCCAGGGGGAAACGCAGATTTCAGGCAGCTAAAACAGGCAGAAAGCTCAGAGCTGTATTTAGTGTAGTAGCTCCATTTCTGCAAAGGAGCAGAAAGCTCTTCCTTTTTGTTGCCACTTTCTCAAGAGAAAACCAGCAAGGGACAATAATAGGAATAATTTATACACTGTAGTACACAGGAGTGATGTAAGGGTAACAGAGGCATATAGTGCACAAGACTTGGATTCATTAATAATATATAAATACATGTACTGGTTTAATAAGCAACAACAACAAACTACTGGACTTTGTTAACAGACTTTTGAAATGCTAATCTTTCTTTCATTAGCTTAAATGCTTAAAATACAGTCTGGCATTACTGTTGGAACTGAGTTAGAGGGAGCACAATCCAGAGAGAATGAGAATGTGTTCATCCTTTACCCGTTCTGTTAATATACACTCCTCTCTGCTCAATTTCTGGAGGAGCTTAGGCTCAAAGGATGTCAAAGGCAGATGAAGAGACAGCCACTGGTAAGCATGTATAAACTATGTGATAAGAAGGGAGGTGGGTTTAGCAAGAGGTCTTGTCAATAACAGGACGTAAAAGGATGTAAAAGTAAAAGGAGTGAGCTCTGCCCCATGCTACATCTCTTCAGGAAAGACCAGATACACACCTGATGCTATAGAAGTGACTGAGGTGGGAAAGCTGGTATCAGTCTCTACCCTCTTCCCTCAAAGCACTGCATTTGGGGTGTTCCTCTCTTCCCCTGTTAGGAAGGGAGCACTGAGTTCTTCAGCTGATTTCTGCTCTGTTCTGGATGGCAATCATCTAGGAAGTTCTCCTTCAGGACTCCCTTACCCTTTTCTCTTACACCATTGGCTGTTTTAATGGGAAGACCCATCAGTGGCAACTCAGCTGGGCTGTTTATCTCTAGGAAAAGGGCAGCCATCAGCAGCTCAGTAAATGCTTAATGTAATGGGTACAGCTACTAACAGTGTGTGGGGGAGGAGGAGAGTAATTTAAGATGTAGGACCAACTGCAAGATCTGTTCAGGATCCATGCCAAAGAGCAGCTGGATGAAGTCTGCTCCACTATAGGTTCACAGGCAAGTCTGTGATTTTACACAGGAGATTTGTGGGCATTAATACTTCCCCCACACCAGTTGCTCAGTGTATCTGATGTTGTAACATGAGCTTGCTGTCTTTCTCCTTGGTTAAAAGGGCACTGTCAAGGACATTCCCAAGTATATGCCAAGTTAGTTGTGAAACCCACTCAGAAGGGAAAAAATATTGCTTTTCCGCACGGCCAAATTCTTCTTTCCTTCCTACAGCTATTCTCATCAGCATGGCTCTTCCAACGGTAACTGTGTTTTTAAGCATTTTTTCTTGGCAAGATTTTCACTGGCAAAGGCAGTTCACCTGACACAAGATAGTCACCTTTCAGAGCGTGCACAGCTTCAAATTTAGGGGAAGGAAGAGGTCACAGAAGCAGTGAAAAAAGATTTTTAAAAAGCCATTGCTGCTCTGCCACACACTATTGACATTTCCCATCTATTTTCTCAACTTTCTACTTTTAGTAGCAACATTAGTAGTATCACAGTCTGTGGTTGGTTTATATACATATTACAGTGTTGTTTTCTTTATTTTGACAAAAGCATCATCTACAGATATAGATTTCTTCCCACCTTGTTCATTGTTTGGGCTCAGCTTGTTATTCTGCACCTGGGCTCCAGCTTTTGCCTGGATTTGGAGCCTGCCCCATCCCTACACTCAAGTACAGTACTGTAACTGTTCAGATATCAAACATGGACAAAAAAAGGACAGTCCCATAAACAACCATACCATGGCTCCTGCCCTCATTCTCACCTCAGGCACAACCAAGTCCCTTCCCATCCTCAGTAGGATGCTGTTACCCAAATCCTATGTGAAGACCGAGCTTAGCTCTGTAAGCCTTCAAGTCACACCTGATAAATGTACTTAGGAAAATTACAAGCTGTTTAGATAATTTGTTAATGAAGGTCATGTGGGCACATCTGGGACAGCTCGAATAAATATGCTTGACCTCTGTTCCTGCTGGGGAGCTGAATGCAGCCCCCTGTTCAGACCCTATTGCAGAAAGCTGCACTATGCTCTATCAAGGGGCCACAGGGCCAAGTGAGGGTGCTGCGGTTGCTCACACTGCACTTTCTATCCCTGTGGCTTAGTGACTCATGCTTCACACTTCCTTTTTATCCCATTTTGCAGCATCATGAAGCACTCTTTTGTAGTATAGGCAAGCATTTTGAAACACGAGGTTCTGGTAAACAATAATAGCAAGAGTCATTTTTTAAGATGTCAGATTAACAGTGTTCTGGGGATTGCACATCTTCACTCAAGGTCATCTCTTTTCCATAGCCCACCACTCACACGTGGAGCCCAACTGGCAGTATTCTCAGCTACTGATGTACTAAGTGCTTCGCTAGTCCAGAAACCCCGATGAATGATGGGAATTTGCAATAGCTGATTCTTATCATCTGAAGGTTTTATGCTCAATGAATTTAATGCATTTCGGTTTTAATTAGTTTTGACCAAGAACAAGACTGACTTTTTTTGGCATTGTCTTGGTTCATCCTGTTCTAGCTGGCACCTGCTTGCTCATTAGCTCATTTAAGTCCTGAGTTGGTCTACAGACAGTGTATATGTTCTTATGGACAATGATGGAATACCAGGAGGACAACCTGATAACTTGGTATTAGTAAATGCACTAAAATGCCAATCAGTAACTTATAAGAGCTTGCTGGACATGTAGATGCAAGACACTAATAGAACTGAGAGGATGGTCACAAGAAAATGTATTTTCATGTAGGTTAAGAACAAAGGGAACCCTCTATCTTTTCTTATTACATACAGTCTAGACCTTCATCCTCACAGTCCTTCCAGAACATTGGTCTCTAAAATGTCGTTTTTCTTGAATATACTGGAAGACACAAAGCCAGCACATGCTTTCTCCAAAACAGATCAGCATCAGGAAATCAGAACATAAACAGAACAGTAAAGAATACTAGATCATTATTTCTTGCCAAGGTTTGTCTGCTCAGGTTTCCTGTAATGTAATACTAAATCTAGCAACAAAGTACCGGAAAACCTAAGTGCAATTCCTTCACAGGCAATAACCTGCCATTATATCTTGTCTAAATGCTTAGTTTCAGTGGTACTTATTGATGTTAACAGGAAAGCTTTATAGTTGTGTAGGCAAACTCCAGCAATTATTGCAATGAAGAGATCTTTCAGCATCTTCCTTATGGTTTTTTTCGGCCCCAGATTGAGCCCCACTAAGTTAGAACCACCACAAGAATGCTTGAACTCATGCGTCAAACTGTATAACATCAGATGCCTTTTTTCATCTGTGGCTAATGATGCAACTGCATCATTTGCTGGGCAGCAAAATCCACATTTCTGTACTTCTTTTGAACAAGGGGAATATGTTTTCCACTGCTCAGTAGAGTTCCCTCACCTGTAGATAATGAAGTGTTTTTTTATGACAGAGATTGTAAGAGGGTAAAGGGAAGAAAATAAATGAAAGCCAACATCTTTCTGCATTTAAAAGAGCCTGTGAGAAGTCCAGGAAAAACCAACATTGAATCCACTCACCCCCACTTCTACTGGTGGCATTGAAATCAACACAGATATTCCTCGGTCATAAAGGTCTGTTTCTAATTAACACCTGCCCTCTTAGGGTTAACGAACTCCCCTCTTGTCTGTTCAGGGAAAGACACAGTCCAGCCAGCAGCCCAGTTTTCTTGGAAACAAAGCAACAAATGCAATGTGAGGCCTCCTGCAGAAGGATACACCCTACTGCTTGAGTAGCCATAGCCCTTCACTAGCAACTTCCAACTCTGCATACCATAAACTGTCACGTCCTAATTACAGACAAAGCTCTGCAGCCCTTAATTGGGCAAAAATTAATTACAATATGCGCCAGACAAGTAAACCTCCCTCTGAATGCATAATGCTCTGCCATGAGGTTCTCCACAGGCTGGTAAGTATATCAATGCGAGGAAAAGATTTCAGTGACATTCATTTGGAATAGCTAAACCACAAAACACTAAGGGGAAGGCAGTTTCTCAAAGGTGAAAGCAGCCACCTCTACCACTAAAGCGTGCTTGAGCTTCAGATCACACAGAAATGTTCAAAAACCCAAGTTTAGAGCGAAATCCTTGAAGACAACCCAATAGCATCACCAAGTCAAAAGTTTTGGTGCGTCTTCAACCAAAGCCTTACAGATACTGATGAAATGCGTGGTTATGTACTTTACCAGTCCCTTTATATTCCTCTTATTTCTTCACTGGGAGCTAGATCGGTCCCTTTCTGTATCCCTTAGATTCAGGGCTGTGTTTTCTGCTCAAAGAATATACTTAAACAATGTTTAGATTTTCAGTGTATAATATAATAAAGCTTTCCAGCACAGGGTCAAATAAAAAAAAAAAAATAATAATTTTAAAAACAAACAGTTTTAGTGTTATTTCTTTTCATATACACTATTTTCTGGTGATAGCTGTAGGAGAAATAGGCAAAGAATGAACTCAAGCCTTACTAACATTAACTGTATTGCTACCAGTTGCCCCTGCTTGGGCCTGGTACTTGCCTTTTAAGGGCCTACATGAAGCTAGATAACAATGGAGTTTTATTGTTTCAGCTGTACTCAACACAAGTTGGCTCTGTCAAGGGAGCTGAGCAACACTATACCATGTTTTTATAAAAAATAAGAAAGAAATCTTGCATCTCCAACAGCAGGATGCAGTAGTGATCCTTCCTTCTCCCCACAACAATTTCAAGGCTTGGAAAAAGACTGATGCATCCAAGAAGTTCGCCACATTCTAAGACAGCACAATAGATCACCAGCTCACTGCCCTTTTTCTCCTAGGTCAACAGCCACTCTCTGCACATGTTCTGTAGATGTATCACCTGAGGACCATATCCCTGACAGAAATTTGAAATAATAATTCTGATCCAACCACACCTTTTGAGTCCGATTTCTTAGTGAGCTCCCAGGCCTACAAAGTCTCCAACCTCTGAGAAAGCAAATCTCACTATTTGCACTGTGTTCAGCCAAGTTTAATCCCATTATTTTCTATAGGATGGGAGATTTAGCCCCTGCTAGATTTACTGTCTCATTAAAAAAAATGATAGAAACCAGCCTTGCTCACTTATTTCCTTCTTCCTTCCTCTCACCTGACCAGTTTCACCACCCAACCTGACAGTGATTAGTTAAAACTTTCCACTTTTAACTCCTCTGTTGCATCCTGATTTCTTTCAGACATTATTGAAAACTCTGACATCTGTTAGTGGCAATCTGTCCTGGCTCATGGGATGTTTCAAACCCTGTTTCAGCAGGGTATTCAGGCAATAGCTGCTCATGTAGTGACTCGGAGTATATGGAGGCAGTCACTGTTTAATAGCTTCTTTTTTCTTAGCAGGAATCAGACTTCTGGATGATGATGAACTTCTGTTCAACACATTGAGAGATAGTAACTTTATTACTGTAATATTGGAAATTCTTTGAGTATAATATTTGTGATTAATTAAGAAGTAATTCCATTTTTTTCTGAAAGAACTAGGGTAATGATTTTCTGAAGATACCTATCTTAGAAATTAATATGGATCTACCATTTGACTAAGTACTAGCTGAGTAAAAATAATTATAAACATTTGGTGCTTTAGTATTAAATGATATGAGCTTGATGCCATCTGTGTCCTATTTGAACCCTTAGCATCTTTTAATCCCAAAGGAGGACTAAGCATTACTAAGTAAGTAAACAAGCATTACAGGAAATGGGAGAAGGGGAGAAATGAGAGCCATCCTTTTAATCGTAAAACAAAGTCACATGTTACAACTGTCATCATAGTGCCCTAAGGCCCCCACCCTGAGCAGGCTCATTGGATGGTTTATTGGCCTACTATCTCAGATAAAGTAACAGCAGGATCTGAAGAGCTGGCTTATTTGCCTCTGCTTCTTAGTTTTGATAGGTGCATTTTTAGACTCTGTACTCCTTGTCACTTCTCAAAACATCCATATTCTAGACGTAAACAGTGAGCAATGAGCAGGCTTTTTAACTCAACGCTTCCCACAGCTACAGACTGAAGGTTTGGATCAATGCTCAAGTGCCTCAGTGTAACACCCTGACTCAAGTGCTAATCAAGTACATAAGTGTCATAAAACAGGCAGGAGCATTCCAGGGTTCAAAAGTGAGGGAGTTCTTGCAGTGCAGTGTGTTACTTTCTGCTTGTCAGTGGAGCCAGATGCTCTTGTCCTGTCCTGTGTATGAGGAAAAATGTGTTCACTGACATGTCAGGAAAAAAAAAAAAAAAAAGATTTAAGATAACGCATTTCTGCCATTTGCTTGCAAGGGTCTGGAAGTACATGTGCAGTTGAGCCCCCAGCCCCAGCAAAAACCCAACAGTAACGTGATTATCTGCCTGAACCACAGCAGCCAGCTCAGACTGGAATTCTGAAAGAAGCAGGAGGCTGTCAGGGTGTCTGTAAATTTAAATTCTTACATTGCAAGTGAGAAACACTATTCTACTGAGAACTTACTTTACAGTCACAGCGTCAGCACTACAGTTAAGAAAGGCATATTGTCTCTTCTGGAAGAGTTGAGAATTTCCAGTTTTACATTCAGTATATTAAAAGCAACCCATGCATGGCTGCTGCTGTGCTGTTTCACTCACTGCACACAAAGCTGGTTGGCATGTCCTAGTGAGCAGGAGAAGCAAGCTGCTCTCCAAATTCTCTGAATCCCACAAAACAGCTGATTCACCACTCCAAGGCCTGGTGCATATTCTTGATCAGCAACTGAGTCACTGAAATCCTGGATCAGCAAGTGAAACAGTGTGGCTCCAATCCAAGAAAGTGTGTGTTTGCCTGCTCAGGGAGCTGTTTGGATACTCGAGGTACATGCTTTGCTGTGTTTTGCCCTTCGTGGGTTGGAACACTGTGATAACACCAAAAGAAAAAAAAAAAGTCACTCATGAAGTAGGATTGCCAAGCAAAAGTCAGGCTACATGGATCTCATATCTGTTCTAGAACTCTGAAATTAGTTGTATTAAAGTTTTAATACAACACAAAGTGTGTATTTCATACACATTTCCCACAAAACAAACCAATCGATCAACCAAAAAACATCATTAGCAGTTCCCTGACCCCTACAGACACAACCCTTGAATCTATAAAACCTCCATACAGTGAGGACAGCCCCTTTGCTCAGACAGCATTGCCAGAAGGGTAAGAAGCCAAACAGATAGAAGACATCCAAGAGTCCCAAAGCCCTTTGAGAAAACTGGTGGTGGCAGAGGTGTTGGTGACACTGGCAAGCAATCTGAATACTTCCATAAGACTTTAACTTGCTTCCAGAGACCTTGTGGAGGAAATAAATTGCAGCCCAAACAGGGTAAGAACACTCCATTGCGGGGACAGAGCAGAGCGAGGGCTCCAAGGAAAAGAAATTGTTGTGCTGGACTTTGAGGAGAATGTTTGGGTGAATATGTTGTTTTTCCTCACTACCTTGTCAGTGGTACCTATGAAAACAGTGTACAGCTCATTGCACATAGAACACTTTTACAATACCTTTTAACTAGTAAGAAATCCAGATTGCTCTGTACAACCCAAAACTACTACAGCTGTCTCAGGTTGCAGCCACTGGATGTCACTACTGATCCATTTCAGAGCACCAGCAGATTTTTATGAGAGCAGAACAAAAACCCTTCTAATTCGGAGAGAATCAAATATTACTTTGTATATTAATATTGTTCATGAGAACTTGTTAGCTCATTTTATTAAGTCAGCACTGCACACCTGTCACCATGTGTATGAACACAGGGCAGCACATGCACAAGAGTGTTTCCTTGCATTGCCAACTTCTTACAGGGGAAGAAACTTTTTAAGCAATGACACCATATAAAAGTCAGCATGGAAATGCCAAGGCCAGCACAGAGCAGGAGCACATCCAGGCTCATAGGCTGGAGGTCCTCATGTGTGGGGTTTTTCTGGGAGCTAAGGACCAGCTGATCATCACCCTATCTTTTTCTACTAAAAAACAATTCAGATCTACTTACTTTCTTGGGGATGAAAGATCGATCCTATGTATTATAAATTTTAAAAAGCAGTAGGAAAAAAAAATCAATAAAGATAAATTCTCACTAGAGCACCTCCATCACACTGGACGATTACATAGACAATGAGGGAGAGGAAGGTCCACTTCAGAAGGCTTGTGGCAAGGAGGTAATGGAGATGTGAGGATGAAAAGATCTTTACCTGTGATATTTCTGCTCTGCTGGCATCCCCACAGACAAGAGGAAAGGAGATCTGACAGGAACAGATGAAATAAGGCAACAGGGAGGGAAAAAACAAGATTTCAATGAGACTGGGGGTTGACAGCAGGAGAGGGAAAGTGAAGGATCTGCTGGAAAGGAAAAAAAATCACAGAAAACATCATGAAATCAGGAATCTTGAAAAATGGCCATACTTCCCATCAGGCCAGACCATACACATTTATACACACTCTGATGAGCACTCCTGTGCCACCTGAGTCCCATCCCATATCAAGACTCCTAGCACTTCCCAGAAGAAAGCTCTTACCCATTACATACAACCTCGCTGCACTTTCATCATCCAAGCTGAAAATTTGTTAGATTTCTGCCTCAAGCTGAAAGTTTTGTTTTTGTTTTTGTTTTTTTTTTTTAAGGGGAGAAGGGCAGACACAAACTATGAATGTGTTTTTAAGAAGATTTTAGAGAAGTCACATATACACTCACCAGAAACTTCTAGAAATTAATGATCGGACTCATCCAAAATATATCCCCTTATGATCAAGCAGGGGTCCCCAAGCCATTTATGTGCCAGCTTCAAATGCTGCAGTGAGTAAATGTGAGCATGAGGCAGGAGCTGAGGTGAGAAGGGAAAAGCTGACATGAGGGTTTGGGTGAGGCTGAGTCTTTATGGGAAGGTGAGAACCTGGGATGAGATGGGCTTGGGAACTGGTCCTAAGTTGGAAGTCTAGGAGATCCTCAAGCCTGAGTGACATCCTGGGAAGAGAGAGGAGAAGAGCACCAGCCTGGTTAGGGGGATGAAGAATTGATTTTATGCACAAGATGGAATTAAGTTGCAGCAGGCAACCCAAAATCATCACCTTTGAACTCTTCTTTGCCTTCTTGAAGTGTTTTGTGCACCATTTTTGGAGTGCTTCGAACCAGATTGGAGTGGGTGGTGTTCACAGTAGTCTGGTTGTTTTTAGCAGCAGAGCTTTGGGTCTTTGAACCACACTGCAGGCTCTGAAGGAGCAGAGCATGGCCTTAGAGCATCCTCACCCAGCCCAGGACACCAACCTGGTGTGGATTTCATCAACTTGATTAACTGCCTTCAGTGATATACTCAGATAAATACAGTGGAGATGAGCTCCCAGCTATCTAACAGAGCTGGGGATCTAACAGGACTGAGCTGGGGCTCACCCCACCACCAGGCTCAGCAGCTCTCTGACCTCACTGGAAACCTGAGAAACTTGTCTGATTTCTGCTTGGAGGTTAATTTTGATCGAATCAGCCTAGCATTCTGCCAGGGGAAAATTTTTTCCACTGTGAAACTTCCAAACCAGTTTTAGTGAAAGTTAACGGATAACACAAGGAGGTCTTCTGCACAGCTCCTTTTTGCCTCCTCTTTCCTTACATGCAGACATATTAATGCTGTGAGGAAGTGACATTACATGCAGAGCTGTATTGGCACCATGGGACAAAACAGGTACTTCAGTTACTCAATTGAATTTGCTCAGGAAAGAGTCACATGGGATCTGTCCCACATTCAGCCTGAGCTAGTGATTGGCAACATTGCCCACGGCAGAGGTTTGGAGCTCAGTATCTCTAAGGTCCCTTTCAACCAAAGCCATTCTATCAATCTATCAGATGGAAGGGATGAACAAAAGGGGAAAAAAAAGAGCAAAAACCAGAAAATGCAGAGGACACAACGTTCAGAGTTGCACCATTTGACCACTGTGCCTTCTCAGCCTGAGAAAGCCATTGCACCTCAGTCCCACTGCATGCAGTGGCTGTAGGTGCTGGAAGCTTTTTAATAGAGAAGTAAACAATGTGAGTGAATGGATGCTGGAACCACAGCCAGCAGCCCTTATGCCGTGCCAACACATCCTCCAGCTCCACAAGTAGTCCCATTGGTTTCAATAGGATTACTTGCAGGGTAAAGCCACTCAGCCCGAGGCAGAGAATCTGATCCCTTGTTTTCAGCTGAAGATGTAAACTCTGGGACAAAGATCATTGCGATTTCACAGAGGCTCAGCCTGGCTTTTGCTCAAGCCAGAGGGAAAGGTGACCATTCTGTAAAGCAGCATATTGCCAAAAAGTCACGTATCAGTCTAAAAAGGAGATTTAATATCAAGCTTAAATTGTATTTTCATCAGCCTCATTTCAAAGTCACACTGTAGATTAGATTGGTAAAGACAAATTTTCCCAGCAGGAAAGCAAAGAGCCCTCCATGAGGCATTGGCAGAACCCCTCCTTCGCCTCCTGAGCACATAGCATCAGCTGCATGCTCCCCTCCTTTCCTGGAAGCATTGCTTTGTCCCATGGAAACTTGAGTACGTAGGATAAGATGTAAAGAACTCTCACCATCTTTTTTTATGAGCATTGTAAGAGATGCCAGATGATTATCTGAGGCCTTCCCAACAAACCCACAGCTTCAGGGGGATGCATGGAGGCTGGCAAGATAGGGAAATCCTGTGGCCAAAAAAACTTCTGGAGAGAGCAGTTTCTCCTCCCACTTGCAGAGACCACACTTAAATATTTGTGGTATCATAAATATGCTCTTCTAGTGTGTGCACTCATAGGTCTCTGGAACACATCTGGTGTTGGTGGTCCCAGACCCTGAGGCTTGGAGCAAGGTAAGGAGTGTCTGCGCGTGTGCTGAGGGTAGGGCTCAGTGCTGCATGGTTGGATCCCATCCTGATGCCTGGGGTTAGAAAGTGCAGCTTTCTATTGCTAACCTTGATTACTATAGATTAAGTATGATATGTAGTGAGGATAAGATGCTACCATGGGGAGAAAACAAAACAGACTGCTAGAGGCTGATAGGTTGTATGGCCACTTACATATGCATGAAACCAATAGAACATTCTCAAAATGGAAGATAAAATCATAACTGATAATGCCCTGCTTTCCCTCAAAAAGCAGTGATTTTATTCTAACGGCATCCCCTAAGAAGCAGTGTGAAGTCTTAGTTCCTCTTCAGGGGTATTCAGTTTCTTTCCATGGAGAAGGGAACTTCTGTTTCCCCACACTCTCGCTCTCTCTCTCACACTGCTTGTGGCTTTAGAGAAGTGCCTTCAGTCCCGAAAGCTGAGGTCCTTCCCAAGGAACTAAAAGGAAAAGAAGTGATGGGCTTCCCCTGTGCAGTGTAGGAAGATTTTAATGATTGCTTTCTTGTCAAAAAGTGTAAGTGGATTGCTGTGCCATGAGTATGAAAGCAGAAGTGATTTCTCTTTAGGTAAGTGTTAGGAGGTAGGAAAGAGCACTGCAATAACAACCTACCTCATCAGCAAGAGCTCTGAAAGTGGGAACTGTGACCAAGAGTGAACCAGAGTCACAGGAATACTCTGTGTTTACGGGGCAGCTTTAATCAGAGAACATGAGTGCTTTACCAACTCAGAAAGCCAGAGGTAAACACACAAACTGACACTGTTCCAGTGGTGTAATGTAACCAAGCAGTCCATGAGCTGAAGTCAGGGTTTGACCCTACTGCTGGACTTTCACATCTCCATTCCCTCACAAAGGGAGATTGAACCCCACTCAATAGATGGGTAACTGACGCACAGCAATCCTGAGGACTTTGTCCAAAGTCAGAAACTGAGAATATTAATGAAAAAAGACCCAAGAGTTCTAACCCCAAGGAAAACTTAATTTGGCATGAGCAGCTGCTTGATCTTAGGGCTTCTGCACGAGCAGGGAGTAGTTTGCTTAATGAAATAATATCTCAGGCACACATGAAGAGCAATTACTTGCTCTCCTATAAACCCTCATGTATTCATCCAGAAAAAATGCTCATGACTCAGTCATCTGGGATGGTTCAAGCTGCTCACCCTGCAGCAGAAGGCGTAGGCATGGCAATGGTGAAGTTAAAAAGGAAGACACATGACCTCAATTACTCACAAGGAGTCAAATTATGATCTCAGATACAGCGGTATAAATCCAGAGTCATTCCCCCTGAAGTAATTGGCATGATGCTGTATTTCTGTAACATACGGGAAATCAGAATGCAGTCTACAATCTCAGTATGTCTATGGAGCTCTATGCAGAGAGGCTGTGCGCTCCAGCTACGCGTTATTAGTTACGGGGGAAAATAAGGTTGGAATATGTACAAGGTAGGAAAATATACTGAGTTTCCCTGTAGCAAGAGCAACAATTTATTACCTAATTTTGACAGTGCACTTTATAGCTATTTCACTTTTTGAAAATCAGATTTCTTTCTGTAAACAGAGTAAGTAACTGCTCTACAGAAAGATTTCATAAGGGAATATCTGGTTGAACTCTTATCTTTAGTTCCTCGTTGCTTCAGATATAACTGATGGGAAAAGCGAGGAAAATTAGGAATGTAGGGATGTACAGCTAGAGGATGACTACCACCATGGACCTAGAGTTAGAGACACCGCAAGTTCCAAAGAAGGAACAATTAATGGAACAACTACAATGAACCATCCCGGTGGGACATCAGAAATTGTGTGGAACTGTTTCTATCAGTGCAGAACAAAGGGCTGAGGGCTCTAAGGGCTGGAGACGGGATGCAGAACCGCAGGAGAGCAAACAGCAATGTGTTATAAATGGAACCTCCGTTTGTCATTTCTGAGCTTTCAATAACTGCAATATTCCCAACCTTCAGGTTCCAGCAACTTAGAACTGATAATGAGGAGTTTGTCCTGTATAAATGTGTAGACACAAACATACATAGATATATGAATATTATGAATGTATGTATTAATGTTTTCCAATCCTCCAGAGGCAGTCCAAACAGCCATTACATTAAACTACAACTAAACCACACCAGTGTGTGCAAAGGGATGCCCCCAACAAGCTACAGGTGTGCAGGAGAGCTGCCCCTTAGCTGCCTGGAACATCACGCACCTCCCCACACACACAGCAGTGCTTTGCAGGCATATCTTATGGCTCCTGGCTTGGCTTCCAGTCATTACCCAACTCAGATTCTTTCCTGAAAAGTGTTGGCACACGCATTGGATAGATTCAGTTTCTAAGTATGCAGAAGACTCACACAGGCATCAGTGAAGTTACAAGTCTTGCAGACATAGGAAAGTGATCCTACATTGCACTTATTAATGCAAAGTAGGTATGTCTGCATATGCAGAAAGCATAGATGGTACTGAAATATGTGATAGCATATGTGCTCTGGAGCACAAAGCAGGGTCTAGGGGTATCGTTAAGGGAAGCATCAGGGTAGGTCATTAAGAAGCTGTTTGCACTGGCACTGCTGAAGTTTTGGATGGAACCCCTGCCTCTTCTCAGACAGAAGCATTGTGACAACTTGAAGTGTTTTTGTGACAGATCCAAGAATAGTAAGCCCTTCTCAGCACAAAGTACAGCTGAGCTGACAGCTTGCAGTCAGTCAGTGTGTGAAGGGGAGCTGTATAAATGATGGATATCCATATCAGCACCATTAAGACTCCTGCCACGAAGCTACCACCTTTCAGGTTCTGCTGATAGAACAGCAGTACAGGTGAACTCACACCCCTGCAGCACCCAAGCCCTTCTGGCTGAGCAGGGCACTGTTATGATATCCCCAGATCACAGCTGTGTCCTGCTCTGGTTTGGAGCCAGCATTATGTACAGGCAAAAGCAGAAAGTAACACCAAATACTTTAGCCACATTTCCAGCATTACTGCAGTAACAAGTACTTCTGTAAGCCAAGTCTCCATATAGTTCTGCACAACTTCAGTTCAGGGACAGTTTTTCTTTCTGACTGAAATAACACACCTGCCCCATGTTACACATCTGCAGAACACAGTGTTCTTACTCAAGCAGGTACTGTGCACCAGGACAACAACTCCAACCTTGCAGCATAGAGCAATAAACCACTGCGCTCCAGAGAGATAGTTTTGAGTTCTTTGGGAACAGAGTGTTCGAGGGGTGCCACCTGGTGTAATGCTAAAACACAAAGGAAAGCATGGCAATAACAGCAGGGTGACACCATCCAAAGCTGCAGCAAATAAGGACAAGCACAAATGTAGCAGTTGTAGACACAGAAACAAAGGAAGAAAAATCTGCTCACCTTTAGGAGCTCTCAAGTATGCAGGGTCCTCTAGCAAGAAAGTCCAACCTCCACTGCAAACCCTTAAATGAGGTCTGGAAAGGGTTGGATCCTGGCTCCAGCCCTTCTGGTCACTGTGCTGCATTGCATGCACCTGAGCTCCTCTGGGTTGGCCCTGCCTTCCCACCAGGTGCTCAATCACTGCTTCAAGCCCTGACTTAGCATTTCTGCTACACACTTGGCCATGCAAACCAATCATAATCAGGAATTTCCATAGGAGACACTCCCTTAGCATGGTTGAGTTGTTGTCAGCTTGTCACTGTGCTGATGGTGCTTGAAATGGGAAGGAACTGAAAAATCACATGAGCTGTTTCTACTTAAAAATTCCTGGGTGTAGAGGGTGCATGATGGTTGAAATGCAGATGGAAAGGGGGGAATAGTGCTGATCCCTGATTCTGTTATAGAGAAGCTGCCCCATGAGACTCATGTCAAAGGCTGCTGCGGGAGGTAGTGATGTCACTGTCTCTGGAAACATTTAAGGAATGTGGAGACATGGCACTGAGAACCATGGTTAGTGGGGATGGATTAGGGTTGGACTTGGTGATCTTTGAGATCTTTTCCACCCTGAATGATTCTATGGTTCTATGTGTCCCAGTGCCTGCTGCAGACCCCTGGAGGGAAATGTGTGGGGCACGTCATAGGATGAGCTTGGGGCTGGGTGCAGAGATGTGGAAGGAAGGGATGGTGTATCACCAGCTGCTTTGTGAGATGAACATCTGCAGAGAAAATTTCCTCTCAGGCCTGGAACTCCATTGTAAAGTGACCATTGACCCATTGGTCAACCAGCCACATCAGCACAGGTCACCAGAGCATAGAGGAGCAGCCTGGCATGTGGCACACTCATGAGATGAGGGTGTCTGGGAACATCTAAAAGACCCTGAGAAGTTAAACTATCCCCTGTGAACTCTGAGAGCTTGCTGACATCTGTGGGTGTACTGCTGGAAGACAGTCAAGCAGCATAAATGAGTCTTAACAAACAGGTGAGATGCTGATCTTTAAGAACATTTAAGGAAAGAGGTTTTAGCTGATATGTTTAATTGGGTATTCAATGTGCCAGATCCAACAGGTGTAGGTAATTGACACATCAACTCATGTAATCTTAAGACAGTTACTCCAGAGAGGGGAAATAGTGTCTATTAGCATAACCATCTCCTCACACATCCTCTCCTGTTTTTGCCTAACATCCGACATATTGTGAGTCCCTGCCAGCAAAATAAAACAATGATCCCAGCCCCGTGGGTCTGTTATTGTTGATTTATAAAACACTTACAGCCAGTGGTGTTAAATGTGCCCCTCCACTGTGAGAAACAATTACTGAGCTTACAGTGGTGCAAGACTGTGCTGTCGTTACTATGCATAAGGGCATCTTCAAAATGTCTTTTTTTAGGCATTTCCATTACTTTACGGAAACCCATCTAGAAATAAACATAGCTGGTGTAATGTATGTAATGAATTTAATGTGCCATTCTTCCACATTAGGAACAAATCTAATAGGATGATTGAGCAAAGCCAAACCTCTCCAGGAAATTCCTTTATAATACATGATTGAATTATTGTTTTTCTTTTAGGGCAGCCAAAACATTCAGTGTCCTTGACAATGCAGGATGTGTGCCGTAAGTTTTTGCCACTAAGCTAGGCATACTGTATCTGGATACGTGCCCAGCTATTTGAGCATTTCCATTTGAATGATTTATTCATTTTCCAGAGAAAGACTACAGAAGTTATACGGAACTCTGCAAATTTCTTTCAGATCGTACAAAAGAGCTAGGTGCCTGGCTGCCAAAGGAATGAAATCTAAGGAATCCAGAGGCATTTGCAGCAAAGCTGAGATTTTCCTAATGGACACCTATAAGTTATGCTCGTGAAACTCCTAAATCTTTTCTCAATGGAAACTGGGCACCTAGCTCCCTTTGCAAATCCTCATCTCAAGCCTGCATTCAAGTCCCTGAGTAAGTATCCTGACTGTTAGCCCTGCAGCTGCAACCACATATGCTATGAGAAGCTGCTGAATAGCAAATGTGAAAATTGGATTATTTATTCATGTCTAAATGTGATCCTGGGAGCCTAACTTGAAATGCCTTTTAAAACCTAGAACCACTACTTCCACCCACTGAAACAGCACAGAACAAAGTGTTTTGCAAGCTTCTCAGCTCATGATGTGAAACTATTAATGCACTGATGTAACAGAAAACAAACTGAGAAATTGTTGTTCTGAAGCGGTGATGTAAGCTCTGTTCCTCTTTCCCAACCCCCATAAGCTGTTGTTGTGATACACAGGAGTAGGAAGCCAAATAATTTGCATGTTTTGGGTTGTTTTTTTTTTGTTTTTTTGTTTTTTTGTTTTTTTTTTTGCAGGACACTGTGTGTTTCAGAAACCTACCTGTGCTGTCTGTTTGGGTTTGCAGCAATAATCATTGCCTCACTTTATTTTTTGGAAGTACAGTAGCGACCTAGAGATATCCTGGAAACCAGCACATAAGTAGTGACATAGCTATATGTGAGAGAAGTTTGAAAGGACAACTCCAGGTTTTTCAAACTGTAGCTTGGGAAAAAGTGCTGTATATTAGTGTCAAGTCCTAACATTGTCTACAAGTTCTCATGGCTCATTTCCTCTAGCACAGCTTTCTCCCTTCTAACTTCTTCGTATAGGAGGGCAAGTATTTTTCTTCTGTGAATAAAATATTTGTCCCACAAAAGTAGTCTCAGGTCAAATTAGTCATGTAGTTGCAGCTGAAAACTATTTCTGGCCTAACTTTACAGCCTGAAGAGGATATCCAGATCCTTTACCGAGCATTTAAGGCACTCAGCCAAGATGTGGGAGACGCAGGTTCAGCTCTCTCTGGGGAAAGACGTTTGAATCCAGCCTCTAGGAGGTAACTATCATCAGCATCTTGCCGTATGGGGAATGGTGGGATGAAAGCAATAACACGAATTGTTCAGCAACTTGAAACTTGAGTAGCTTTGTGTCTCTCTTGAGCTGTGGGTCCTTTCTCAACTCCTTTTCTTCAGGGAATGTGGATGGGTGACTGCTAGGACATTAAATAAGTGCATTAGAAGGGTAAAATTTGCTGAGTTTATTAATAACACGTAGCAAAAAGCACCCAGCTGGGTGCTTTCACCAGCTCTGTGCATGGAAAACATGTGACCTCCTAGTGGTGATGTTTCACTGTGCATGCCTCATAGCCTTGCCCCTCAGTTTTATCTGAAATCCAAAAGCTCACCAGGTTAACTCAAATTTTTGTGCAGGATCCTAAAGCCAGCTGAGCATTTATCATCCTTGAGGAATCCAGCCCGTAGAGGTTTAATTAATTTTTTTCATACACACATAAACAGATTCAAGATGTTCTTGCTCAAGCAGGGGATAAAGGGTTCTCCCACTATCTCAGTTCTCAATCAGAAAGGCGGTCAGTTCCAACGTGCCAAGATTCTCCCAAAGCTTTAATTGCCATCATCTGTGTTTACTAACGTAGACTTAAAAGCATCTTGAAAAACAAGGACAATACCCTTTTCTATCATGATCTCAGAAATCCAGGCAGTCCCAGGCTCGAGTTGCCTGTTAAATGTACCTGTAGCCTTGACTCCTCTGATAGGAATGGGAGATCCTATTCACACTTCAGAAGTAATTCTGGCCAGCTTTGGCCAGCTGCCCAACCTCTCAAGAACAGAAATGTTAAAATCCACAGTTCCAGCTTGGATAAGTACAGTAAAAGAATCAACTGGATTTCCCCTGTTCATTCAGGTTCTCTGCTTTTCTTCTCAATTTACACCACGCTGTAAGACATTGTGAAACTGAGTTTTCTTGCTGTTAGTACAATGTGTGGGTGGATGCTAAAGAGTCTTATCTCTAGTAAATCTTCATCTGATATAAAAATGAGCCACAATGTGATTGTATTCCATCTGAGGATTGGGCTATACACAGTATAACAATGCTGGGATCATACAGGATTAAAAATGAATGATTGTGCCATATAGCAGCTATTGGGTGATTCAGCTTGGTTCTTTTGGAAACAAACTCAGCACTTGGAAAGAGTACACAATGCCTTTCCCTCCACACAGAGCATCCCAAGCACCCCAGGTTGCTTCTCCCTTCCTCCATGTCAGAGGGCAGGCTGTGTTCCTTGTGGGGTCCAACTAAGCTGACAATCCTCTAAGTGATCTCATTGTTTAAGTGATATAATGGTTTTATGATTTTTGTTATCAGTATTCCACATCATAACATCACATAAGGCACTGGGAGTTAAAGAGTTAATGCTCCAGTTCGATGAACTAGTACCTGGTTCTCAGAAGAAAAGAAATACATACCCCAGAGGGCTTTGTGTTCCCGTTTTCCACTGAGAGAGAAAGATAAAACTGCATGCGGGTCCCGAGACTTCCCCATTTTGCTGCACATCTTGGCAGTGTGTGCTCCCTAGCTGTCTTGCCTTCAGCTTTAGAGTAAGGCCTTCAGTTTTGGACTCTCTCTCATTTTATTTGATTTATTAACCTCAGTTCCAATTATATTTTATTATTTTGTGTTATTTTGTATTCCATTATCTTATTTAGTAAATTAACTTCCCTACTCAGATCATTGCTGCTGTTTTGTTTTTGGGCCCATCTCCCCGCTATTTCTCTTCTCCCCATAGGTATGGGTACATAGGTCCCCCCACCCCATTAGTCGTGGAACTGGGCCGAACAGGCCTGTAAACTCTTGACAGTCTTAAATAAGGAAAAATTATTGGGTTTAGGATTCAAAGAGGTAAAAAAATTCCACCCTTCCACTCTTTTCTGCCAAAGCCCAGGTATTTAAATTGAGTGCAATTGCAACTGGACAAAAACAAAATGAAACAAACCAAAACAAACTGAATGATTCAATTACCTGGGATCTCAGTCTTGTCATTGGAAATTTAGGTTAAAGAAGATGGGAAAGAAGTTACATTTCAGAACATTTTTGATCCCAGTGCTTTTGCCTTGCCCTCAATCTTAGTGTCCTAAAGGGTTTGTGAAGTTGAGGATTAAATACTTTTCTGACTAATTCTGTTTGATTTATTTGAGGGACAAGTAGATGTCTGCCTGTACAATCTAGGATAGCTGGCTTACACAGTCTCACTTATGCTCTAATCATCAATACAGGAATGCAGCTGTATTTCAAGCTGAAAATGTGTGCATCTAGTTGCTGGTTTTCTGTTGTTCCTTTCTTTTTCCCTTCTAATTTGCATGCATACATATCCGCTCCTCAGAGATACCCGATTATATCAAAATTTCCTCCATTGAGTGATATCACAGAGTTATGTAATCTAGAATTCTTACTTCTGTGATCCTGCAGCTTGTTAAAGCATTCTTCTCTACTACTTTCCCTTAATATGCTAGTGAGGCATGTGCTATCATTTCCTCTAAGGATTCTTTCCATTTCTTGGATGAATAAAATCTTCACACAGTGATCTTGCTACAGCACAGAAGCATCTGATTTACCAAGGATGCTAATGCAATTCCTTTTTATTAGCAAGAGGTGGGCACTGAGTATTATTAAAACTTCTATGATTTTAATGACATTTATTTACTCCTCTATTGGGTTTTTATTTTGTTTTGGTTTGTTTTGATGTGTTTTTTTTTGCTGAAATGCATCATCCACCCTTCACTGTACTGACATCCACTGCTCATTCTCCATAAACGTTCACCAAGTGTTGATGAAGATCAGTGGGTGGGATTTTTTCCACATGCAGGCTTTCAGTGACACTTTCGTGCTTCATCCACACTTCCATGTCAGACTGCCCCTCTGCTGCCTTCACATGGCAACAAAATGTAATGGAATATTGACGGGAAGGTTCAACCTCTACTGACATGCCACTATCATCCACCTCTGATATCATGGGCCAATGTAATAAAACAGGAGGCATTACTTTTGGAGCACTCCAGAATTTTCCTGGGAATCTGTACAGTTTGTCAGCTTCCAGTTTGCACTCAGGCAGTGCAGAGGAAGCCGTTCTCTTGACCAGGTGCTGGTCCTGCTGACAAGGAACCTGGGGTACTGAGAGGTCAGGGAACTGCTGAAAGAGGTCTTTAGGAAAAGTAGATCCAGGAGAAGTGTGTGTTTCCAGATGTGAGGAGCCTCAGAACCTTTCGTGCAGGATGAGTTTAGATCCCAAGTTACCATTCTTTTGGCACATTTTAATGTTCTGATGTAAAATACCAGAATTTGGGATTCTCTGCAGCATGCAAATCTCTTTCCAGAGCAGTCTGAGGAAAGAGCATGTTCATAGATTGCTATTAATAAGTGGCATTAGTAATATTTTTTATTTGCTTTATTAAGCAAAATAACAGGAATTCTTTCCTCATAAACTGTAATAGGAACTCCTCCCTGCACAGTCCTCTGGCTGACGAGTATTGTAGGTCTAATTATTGGAACATGTGCTTTAAAGTGTTTTAGTGTCATGTATTTCTTTAATTGTATTATACCGTAAGCCTGCTCTAGAAATAACACTATTAAAGTTTCCATTCAAAACAAAGATCAGTCAAAGAGACAAGCAATTATTTCATTATCCTTAAGAAGCTCATAACATAATGAAAGGAATGTTAAAAATAAACGAAATGGGTGCACTTGATTGAAAGAATAGATCAGTCATAACGACTATTCTCAGAGAGTAAAAAATTAACCAGGATTAAGTTTTCGCAGTTTTGAATATATTATGGATTCTCTGTCTCTAACAATTAAATAGGGAAGGCTTTCTCCAACAATAAACTAAGAGTGAAGTTAGTAACAGCTGTATCTGAGTAGAAGCAAGGGTGAAGCTTTTAAGCTGAAACTACAGTCTTGCAGAGCAGGAGGGGTTGGATAACATTCAATCTGACCAAGCCCTCTAGAAGTCCTCAACCCAGAGGATCAAGGGCAGCCCAAGATGGTGAGCAGCAGCCTGAGGATATTCTTGTTGTCTACCAGCAGGTCTCCAGCCTTCTAGGTGACACTGGAAAGACTTGAGAGTGAATTTGAGGTACAACTCAAGGGAAGGGCCATAGATTTTTTCAGCTTTTAATACTGGACCCTTTCATGAGGAACAGGCTCCCCAGGGCAGCAGTCATGGCACTGAGCTGCTGGAGTTCAAGAAGCATCAAGAAGCTCTGTCATATGGTCTGAAGGTTGGGCAGTCCTGGGTGGAGCCAGGAGTTGGACTCAGTGATCCTTGTGAGCCACTTTCAACTCAGGACATTCAATGATCCTATGAAGTCAGGTATGAAAAGAGGAAGCAGTGTGGAAGAATATCAGAGAACTTCTAATATAATAGTCCTCCCAAGAAACTGCAGAAAGAAAAATCAAGACAGATGGGATATCAAACACTGGAGGAGCTTTTCTCTCCCCTCAGTCATCTACGCAAGCCTAACTTGTGTGCACTGAAATAGGAAAGTCCAGCTGAGACTTCTTTTGTTGCATACTAAATAGGCTATGGTACCTCACTGATGGCAAAGGCTATACAACAGGCATCAACTGAGCCTTAACTTCCAGGGATAAAATCCCACTTGGTGTTACTGCATCCCATGGTGCTATTGTTGGTTTAACCAGTTTGTCAGTCCATACAACCAGTTCATCCTGCTTTAGTTGTATGCATGAGTACTAATTAGGTTGTCTTGAGTATAGACAAAGCAGCTGACTACATATCATGCTTTCTTCCTGATCCTTTGCACCCTTTTTCTGCCTTTTCTTTCTCTAAAGGAGGCCTTGCTGTAAAAATTCTTTTCACATGTTAAAACTGTTGTTTCTACAACTCAAAATAATATACGTTTTCGAAAGCTAAGTCACGTTTCTTTTAGTGAACACTAAATGTTGGCTGTAGCCAGCAGTAGACTCAGGATTTGGTAGTTAACCAGTAAAAATACTAAAACAGGCAAAGTCTGTCATCACATAAGAGACAGCTTTCAACTTTGCTAAATGTCTTTCTACTTACAAAGTTAATGGAAACCAGTCACAATGATAAAATCTGTGACTGTCTTAAATAGAAAGAATTCTTGGTTCTTTGTGGTAAAAAAAAGACTGGAATTTAAATTCTTGGGTTTTCCCTCCTCATTTTTAATTCCTTTCATTTGATTAAAGGACTTTTAAAAATGAACAGTCCAGCGCAGGAAGAAAAGAGAAATGTACACTCAGTAAGATAAAAAAACCAACCATTTGAAAAAGGCCCAAACCTTGCAATTATGGGAAATCCAGCAGCCTTAAAACATGAGGACCAGAGCAGATAGAGAAAGTAAACAGAACCTTGGGCAAAACAGGGTGAATGCAGGATTGTTACCGCAGGATGCCCGATAAAAACATGACAGGAGAAACCACCATGCAAACCACTTGTAGCTCAAGGATAAGAGCAGCAAACAGATAGAGACTGGAGCTGCTGATAACAACATGCAGAAACTTTCTGAGAGAAATCAAGGAGAAAAAATAAGGGCAAATATTTACATAAAGAGAAATCTCAAGAGATCCAGATGTGCCAGAAGGGCAACAGAAAGGAGATGAGAGAAAGAAACCTGGAGGCTGTGGAGTTCTGGACAGACAGCAAAGGAAGGAAAACTCAGCAGCTCTTTCTCCTTTCCTCCGACACCTCTGCCTGAGGAATGAAGCTCTGCTTGCATGGCAGCATAGCACTGCCTTTGCAGCCTTACTGTAGGTGTCTTCTACTCTATAAAAGCCTATATCAGAATGATACCAATCATTTCCTGGAGGTTATGTTTCTCCATGAGTAAAACAAGGAACCTAGCCAGTTAGCTACTTGATACCTGGTCTGTAAACCACACTGTTGAAGATCGGAGACACTAGTTCTAGCACGTCTCTGTAGGTTTGGTTTAGACTCAGGCTCCTTCTAGTTCTGTTATAAAGAGTCACTACCACAACAAATGAAGACAGAACTGCAAGCTGCTGCAGTGGTGATTGCTCCTGTTAGAAGAGCCTGAGGAGGTCAAACCATCATCCAAGAACTATGGGTATAAACCTGTCAAAATGGCATTCACTAAACACGAAACTCATTCTTTCCCTTCCTCTTCTCAACTTAAAAATTTTGTTTGCAATTCTGAGCAGAAATGTTAAAAATTATCTACTTGTGAGAAGGTTTGAAATCTACATGTGAAAGTATAGCTGCAAATGGCCAGGTGCAGAAGAGGCATGCAGGCATCTGAGCTGCAACAGCTTTTAAATGATTCCTCTTAAACTTTTAAACTAAGCAATTCCAGTCAATTTGGAGCAGCACTGATAGTTTTTCTAGTTTTTTATAGTAACTGACGGTACATCATTACTAAAAACAAAATATTTTTGCACCTGGGTTCTTTTATGATAGTATTACTCCTGTGCAAAATTAAATGTCAGCAAAAGAAGAGTGATTCTAAAATGAAATTGTAAAGAAATGTATTATTATGCTGAGGAGGTAGTATGGTGATTTAATATGGTGACTAGTCACACCTGAGTAATTAAAGAGTTTGTTTTTAGAGGGAAGCGCTAAGTTTACTAAAGCAAAGGAGAAGTATTTTATTACAAATAGATTATCTTAGTGCTTTCACTCAATTTGGTGCAAACCTTCATGTGGAAACTGGGATTTGACAGAAGTATAGCTGGGAAAAAAAAAGAGAGAGAAAAAAAATGTAAGGAATAACAAGTAAAAAGTTATCAAAGCAAGGTCCCTAAACACCAATTGCTGTAGATGACATCCAGAGCAGACAAAGTTTTAACTCTGCAGCTGTGGTCTGGGTTCTGCAGTAGGAGCCCAGCTCCTGGCTCTCCTTTCCATGTGGGCTGCTGCAGGCAAGGAGCTGGGAGCAGGATTAGGAAGGCTCCCAATTCTCCACACTGCCAGGAGTCAGGGTGCTAGCAAGGCTGTTTGATACCCATGATCATTTATAGGAGGGCTCAGTGTGGCTCTTTTTAAAATTCAACTCAACAAATGTACAGCAGGTGCTGAAAGAATGCAAAAGTATGCCGTACTTCCTCACCACAACATTGGGAGTGTTTGGAAGGGGACTAAGTTCTGGACTATCTGCAGATTCATAAACTCTTTATCACGATGATGTCTTAAATGGAGTTCTGGGCTCTGCAGTGCAGGAGCCATTGTTTTTCTAAATAAAATGATAGATTTAAGCAGCACAAATCTTAATGAAAGTATTTGGGTATCTCAGTCCCATAAACAGCAGAAAAGCTGAATGTGTATAACTAGGTGAAGGAAAAGAGCACTCACTGCCTGTGCTACCTGCCTATCCCTCTGCTTCCCATACTGAGATCACTCAAATGAGCATTCAGACCACAAGGACAACATTCTTATAGAATATTTTTCTTTTTTTTTTTTTTCCTGAAAACTGAGTTCCCTGTAATTTCTGTAGCTTCCTTGTTTTCCTTCAGCACAGCGTCCCTTCGGTAGTGCTTTGCAAATTTCTTGCATCATTCTATTCATTAGATATAAGGGTGAAAAAGAGAATTAGAAATAAAGCAAAAATAAGGATCTGTTCCCAAAGCCAGTGAAAACAATGGGAGTCAGAGGAACTGGCATTGACCAAACATTTTACTTCCCTCAGGAGAGTAGAATGAGCCAAAGCTTCAGAGCATGAAGATCCCAGTAATTCATTCAACACAACAAAACAGAAATTGACGTTGCATTTAGGTTCTTACTCCTTGTTAATCGTGACACTCACCTCATATTAAATTTGAGTAGAAGAGTAACAGTCATCATTATTACATTAACTGAGCACAGCGAGATCTTTCATCTTCCCCAGGAGATTTCATACTGTACATAGAGTTTCTGGCTGCTGAAAGCTGAGGGTAACCCTTAAAAGATACAATCTCTTTTTTTTTCTCCCTAACTTTGGGAATTGCAAACAGAAAAGCCTGTGATGTAAAGACACGCACAGAAGGAAATGATCTGAGAGAGGAGCCTTTAATAAGTTAAATAGGTTCAGCCTAATGTACGCTCATGTCTTCGTTAATTTAGTGGATGACTTTCAAAAGAGTGAGCCTCTCTTTCTCTGGTGCAGGCAAAGTGCAGCTAAACTCACCCCCTGCTGATGTGCTGTGGGTAAAATCATCCAGAAATCACTTAATCTGAAAGAAAAAATCCTCTTAGGTATTTTCCCAAAGACTCCTTGAATAGGCTCAGCGTAAGCAATCGTACATGAGAGAAAGCAGTTTAACTGGAGATTTTCCTACAGCACAATTCCTGCGTTTCTACATTTCCCCTCGCCTGCAAATGGTGGATCTCTCCCCTCCAGCTCTGACAAGCTTTTTGGGGCTGCTGGATGACATTTTAAAGCTGTTGTTTTGTCTGGGCACCTCACATGGAGCATCACGTCAGTCTGTGCCCCAAGTAGCATGCAGATGGAATTCAGACTCCATAAATCAAGTCAGAGAAACCTCAGGAGAGGAATCTGTCACATGGGGTCACATCAGTGAAAAAAAAAACAAAACAGCTCTTCAGAAGTGGGCACGTCTCAGCCCATTGGTGCCAAAACACTGCTCATTAGGATCTGACTGAACGGCAAGAACATCTCTCTTTCCATCCCGTCTGTTTCACAGCACTCATTCATCAACACAGAGCCTCCACGTGCCAACTGACAGCATCCACAGTGAGCAGGAAAAAGCAGAGTGACCGAACTCTGCAGCCCAATGGCTCACCCTGCCTGCTGCAAAGGATGGGCAGAGGCTGCAGGAGACAACTCTGAGCTGTCAAAAACTCAGGTTAAATAAAAAAAAAAAATACACATACTACCAATAATAACCTACACCACCTTGGCTGAGAACAGTTTAATGCAAATGAACAGTTGCTCAAATTTTTTCTTTTGGGGGGTAGAAACTATTCAAGTCCTGGGAAATAGCTGCCCTTCCATCTTACTGGCCCTAGGATAGCTGTTGCTTTGATTCAGAGGTTGTAGAGGTTGTGATCATGGAGCTTCCATTCATGAGTGCTGTGTCATGGAGAGATTCCTCCAGATAGGGCACTTCAATGTCCTTGTTCTACTTTGTGCATACAAAAGAATTCACAAGAATCCACAAGGACTACCTGAACACGACCTTATATCTCCCTGGTGATCCAACTGCTGTGAACTTGCTGCTGAACACAACTCTTGCTGCAACCTACTTCTTTCCAGGGAGCCTGCTATCAGCCATGGATTTCAACTTCCCAGTTGGCAAATTTACATATTTTTTTTTCCCTGAGGCTGTTTAAAATGATTGAAAGGAATCACATTTCAGTATTGATTATCCGTGCAGCTTGCAACTAGCATTACAACTTTGCTTTGTTGTTTTCATTGTATGCTTGACCTCTGCATTTGTAGGCTCACAACACTTCTTTCTTGACCTTCATGATTTTTCTTCTGGTTTCTTACTTTGTTAATGTAACCAAAAATGGTTTAACTGTAGTACTTGCCATCAATGAACTAAAAATACTTTCCTGTGTAACGCACATAGAGAGCTGTCCTTCATACACAGTCCTTGCTAGATGACAGAAAGGGAAAGCTCTTTGGCCTGATCTGATATGGTAACATGCATGAGTTTATTTCACTTTTTGGACAGTGTTAGTCAAGTGTTACACCATACTGGGAAGGAATTTGTACCCTTAGTAGCTTATCTGCCACTGAAGACTCCACATCTGCTGACAGCATTATGAGTACCAACCATGGATTGGCAAGTTGGTGTTACGCTTCAGTAGTGAAGGACAGGATATTATTCCTCCTCTCCAAGTCTGTGAGTGATGTTGCTGATCCACATCCATTAATGTGTTTTTGCTACCATCCTCCAGCAATGTGGGAAAACAAAAGACTATTCATATCAACAAGAAATCTGGAAAAAAATGCAAAAAAAAACCAAAAAAAACAAAAAGAGGGTTTCATAATCAAAGAAATGTTTCTGTTCTCATACAGCATAGAGCTGCAACAAAAACAACAAAATATATATATATGATTCCCCAGTAATATAATCTGAAAAACAATATCAATATACACAGGGATCATCTACATGTCACTGTAACTGCATGCTGCAATTGAAAATAAAATAACTTTAAGAACACACTGAGAAAAACTCTAATTTTAGGCACAGAGAGCTTGCGTTCACACTGCCACATGATGGATGCATAATAGTTTGCTCCAGACAACCAACCTTAAAATATCTTAGACCTTATTGTGTTATTGGTGTTTATAGTTTGTACTGCAGTTAAGCCTAAGAGCCCTAGGGCCTCAATTGTGCTGTGGATGGCATAAACAGCAAAAAGACAGTCCTTATCCTGTAGATACTGCAGTCGAAATGAAACCTTGTCTGTCTCCTTCCCTCCAGCCTACAGCTTTTGCTCTCCCTACCTTAGAACTCCAGTGCATAACCTCTCACAGGTAGGAACATCATGCTGTTAGCATATCTGAATGGCAGTGGTTTTTGAATGGTTGTTGAAAGAACAGCGCACTGAGAAGAGCTGTTCATCTCCTTTTTTATGAGAATTGACTCCAATGGGTTTGGGGGATATTTACACTGGGATTGTTTTTTTGGAACCCACAGAAACACAAATTGTAATAACTCACAAATTTTATTTTCTGTGCTGTTGTGTAATTCCATTGTAATTCTCTGGAATTCTATTGAAATTCTTCCTGCAGATGCCTCTGTCCTTCACTGGATCTTGCCAAGAATTGAATGTGGGATGATGAGGAGCCTTAATATGATAGAGGAACATGTCCATCAACACTATTATGATTCTAAGCAGCCAGATTATTTTTCAATTCCTTTCTCAAAGGCTGTGGCACTGAATGAACCAACATTAGAGTCAAGCACAGCAGATATTTACTTCCTTCTGATTCCATCTGACTAGCAAAATAACCTTTTATCATGAATTTCCTGCTGTTATTTTTTTAGAAATTAGAGGTTAGGAAAGAAGAAACTTAGAGCTATGGACTAGTGGGTCTTCTAATTTTTTTTTTATTTTTTTTTTCAGGCAGAACCACCTGGAAAATAGTTGATATCAGCTGTGTTCTAGCATTTTGGATCAAAACTGTCTCTGCCTTTCTTGCAACTCTCAGAGCACTCTGGGGCAAGTGATCTGACATTCCCACTCTTCCAGGTTCCTGCCTACATTTGCTTTTCTTCCTGACCTTCCTCCAGCCACCCACAGTGTACATGGTGTGTCCCACCAGACTCACCTGCAAGAAGGCTTCCCCTAGGCTGAATCTCACAATTCCTGCCCAGGGCTGCAGACCTCAGCTCCACCCTGAGTGTGAGCATCCTGACACGAGAATCATGGCTGATTCTGGTCTCTCTACAAGGGAGCAACCATTCCAGACACATGACAGGAGGATCCTGGGCTTGAAGACAGGACAAACAGGGCAGGAGCCCAGTGAAGAACAACTTCTGGTCCTTCGTCAGCCCTGCGCTCATGCTGAAGAAAACTGTTGAGGTCCATGAGCCTTCTCAGACCAACTTAATGTCATAATCTCTCATGCCAAGGGATGTTACAGCAAAAAGCAGCTGATGTCTGCATGTTGCAGATGTTTTGAGTTTGGTAATCACTCACCAAGATGATTAAGGATCAGGTGGTCACCTCGAGTTGCACCTTCTTTGTCACAGCCCCGAGGGCTGTCCCTGAGCCTTAGGAGCAGAGGGATGCAGCTGGAGTCCTGCAGATCCAGCTGTCAGTTTCCAGCTAGCAGTGTTGGTGATCTGTTCCAATCAGAGACCACAGGAAGATTAATTCTGTTAAATATGTGATCCTGGGATGTCCTACCAAGAAGCTAAAAAATCTAGGCATGAGACTGTCCTCTTGCTAAATCTAATCCAAAGCCAACTGTGATCTGGGTGCATATCTATTCCTCTGGATTATCTATAGCCTCTCTGCACCCCGCGTCAGGCTCCACAGACTGGCCAGCCCCATGCCACTAGCCTAATCCACAGGTCCAAATTCAGCTGCTAGCGCTGCTGGGCTTCTGCCCATGCCCACTCATTTACTGAAGCAGCCCGCGAGTTGCTCAAACCCACAAGAGACAGCTCTGTTTCTCTACCCAATCCCATCATGATCAATTGTTCCCACCACTTTGTGATTTCTGCAGAACGTGTGCCAGTTTTATTTCCAAGAATGCAACAGCACCAACATTTTTCAATTATTCAGATAGCTTTTAGCTTGTCATCGTCTTCCACTCACTTGGAGGAACTGTGCACCCTCGTCCTACCTCGGCTCACTGCTGTGCTGACATGGGCTGTGTGAGGTTGCTCCCCATTGCAGCAGAAAGGAGCAGGATGCTGCTGCCCTGCCATCTGGTTTCAAAACAAACCCTCTACAACAGATCAATCTGTTAAACCTTTGAGAGCCTCATTTCCAGGTTTCAACAACATTCTCTTCAGAAGCGAGCACTTCATGGAGTTCATTTAAGGTTGTTGAAGCCACAACTTGCTGTCAGCACTATTTACCACTTCAGTGGCTCAGCTAAAGCCTCAGCTGCTGCGAGCCAGCTCAGCACTAATAGCAGAGCCCTCCTGATTTACATCAACCTCCGCCAAGCTGACAGCCATCCTCCACTGTTTCTCAGTAGCTGTCTGTGTACACATTTGTTGCAGACAGCACAAAAAGCAGATTTTTCTCCTGCCATCCCTGCCTAGACCCTGTGTTTATGGCAGGGAAGCCAAGCACAGTGGATGCCCCATGTTGTGCAGTGAGCTGGGCCTCGCAGCCTGCTCGGTGCATGCAGTACCTAAGGCTGTCTTTCAGGATCACATTTAAGATACTTCCTCATCAGACTTGCTTCTTTTATGGGCTCTGATCACTTACATCACTACAAGCCCCTCTCCTTCTTTGCTCATTAACTGGGCAGAGGGAACAGAGATCCCTTGTCCCAAGCATCACTTCGTAATTCTCCATGCTTTTCCCAGGCAGAGCAGCTCAGCTCTCCTACAGTACAAGAGTTTTTTACCTGTTTTTTTTTTCTTCTTGTCATTTCTATGCATGATCCTTTGTGACTCCTCCAAACCCAGACCCAAGTCTAAGAGCCCAAGCCTTCTCAATCCCCTTCCAGTTACACAGAATAAAGCTATTGACATCTTTGACTTCACACACTCTATCTTATCCCAGGCTTCTGCAACACTCAATGTCATCTCCTGATCCTATAGAAAACAAACCACTAGCTCTCCCAGCCAAAGACCCCAATGGCATCTGGTCCATCTGTTCCATGGCAAACTGGCAGCACAACAATAACTTCCAGTAAGCTGAGGAGCGGATGGTTTTTGTGAATAAAACCACTGCGCCTTCTGTCTTTTATTTCAATAGTAAATTTAATTTTATTATCTTTCCCCCAGCTTGCCACAGGATTGTGCTGAGGGCCCTCACAACTGAGTTGCAGCATGGGAGGTTTTGACCCTCCTAGTTACTAGGCTGATAAAATCCAGTTTGCACCTCCTGCAGAAGCCTGGCTCTCAACAATGAGCCGGGACCACATGCAGTGAGCCCCAGACATCCTATTTTGAGAGCTGCTCACAACACGCTGGCAGTGGCTCAGTTTAGAGGGTGCTGGGAGACTGGGGACATCAGAGCAGTGGCTCTGGTGAGGTTTTGAGAGCCCTTCTTGCCCTTGTTTGGAGCTGATAGCTTGCTGGGGAGCAATTACCATCTCTATCACATTTTCAAGATATTTTTACTTTTCAAAGTATACTTTAAAAACAGAAATCTGATGTTTGATTTGCATGGTTCCAGCAGCTAGAGAATTAAGAAAAGCCTTACACGTAGCATGAAGAAGTGGTGGGAGCTGGCAACAAGATATCACGGTCTGGCAAGAATCATAGAATCATCAAGGTTGGAAAAACCTCCAAAAATCATCTAGTCCAACAATCCACCTACCACCAGTGTTGCCCACTAAAACCACATGGCATGAATACTGCAGAATCATAGAACTGTTTGTGTTGGAAGGAACCCTTAAAACCCATCAGTATAAGTACATATATATATCAGTATAAGTATATATATAGATTTCATTTCTTGTGGCAGTGCTTGAAAAGTCCAACAGGCTGATGCACTGAGCTGCATTTCTTTTGTGTGCAACAAAGAGTGTGACTAAACCTGCTGGAGAAGGTGGATAGCAGCTGGGTCAGAAGGAAAGGCATGGAATCACTTTGTGAGTCTTTTTAACCAGATTACATTTATCTCTGCTGAGCCTTGCTATAGGCAGTGCACCCCTTGTTTGCCAGAACTTTGGTTCTGCGTACAAAAAAAAAAAACAAAAAAAAAACACAGGCTTTTTCCACATGGAGAAAACACTCCAGTTTCTACCTGTTTCCAGTTTGGTTCAACATTATTACACCAGGCACAAAAAGCAACCAGGTGCTCCATCCCAGTGCCTGCCCATCCCCCCAGCCCACAGGGCAGGCTTGGAACAGCTGGTCCTACTGCCTCCCCAGGTCAGCCCCTGGTTTCCAGGAAGACATTTCTTATCTTCACACTGAGTTCTTTCTATGACAGGGAGAGATTTATTTCCATTTCTTCCTTTCAGGGGCTGTGGAGAGACTCACAAGCATTCAGTTGAAAGAGATATGTTTAATCCACATTTGATTCTGACCAGGATAGCTTCCGTAGGAAAAGCAATGTCAGATAACAAGCCCTAGGTTACCCAAAATAAAAGTGAAAGTCACAATCTAGTCAAAGAAAGAAAGATCTACTGATTCACCCCAAAAATCAGGGCCTGCTGAATGCTCCAAAAGAAAGGATCTCCAGGTAGAGAACCTATCCCAGTGGCAGCCAGCCCTTAAATGAGGCTTAGGAAGGGGTGGAACCTGTTTTCACCTGTGCTCCCAGCGCTGTCTGTGTCCCCTCCCCAGGTGTTCAGTCATTGGTTCAGGCTGTGACTTAGCAATTCCCATATAGCTTTACAGATATCCATAATTATACTCACAATTACCTATCAACAGACTTGTGCTGTGCTGAGATTATGTTCAGCAAAACTCAGGGCATGAACCATGTATCAAGTTGCTTTCTATGAGCTCAAACACTTGTACTCCTAGTCTCGCTTTTTACAAGCACTGACAGAAGTTTGGATTTTACTTAAAATATGATTACTCCAATGGCTCAGTGTGACAGTAGTCTCTGGTATTCAATTCTGGACCTTAGCCCAGATGTATCTGTAAAATATAACCCACCGTGTTATTAGACTTTGAGCATTACATAGGTGTTTTTTCTACATTTGTGATGCTCTCAGAGGAGAGGACTCTACCAAATACTCCCTTCAGGACAGATGTTAGAAAAAAACTTCTTCTCCAGATGAGTCATTGGGCACTGGAATGGGTTGCTCAGGGAGGTAGTAAAGTCACTGTCCCTGTACGCGATGTGTAGATATGGTACTAAGCGACATGGGCAATATTGGTGGGGGGGATGGTTGGACTGGATGGTCTTAGAGGTCTTTTCCAACCTAAATGAGTCTGTGATTCTATAAATGACCGATTGGCTGTGGGCTATTGGCATCAACTGGTCTGAAAATAGGCTCCTGTTACCTACAAATATAACTGCTCTCTCCTTTTTCTTAATCTTTTCTTTGCTAACTCATCAAAGAGGAAGCAAGAGGTATTTGGCATTAAGAAACTCACCCAAGGTTACAGAGTGAGTCAGTAGTGGAGCCCAAATGATGTCCTGGAATCTCCTTCAACATATTTAGGAAGAAGCTTATGAATGTTAACATTCATCTGATGAATACAAGAACAATAATTTCACGAAGTAATGCAGTTGGCTTGAAAATGCTGAAGGATTTAGGAATATAAATATAAAAATATAAATATAAAACCCCTGTATGACCCTCCTCCTGCTTACTCTCTATTTAAAAGACAGCTGGTGAGAGGTTCCTAGAGACTTTGTCTCCACCTGCAGCTCCATGATGTCAGATCTTTCCAAATACCTTGGGAAGCACAGGGCAGGAGTGGGATATTACTGCACAGGCAAAGCCCCTCGGGGCTTCAATTCCCACATGTTCTCAGCTCTCTCTCCACCACAGCACTGAATGCTGCTCCGAGTCCAGTGGAGTGGCCTGATTTTAGGTATTCTCCTAAGAGTGACCCACAGGACCAAATCTCATTTGAGAAGGAAGGTTTTCAGAGTGCTAGGAGCAATACACATCACTGACAGTGCAAGTATTTCCTTTGAAGTATCACAAAAATGTGACCAAATGGCAAGATGCTCCTTTCCTGGTCTGTTCTCCTGAAAAGATTTCATGTAACAGTGCAGTGACTTTCAGCAAGGAGCACTTTGCCCAAATCGGATCTTTTCCATCTGGTATGGTCTGTACAGGGTGCTTTAATATTTTGACCTCCCTGACTATTAGCCCACTGAGGATGTCTGCTAGGATAAAAGAAAAAGGTGAGATTATATTCTCCACTCCTGGCATCCTAACACGCTTTTATCTTTCTGTAATAATCCTGCTTATGGCAGATAGATAGGTTTCTAAGGAGATGTTGTATGTTAGACATAGCCAAAAAAATTAGCTATAGGCAATAACTGCCTTGAAGGTGTTTTTCAGAAGAAAAGTATTGCTTTTATTGAACTAAAAAAAAAAAGCAACCTACTTTACTTGTTTTTGAAAAGGAAAAAGAAATCAGTTCTGTGGAATAAAACCAGTTTCAGCTCAAATATTTTTATTTTATGCTGAAAAATTTCTAGATTCAGCCAAAAGAGATATATATATTATTAACAGACTGTCAGTGAAATCTCCTGTACATGGATAAGTAATAAAAGGATGGCACATGGCCCAAACAGTGTGCAATCTGAGTGATATTTAGGCATACTTCAAGCCTCAGCTACCACAGAAATTGATTCATGCTCCCTTTTATCTTTTTTATTGTATTTTATTTCTTATGTCTCCAGCCCACAGCTAAAGGATTACTGCAGATGGCTCAGGGCAGAGGAAGGAAAGGTGAGACTCACTGGGCTCTGGTGGCTTCCTCCATCCAAGATGTGTTCTTATGGGAACCCCAGTTCCAGGTCAAATCCCAATGGAGGGGATGGGACCTCCTGATCCCAAGGCTGGCATTCTGGGATGCGGTTTTCCTTCTGCAAAGATGATGGGTTCGGATACAGATTCAGAACATAAACTTCCCCAGGACCGGGAAACATGAGTACGCTGCGTCTGGGTCGAGCCTCACTCTGTTAAAAACCCACTGTCATTGCCTTCTGGTAAGTGGTGATCAATGCATGTTTTACAAACCACAGGGAACCATGCCGTTATCCAGCGCCTTTCACCAGCAGCTCTCAAAGTACCGCACAAACAAATAACCGAGTTTTACGATAACTTTGTATTGCTGCTTTCCTAGACAGTGGGAAGCTGACATCAAAGGGGCTTCCCACCACCGTACAGCAAAACTGCACAAACTTAGGGGCACAACGCAGGAGTCCTGATTCCAGCTCTGGTTTCATCTCTCAGGCAAAATTTGTTACTTCTCCACTTCCTTCTGGCAATTGGCCCAAGGTTCCTATTGCTGCTGGCCAGAGATAGGAACAATCATTCACACAAGTATGCTTTTTATTCTCTTTAAAAGGAGCACATAAAATGAATAAACTTGAGCGAGCAGAAGAGATGCATGGGGAACTAGGGGAGCTCTTTACAAAGTGGCTGATCAAACACACACCAAAATCAGCGGATGTAGAAGGAGGCAGAAGCAAAGCAAACCCGTTTCACCGCTGTTTGGGTGCTGCCCTGAATTTCTGCCCTGCCGTGGTGGATTGAGGTCCCAGGCTAAATAATTATCAACAACGCCTATTAATTAATAGCAGCAGTAGCCCTAGTGAAAAGTCTCAGGTCTCATACTCGCAATTCTAATCACTTCCCCAACCTACTTCTAAAATTAGAAACAAACAGGCCCCTTCTAAAAGCAATAAACAGCACTTTAATTGGACTGAAGCCTATAAATCTGTCAGCAGCTAGTTACTCCAACTCCATTGTGCGACCAGCGCCTTTGAAGCCCTCCCTTGCCTTCCACCACTGTGCAATGTGATGGGGAAGTGAGGTGTAGGGTTTGGGGGGGTGCTCCAGCTTGGGCAGGCATCGTAGTGGGGCAGGAGGAGAAGTTCAGGCTGCAGACAGCTGCTGCATGTGGCCTGTGAGCACAGCAACAAAATCAAAGAATCACAAACCATCCCAAGTTGAAAGAGACCTGTAAGGATCCTCGAGTCTAACTCCTGGCATGAGCTGGTGTACTACACTTAGAAGATGCATCTCACATCGGGGCCATAGGAAGTGCATATTAAAATGCATTTTGTTTACTTAAAACTGCATGATTTCTTTTCTTTTCTTTTTCTTTTTTTGCCCCCCAAAGATTGTTTTAAAGAAAACCCTACCTGCTTTGAAATGATGCTGCATGTTAGTATCACAATGCAGCAGAACCCCTCCAGCAGATGGGTACTGATCAGCCCAGTTTCCTATGTAAAGGGAAAATAAAATCAACAGCTGCTATTTCAGATGTTTCAGATGGAGAAAGGGGCAGTCTTGTAGCACAGGGCATGATTTGCAACATACGTATTTTCTTCAGTTTGGTACAAATTGACCTGATTCCTAATGGAATAGGTGATGAATAGAGACATGTACTAGTTGAGCCAGTGCAGTACCTCTGTGCTCATGTGGCCAGCTGAGACATATATGGCCTTCATGTGTTGCCAAACTGCACCAGAGAGAAAATCAGCCAGTGGAGTGTAGGGATAGGATGCATGGCTGAGCATGTTCCTTCCTCAGCCCCCAGTGAGACTAGGTTCAGATCAAGAAATAAAACTGCTCTCTTTAAAAAAAGTGTTCAGGAAGAGGGGGAAAAAGGGAGGTATTTTTAGTAAAACCTCAAGATCAAATAATGAGAACTTGCAGAGAGATGTTATTGAGTAAAAAATACAAAATGATCACATTGCAAGAATAAGGCGAGGTAGCACACAGGAATCTTATAGACAGAATTCCTGAAACTGTGAAAATAATCATAGAATCATAGAATTGCTTGAGCTGGAAGGGCCATTTAAAGGCCATCTGGTCCAGCTCCCCTGCAATGGATACCTACAGCTCCATCGGGTGCTCATAGCCCCAAACAAACTGACCCTCGCATCACCTGGCTGTAAAACCTGTGCCAATGCTTCACTGCCCTTATGGTAAATATAAACATGTCTGTCAGCTTGTCCTTGCAGGGAGGTGTTCCATCCCTTGGGTCATTTCTGTGGCCCTCCTCTGGACCTGTGTGTGGTCCTTGTCATCTTCCCTCTCCACTTGGCTCCATTAGGATCTGGGAGGTTTCTTGTCCTCAACAGCAGAGGACATGCTCTTCCAAGCAGTGTGAGCATTCACATAAACAGGATAATATGAGAGCAAATAAGAGCTGAGACATCAAGGACTGCCCAGTACCACCTCGAATAAATATCAAGAAACAACATTACGTACACATTAGAAAAGTATGTATATATGCACATATGCTCACTAAGGGTAAGCAGTGCTCTCTCATAAGAAATTGCTGGCAGTCTTTCAGCAAGCTGTCCTCAGCTGCTAGTAACAAGCACATTTTGCTTTCTGGAGGTGTGTGGCACTGCGAATACATTCAAGCCATTCCCGTGAAGGGGTTGCTCTTAAAATCCTTTATATGCCTCCGTACCTGGATAAAGCATTAACACAAACTGAGTGTGGGGCAGGATAGCAAATCTCACCTCTGTAATGGCTGTGGTGGTGTCACCTCTAGAAATCAGGAACATGAAAGTTAAAGTCTGGCTTACATAATCTTGAGTTTTAAAAATAGGTCGTGCATTCAAGGTACTATGTGAAACCAAGTGTTTGAATCTGAAATACTTGGTCTAGGGCTGTCACACTGTGAGAGATGGGACCACTTTTTGGTGTTCCCTCCCAGAGCTGCTCCCCGGCTGCAGCCGTGCTCCAGAAAGAAAAATAGCACTGCATTTCAGCAGTGTACCTGTGAAAACAGCTGATTCTCTGGACTGATAAAATGACCTTGTATTTATAAACAAAAGGGGGTTTCAGTTTTTCTGTTCCTATGAAAACAAACTGGAAGATTTCACCAGAAGTTGTTTTTTCTTCACTTTAATTAGCCAGGAAAGACAAGGAATGCCAAAGAGCAATTATAGAAAATATATACTGCGCTGATTAGGATTCTCTTTTCTGTAGCATGAAGACAGCAGCTTGAAGTTCACGTTAAACCACTCTCCCCCCTAATGAGATATGCTTTATCCAACCCAGAAAGATACAATTAACTTGAGAAAGAACATAGCCTTTCTTGGGGGAAAAAATGCTTGGGGAGGGGAGGAAGAACTCATGTTAGAAGGTGAAGGGCTGATGCTGAAGGCTCTGGTCAGCTTGAAGCAAGCTCATGGCCTGTGAGGACCAGCACACGTGGAATCCAACCTGAGGGCTGCTGTCTCCGGGCTAATAGCAAGGCTGTCATCGTTTTGCTTTATTCTCATAACATTTGCCATTGTCTCAGGGGCACCATGCCCCCTCAGGACCCTCCTCAGCCTGGAGCGAGGTCAGGGGGAAAGGCCCACACCCCAAATGGGACACAGCAGGGCAGATGTGGGCTGCAGGAAGGGCAGGCCAGAGGCAGCACAGAGCAGCCATTGCCATTGTTCTGCGGGGCCGTGCTCGCAATCTCCGCACGGTTGGGCTGTGGGAGCAGCTGGGAGCAATTACGGCACATGAAAAGAAGGGCACGGGATTAGGCAAGTGATGAAAAAGCAAGGGGACCGCTAGATTTATCACTGGCAGAGCTAGGCAGCCCCTCTCTGGAGCCAGCCCTATCCCGTGTCCCCGTCCTTGTTTCCAACCCCTGGGCAGGAGTTACAGTGCCAGGAGCTGCAGGAGAGGATCCAGTAGTGTGGATCAGCCCTGGGGTAGTGAGGATCTGTCTCCCTTTGGGTCCTACCAAGAGGACAGAGTGAAGCCCATGGACAAATTTCATCTCCTCTTCTCTTTATATGGGCAAAAAAAAAAAAAAAAACCACAGATGAGGCACAAGCTTTTCATTCTTTGTGAAATTTCTTCAGCTCTTCCATATAATCAGCATTGTAAAATAGCAGAAAAAAAAATCCCTCGTAGCTTTCTTTTCTGCAAGGACTGAGGAGTACAAGAAAGGTTACTCAGAAGGTAAAGCATGTGTTTGCCATCTTAGCTCCTGATATGGAAACCATATGCTTAAATACACCACCAAACATACTCAATATAACACTCTTTTTTATTAAAGGTGGTTTTATAAAAGCTATCCACCTTCCATCCACCGGTGACTCCCAGAGAGGTCACATATTCCTCATTGCAACTATCAATATGTATTTGGGGTAAATTAAACTCCAAATAGACTGTTTCTGATTATTACTGCGAAGGGAGCAAGAGGCCATCTTATTTTCCCTCACTGATAAATTAAAAGAACTGTAATGGGTGATTTCTGCAACCTGTAAAAGGGCAAAACCATCTGCAACTCATTTAGTGTGGCCTTAAAGAAAATTTATTTTATTAATTTGGGTAGAGCATAGAAAGAATATAGATTTTAAAAAATAATAATAATAAAACTCTCTACTTCTTAAGAGGAAGAAGGGAAGAAGCAGCAGCAGAGGAAAATCTTGACCCAGAATTAACATTTGAGGGAACTGAAATATGCTTTGTGTGTTATGAGAAATAATAGTTATAGAGGCTGCTGTCTTGCTCTTGAGAGAGCTGTTTTTTGCCCTGCCAGCTAGAAGACCCTGGTCTTCTGCTCTAAAAGCACCCATATAAATGGAGCTTCTTATCAAATAAATTGTTGTTTAATGCAGCACCTGATAGATACAGAGATGAAGAAGAATGGGGAGAAAGAAGGGGGAGAAAGGCTGGCAATTGTCCATCCTTCAAACCAGAGCTGCTGGTAGTGACCCTAACTTCACCACCTTTGTCTGCCCTGAGAAGCAGGAAGTGGAGAAAAGATCAAAAGAAAGTGGAAATCAAAAGGATTAATACATTGAAATTCTTCTGTTTTGCCACAGGCTGTCACCCTAGCTCCACGCATGGCTCAGCCAGCCGGGCGTGCTCCATGGAAAGCGAGGGGAGAGAAACAGCTCTAGAAGCTCTCAAGTTTTCTCCTCCTGAAATTTCATTGGCCTGCAGGTTACCCACAATCTCTACTCCCCTGCTGACAATTTGGAGAATATTAAGTAGTAACGATAATAAATACTAATAGGTTAATCTCTGGAAGTCATGCCAAATTCTATGGGGCCAGGGTTTGCCAAAAGTGGTCTGCCTCAGATGTGGAGTATCTAATGACATCTTTACTGTTGCAGGGTGTGCACGTGGCAGGCGGGGATGTCATTTGCACTCTGACACAGGCTAAGTCACTTACAGCTATGGATCTCATCAGAGGCTTGCACTGGGCCCTGGCCAAACCTTGCTTAAATCAAAGGGAGGGTTTGCCTTATTGTCTCTGGGCTGCTTTTCACTCACTCTGGGAGGAGGCAGGAGGCAGGCAGAGCTCCAGCCCGCTCGGCTGAAAAGTCTGGGTCTGATCTGCTGAAGGCTTGAAGGATCTTTTCTTTGGCTTCAGTGAGCCATATACCTGTGCAAGCCTAGTACTCTGTGTGGTTATTTGTCCTTGATGACCTCATATTATCCCTTTTTCCTCTCTTCTGGGTTATCTTAAAGATTTTGTTTTTCAGAGGTTGGAGTTCAAGGCCTCTGTTCAGAAATCCACAGGGAGACGTGTTATGGTGTCCAGCCCCTCTGCAACCAATGGACGTGATATGCCTACACTGCTCCAGGGCTTTAGGACCAATGGAGCTGGGTGCCTGCAAGGTTCTGGATCTCCCTTACAAGCTGTGACTCATCCAACTTCATTCACTCACTGCTAGCACCAGCACTGGCACAATCCCATGGGAAGCTCTCCATCACCTCAGGACTGTCACACTACCTACCACATGCCTCATCTCCCTCTGCTGAGCTTCTCATGAGTTGGTTGGACTGCATCTCTATAGTCACGTGGCTCACTCCCCTTTGAAGATCTTGGACAAAATCACCCTTTCCAGGACAAGGAAACTGCTGGTTTTGTAGCTTGCAGCAGAAAGCACAGATGGACGTTTGCACTGTAAATAGGAAGAGAGGAAAAAGTGTGAATCTTTTCTGGAGGTTATGGAAACGAAGCGGAAAGAATTTCTGGAAAGCAATAATGCATCATTTGCTATAGGGGGAAAATAGCAGAAACCTGAGAAATACTCATCCAGGTGTTTTATTGATAAACATTTTTTTTTTAATATTTCTTATAAAATATGTTGATTTTCCTCATTAAACAGTACCTGAAGTGTAGCTGTTGTGCCTAATGTACTTACAACTAGAGCAACTCTCACTCTGCTAAGGTCAAATCCTCTCCATATATTTCTGACTTTGCTGTGATTTAGAGAAAAGATTTGATGATCCCATAGTGTCCATTGGCTATTTTTTCCACAGAGGAATGTCATCCTCAGGCCTGCAAGTGCTCGAAGCATTCAGATGCATTTTTCATACGCAGACTATTGGGCTTCATTTTGTCTCTTTATTCTGAGTTGGACACTTTTTGTCAAGCGACAAAAGGAATTCAGTTTGACTTAAGGGAAAATGGCCTTCATCTGGGAACTGTATGATGTTGACCATGCATGTTATCGTGCAGGCTCCTGGATGAGCAGCACAGACCTGTAAGATAACGCTGGTGCAAGTCTGTGCTATGGCATCATGCAGGGAAATCTCCTGGCTTGTTTTTGCAAGTAAGATTATTGATCTCTGCATCAACACTGTGACACAGTCAGGAAATGGTCCTTCCCCTTCTCCCCTCCCTCTTCATTTCTGTTGGCTTTATTCTGTTTTCTCCTAAGAGAGCTTTTAGTCAAATATCCCACATGCACACTCATCACTTGAATGGCTTAAAGCACAATACGTGGGCAAGTCTGGGCGCTGCAGTTAATATCTCTTGTTGCCTCTCTGTAGATTATCCTGTTACTGTAATTCGCAACTTCAGACGTTTGTGTATATGCTTTCCTTGTGAAAATGCAATATCATTACTAATTAAACAGGCTTTTAATAAGTTGGCTGATAGCTCCCCACAGCATCTAGGAATTAACCTCACCTGGGAGCAAGATGCTGGTTGAGGCTGAAGTGAAGCTTAGATATAGGCGGGGAAAGGAAAAGACATCAAAGAGCTCGTCACCACCAAAACCTCATCCTCCACAAATTCTAGGTGTGGAAATGTTTCTCAGCCATGGGGATCCTCCCTCCACGGATTTCCAAATAACTATAATCATCAGAATTCTCTCATTCACCTCCCCCTGGACCTATTATCTCATCCTTCTCATTTGAACTTGTTTTCTATGAGCAATACATTTGTGGCCTCCACAGCTTTATTACCTTGATCCCCAAAATGCTTGATTTGTTTCAGATGGTGATAATTTAATAATGCAGGGCTTGAGGACTGTGTTTTCCTGGTGGTCTGCTTTCACCATCAAACAAGGTCCAAAATCTCCTCAGGGTTTGTTTCACATACCCAGCTCTCTTGGAGGCTACGGGTCAGTGCAGAATTGTCCTGGTAGCTGACCAGTGCTTGGAATTCATGCTGGCTTTGGGAATTCAGCATTCAGCAGTCTACAGTTATTTGTCCCACAACTGAGAGCGCTTCTTAGCGGAAGGCACGGAATGAACAAAGAAATCACAAATTAGCCCCTATCTTGAAGAGACTTACGTCAAATTCCAGATAGCAAAATCACTAATCCTTCTGGCTGTAACTTTTCAGATGTTGACAGAGCACATATTCTGAGATACAGTATGGATATACAGCTGAGATATGGAGATGATTTAATTCTGAAGCAGATAAGAAAGCTACATTTCAAGGGCTACAGAGGGAGTGCACCTCTCCCTGAGTGTATGACTCCCAAGTACTGTTAATGCACCTTGAGTCTTTGTACTTGTTCTTTTTTTTTCCCTTTCTTCCTTTTATTTATTTATTTTTTTTTTTGTCCACACTTGTTAATAGCATGTTTGGAAACTTATTAAGCTTACAAATCAAGACTCAGGGTTAAAGGAAACCTTGTCTAAATATCTTAACATTTATAAAAAGATTATCGTTAAATATCTTGTAGAGAAATTCTGAACTGGTGTTGAATCTGGGAAAAAAAAAAGGCAGAAAAAATGGCTAATGTGTCTACTTTTTAATTAAATGTAAATATAATTTGCGAGGCTTATGGGTTTTAAACAGAGAAAATTTACTCTGCATAATTTCCTTTCTGGTTAACCTTATAGACAGAAGTGTAAGTAGGGTTATTCAGAAGGATTTTGTAGCTATTAAGCCTGTTACCTCCTCTGGATCCTTCGTAGCAGATGACTTCAATGCATTCAAGATTTAACCTGAGGTTCCTAATTTACAATGACAACGTAGAGATTTTAAGCATTAAAATGAGCATTGTTAAATGCCCTGGTTTACAGCTTGTTTGGGATGTCAGCAGATTTTTCATCTTTATTACTGCAGACAGATAGCAAGGCTCTTATCTGCACATACCTCATCGGAATGGCTCAAACACACAAAAGTGAATTCTTGGTTATTTTAATGTGACAAGTAAATATAAACCAGTTACAAATACAAAGGCAGGATAAATATGCCTGACAATACAGCAACGGCTAAATTATTGCCAGCTTAGTATTAAAAGTTCTGCAGTGGTTTCTGGTTCAAAGAGTCCCATAAAAATCAGAGTTAATTTAAAACTTAGCCATCCATGGGAATATTTCTCATTCACACAATACAAGCTTCTTTTGTACAGGTCTGTTTATATATTTCAGCTACAAAACAGTTTTCCTTTCAGTTCAGGCAAGTATCCATATTGAGTCCAGAAAAATAATTAAGCACAAGTATACAGCTTAGCTGTATACCTTACTTAGGCATGTTCCCATTACTTGTCATTTCACCTGCTGCAACATTTGGAGCCAGTTAATTCTTATTTGAATCACAAAAAAAAAAAGAAAGAAAGAAATAACAAACAAACCACGGGTATTTAATTTCTATCAAGACTGTGATCCCTGGTTATGATAGACTAAATAAAAAATTACTGATTTTCGTTGGGATCATGGTCCAGCCAACATGAAGATTCCGTGAGCATCAGATAGACTTGGAGGTCCTGACCCACCTATGGATATCCATGGAAATCTCTCCCCTGATGTCACCAGAAGCATCACTGGGCAAGAGGAAGGAGGGCAGGCACACTGCCAGCAGTCTGGTGGTCCCTAACCCTGCAGAAGCACTGAACGAGATCAACTTTGAAGGATAATCACATTCATCTGCAAGGCTGCATTGGCCCAGTGAACATGGGAAGCCCCAGCACCTTAGGGATAGAGGCTCCAGAACAAAGAGGTTTGTCTGAATGCTGCTCCTCTGCTGAACGAAGAGATCCTGTGCCCAGCATTGACAGAAACAGAAAATACTTTCAGCAAATTGAGTGGGCAGAATGGCTGTTCCCAACCCATCTTCAGTCCCTCAATCACAGACCCGTTTGGTTTGAGGTGGATCTCTGAAGAACTCTACTCAGCTCCTGCTCAAAGCAGGGTCATCACTGAGTTCAGGCTGGGTCGATCGTGGCATTGCATCTGAGCCCTGAGAACCTCCAAGGATGGAGATTTCACAGCCTTTCTATGTAACAGTTGTCGGCTGTTGCTATCTGCTGCCCCAGCTTTTCCCAAAACCCTGCTGCCGCTCACGCACAGCTTCTCGCTCACCCCACAGAGCCAGAGCCCCGCAGAAGCCAAATAGTTCCCAAATAGGAACTGCTGGCCCTTCCCCTTCCCACACTAGAGAGACCTTTCCTGGCGCTCCGTCATACGGTTAACACATGCTGCCTCTGCCCTGCCAGCAAGCTGTGATCCAGAGCGCTGCTCCTGGCTCCGTCCCATTGCGGGGAAGGGGCTGGAGCACGGCCAGACCCCCAGCCCACCTGCTGGGCTTCCTGCCCCCACCGCAGCTGGGATGGGGCAGGGGATGTAGGGCTGGGCCTGGCCCCAGCACAGAGCAGGGTGCCACGCAGGTGTGTACCCAGAGTAGTGTTCCTTCATGGTGCACGTTTCACTGCAGCCTCTGTGCCCAGAGACAGGACGGAGCTGGCACGGCATGAGTCAGAGATGGAGGAGGGAAAGTCTGGCAAGGAGGAATCTTTGCAGCTTTCTCACTAAACATCTCTTAATGCTCCTTCCCCTAACCTGAGGAAACGAGGCTCCAGCCAGTGGTTTTGGATGCTTTTCCCCCAAACCATCTTCTTTCACAGTGGGTTGCTTCCTCCTCCTTTGGACCTCCATAGTCAGAGGGGGCTGAGAGGGCACCCCGCTCTTGGCTCCTTCCCCTATGGAAGGAGAGGAGACCTCCAGCTTGGGTTGCCTTGTGAAGTAAAGCTCCTGCCAAGTGCTGTCTAGGACAGCGTGGCAGCTGGGAGGAGGAAGAGGAGGCTGAAGGAGATGAGGGCCAACTTTGATCTGGGTGTGGGAGAACCGTGGCTGGGCAGGGCCGATGGAACCGTGCCGAGATGAGACGGGCAGCGAGGGGAGTGGGGGTTGGGGGGGGGAGAGAGGGAGCCCCTGCAGCTGCTGGGAAGAGAGGGGAAGGTAAAAGGGACTGCGATACCGCCAGGCCCACGGGAGGCTCAATGGGTTGTCTCATTATTATGGTGAACAGAGAGAGCTCATGAGCTGGGAAAGATAGGAAGCTTTTATTTATATATTTTTTTTAAAGAGCGCAGCCTCTAGGAGGGTATTTGCAGCTCGAATGCTTTTATTTTGTGCCAATTACTTATACAGGGTCTGCATTATTCCCATAATCAGTCTAAATGAAAGTCAAACATGAAAGATTCCTAACAATGAGCTAATTGGAATGCCATTACCATTTAGATTTAATAAGGTATTTGTAATAATAAACTTGCCTCAGTCTATAGAGTTGTCTTATTCCCGTTCAGATCTTGCAGGAGTGTAAGAGTTGACATTTGTCATTCATTCCACGGGACGCTGGATATAACCTTCAAAACATTTTAGTCTTGCAGCATTTAGTAAAGTGCTGGGGAAGGAAACAAAATCTATAGCCTGCTATTGTTCTGGCCATGCATAGCTCAAAGTTAACAGGAATTGTGTTAAAACTCAGCAGCAGATTATATCCCACATATCTTTCTTTATTTGCAGTCCAAACATCTTGCGGTTTAGAATGACTCACTCAGTGTCCTCTTATGTAGCTGCACTCATTATTTGCATTGAGGTCTTGCTGAGGAACGCCGGGCTGGTTCCAGCGCTGCGAGGTACTACACAGGCACGCAGCACACGGGGGCTTTGCCTTGCACAGCTTAAGATCTAAGCAATTAAGTCAACCTGAATTCTATCTCGAAGCCAAAACATCCCATCTATGGAGGTAAAAGCTAATTAGAGCTCCCTGCAGATATATTTTTGAGAACGGTTAAAAAGATCATGCCTCACCTTTACAGGCAAGCTTTTTCACCAAAAGCATATGTGGGCTTAAAGACCTGGCCAGGGAAGTTTTGTTAGACTATAGCTCATAGCAAGGCGTAATCTTTGCGGGTATTTCTTTTATCATAAAGTATAAAAGCGTGTTGTGAGCACTTTGGGAAAATTCCCCTAGAACAGAGTGAAAATGCAGAGGTCAAGCAGGTGTGTGTGTGTGTGTGTGTGTGTAAGAATCAAAAAGATGATAACAGATCGGCCAAAAAGCCAACAAAGACACAAAGCAGCACGGATGATACAGAAAACAGGATGCTGCGGGCATCATTTAAATCACCATATTGCTTCTCCCTTTCTCTTCTCTCCCCAGAAATCTACCAGTCTTTTCTCCTAAGGAAATCCAACAGGTGACCAAAGGGGCAACGCGATGCTTAATTCCTATTTTAACAAAGAAATGAATTTCCTGGTGGCATATCTCTGCATGCAGCCACATTACCTATCTGATAAACTGTGCTGCCATTAGCAGTGGATGAATTATGTCCCGCTGACATGCTGTGGTCCCAGCAGCTAGTCCTGAATGATCTGACTCAACAGAAAACTTTGCACAATAGCTCAAATAAATGTCAAATCGTTGGAAACTGGCAAAGATCATGGAAATTTGGAACGTTCCTTTTTGAGGACAGTATTTTAATACAGTCTGACACTGGGGAATCAGCTGAACGTTCGTAACATCCAGGAAATTCTGGGCACGGATGGTAAAATGACCGATGCTCTTATAAACCTACTTTTTCTCTCTGCAGTACTATAAGTACTGCACTCCAAATTGTTTTTCAGAAACTTAGGCCAACAATCAATGGCCTTAAGTTAACCATATGCCTGAGCATTGTGTCGGATTGCTGGAGAAGGGCAAGAGAGCATGAAAATCAATAGCTTCTCTGGATGTTTTCACAGAAGACAGTTGGGCTGAGAGCTAAAACGAGAGCCTAAAATTCAGACATTCTTCCTCTTCATGATCTGGTTAACCTACTCTGTCTTTTTTTCTGATTCTCTTTGCACATTAGAAAAACAAACGATGCTTGTTACTCAGATCACAGCAATGCTGCGAGGCTTAATTTTTTGAGAGGTGCTTCGGGATCCCTGTATGAAAAGTGCTATAAATATATACATTCTTAGTAGTATTTAATTTACTTCCTTTACAATTCCTTTGAGCCGACACATGTTGCCAAAAATGCAATATTCTCTGAGATGTCTTTTATTCTTATATCTGTCTGGAGCGCAGGACACATCCCAGCCTTATAAAGCATCCGATATTGATGTATCCGCATGGAGTGTATATATATAGCTAATAGGATCAGACACTATAATTTTTTTTCCGCAGGAACCCAGACTTGCTCAGCGTACAAGATGGACGTGCTTAGCAAATGAGGCAGCTGTTCAATTTTTATTTTTATGCTCATTGTTTGCCGCGTGGCCACATGTCTCGTAGAGTGCATACCATCTAACCTTTGTAGTGAATCAGACAGGGCTCCGCCATAACTCACTCGCTTGGACTCTCCAACTCCGCCTCACTCCCTGTTCAACATACATATGTGATCACGTAATCAGGGACCGGATCACAAGAAAGCTTTAACTTCGTCGGTTCCAAGCTTCATTTTCCAGCGTTAGGTTTTCTTTACACTGGCATTTTTACCAAGAGTATGTAGGGATGCAAAAGCTTTGTAAATAGCAACTCAATGACCCCTTGAAGAATCCCATCATGTCATGCAATGTTTGTTAAGCAGCAACGTTGTCCTGTAGGAACAAGGACACCTGTACCTGCGTGCCAGCCAGAATCTTTCTCCGTGTTACTGACAGAACTCAAGTACCTCCAGGGCCTCTCCTGTTTTTCTCCTCTGCATTGTGTCATGGAGCACATACCAAATGTGCTTTCATTAAGTTTCCTAATAAAGTCTGCAGCCGATCTGCCCATGCAATATGAGAACAACTTTACAGCATTTGATAATAACAAGATAAGTCTATTCTCACTGGTGCTTCTCCCTGTTTTGGGAACTTGGATGGTAGAGGTGGGGAACATATAAATTCGCACAGCTTTTCATATTCACCAATTTTTGAAGTAATCGGTTATTTAGGAGTTCTCGCCCATTTTACATACTCTGAAAATCAGATTATGTTCCTTGTTTCTGCCACCAGATCTGGTATAGATCCCTTTTATGCTAAAGAAGTTACACTGGCTCACACCTCAGCAGTTGCATCTGTTCTGTAGTCTCTAAAGAGAACAATCCCAATAGCTTTTAGTAGACAACTAAGCAATCTGGGATTAGATTAGAAGAACAAAGAAACTGCAGTGCTGGGTGTAAAGCTCTCTACCTTCTGTATCTTCAAAGCTAAACACGTACAAGGAGGTGCAAGCAAGCAGCAATTTACGCACAAGCAGAACAAAAGGCCAAGGGCTTAATCCTGCAAAGCTTTATGCACACTTATCTTTACACTCGTGATTAAGCCCAGTAATTTTGGTAGCACCTTGGCTCTGGGATCCCTCTGAGCATGCAATATTAGACTCTGGAATTAGCATGCAATATGTTGAACTGCTGCAGAGGACCAACTTATGGGGTGAGCAAAGTGTGCTGCAGAGGCTCAATGGCAGCAAACTGTGGGCTGAGCAAATACTGCAGGCCCTTCCAGGCAGACAAGACAGATTGTCATCCTCTAGAAGTGATGGTATAATGGAAGGTAATGAGCATTTACACAAGCGTTTGAGGGTAATGTTTTTAAATCTCAGAGTCAAAAGTTTAAACCACATGTAGATGACACGGAGACTGGTGCCGGAGAAGCTGGGGCAGTTTGCAAGCAGTGCTAACTCAGAGCACGCTGGGAGAAGGGCGTCTGCGTGACTTGGCTGGACAAGGACAGCCTGGTGGGCTGGAGACCCCCAGAGCCAGGCAGCGATTGCCACAGCCTTCTGGCCCTGTTCCCGACAGAACTGCACATTTCCATCCACACCCCGCACGGCTCCCTGCTGGGTTGTACACATTGCATTGAACAGGGCACAGATCTCGAGCCTGTGGGTCCTTGACCGCAGTCCCTGTCATTAATGGCCTTGATTGTCTCTGTTCTTACCGCATGAGGCACAATGGGGCCCATGTTCTAACTGGGGCCTCTAGGATCTCTTCTAATATGAATAGTAATGACTATAATTATTAATCATTACTGTGATTATATGATTATAATTAATAATCATAATAATGAATCATTATAATTACTGTACTAAATGACAAGCCCCGCTTCCTTCAGCGAACTTCAGAAGCACAAGGAACGCGCTGTTGTGTGCATTTGGTGAATCTCAAGCACCTCTGCACTTAGAAGACCAAGGGGCCCTGTTTGTTTTAAGGACTTCCATATTGTATTTCATTCAGAAACCTACAGCTGCCTTGAATTGTGACCGGTGGAGTGCTGCTACCATATGCAAGGTTCTTTGCTTAAAATCCAACAGTCATGAGCAAGCAGAGATTGGCAAGGGGAAGGAATGTGCATATGGATACTACTTGAGCTACAGAGAGCAGATATGCCTAATATTGCATTTTTTCCATCTTAGATTTACAACTGAAAGTAATTCAGTTCATTGAAGAGCGTTTTCAGAAAGTCCAAATGAAACGGCAAATGCAGAGAGCTGCAGGCATGTGAAAGAGGAAGCTGCTGTGCATGGCCACAATGCTTCTCTTCTCCCTGGGAATGGCTGCTTGGTGCTGTTAGCCCAGGACAAGAATGGGAGCGCTGAGAAACCATGAATTCTATTTTCAAAGATGCAAGTGTTTTATCTGTTGGTGATGGGCACAGTCCAAGCCCAAATGGCTCAGAGATACTGACTGCGGGGTCGGTACTTTGCACAAAACACCTGAAATCTGTTGAGCAGCACTCGGGTACTTTGTGGCTTGTGGCAGAGGGTGTGAACAAGTGCCCTGCAGGAGCCTGCTGGAGTTACCCCATACATTGCTCTGCTTACTGTGCTGGTCTGAGTCACCCAGCTCCCCTCCCTGGCATGAAGAAATTGATCTTGCAGAAAGTCAACCCCATGCAGAGGGTTTTCTTGTTTAGGATTACCACTTCGTTGCTACCAACAGCTCCACACTCGGCAGGGAGCCATACAAGTGTAATGACGGAGTAGAGAAATCCAATAAGTTTCTTAAGACTAAATGTTTGATAAGGGTTAGTTGATATGATTAGATTCAGTGCCGGCGACTTTAAAATGTCGTGATCTATTATCATAGCTGGTAACATGTATCTGAGATAATGTATTTTGCAGCAATTCTACAGCTACCATAACAAAACCCACCACTGCCATATTCATATTACTGAGCACAATGAACTGTATGGGAAAATGTTTGCCTTGCCTTCATACTTTTAGTATATTTTGGAAGGGAAGGGGTAGGAGAAGGCCCCATCCATCCTCCTGTATCAGGAATGAGCCTGCACACAGTTCTCTGAGCTCTGTTAGATGAACAGAAAGTGAGAGCATCTGTGCAGCAGCTCCTCTGCAGTAAGGCGGGGAGAGAAACAAACGCTGATAGCTACGAACATTAAAGAGCGATCATTTGGGCCACTTGTCATCAAAAGGGTCTACCTCAGATGTGCGCTGCTTTAGGATCGATACATGGGTCTAGAGTGAGGTACACAGGAAGATGAAGGATTGATTTTATTTACAACATATTTGCTGTGCTGTTACTGACAGGTTGGGCTTTGCAGAGGAAGCACATGCAGGGCATCACTGCTCGAGCACTTTACCAGCCATTACCTGTTGGTTTATAGCTCCTCGCAGGGAAGATAAAAACTTGTAAGCATGGAAAAAAAGGTGACTAAAAGACAAGTAACTATTATGGCTTAATTATAACATTGATGCTCAGGCCTGAACTTGGAGCAGAATTTAGCTGTTATTCACCATATTCCTTCGTGCAGTGATTTCTAGGCACTTGGTATTTTATGAGAATAATGAAAAGATGAAGGCATAAATCTCAAAGGTAATTTAAGGCCTAATTCTATCAAGCGGAGTCAGAGTGAAATAACTCCGGGATTCTCCACTGAGACATTGGTGTTCCTCCAGAGGGAGATGCTGAGGCACTCCCGACAGCAGGACTGACGCCCAGCGTTGTCAGGCAGGATCAGGTGTTGGCTTCCTATAGCATGTGTTCAGAGGTGGTGGGAGCACTGAGATGGGCCCTAGGGCAGTCAGGGCTACTTCAGACAAATACGTGCATGTATGGATGATTTAATTACCAGACTGTTTAGGAGAATTTCTAATCTCTCTTCAGCCACTCACACTGACATCTCTGATGTGTGATATCATTCAGATTGAAAAGGGAATCCATTTAATGCCTAAACACTGCAATTACTTCTTTAGATGCCTGGGAGCAGCTCAGAGTTCAAGCACATGATGATCCTCAACCCTGCTAAATTAAAGGCAATAGACCGGTGTGGGGAGAGAAAGAATGTTCAAGTACGCAGTGTTTCAAAGGCTGTGGTTTGCAAACTGACACGAATAATTTTCATACTAGAAGTGTAATTTAATAGGGCCAAGGTTTCCAAACTGAGGTGTGCATCATGCCAGAGATACATGAGCAAAAACCAAGGCAGCCTGGCTGGTGCCTGGCCAGATGCTGTGCACAGCCAGCACAGGGCTGCTGGGACGTTAAGGAGAGGCTGGGGATGGGAGGCTGCCCAAATGGTGCTCCCACATCACTGTTGGCAAGGTGTGCCATTCACAAAGTTGCTCACTCCTTACAAACAACCCTTTCTTTTTGTGATCATGTCACAAGGGCTGGGATGGAGAGTTGTGCTAATTTTTCCTTCCCTCTCCATGTATCAGCAGTCAGAAGGCACGCACGCACACAAACGCTTTTGCCATCTTAAGTGTTTTGCCAAGCCATGACCACAATCTGTCCCGACAACTTCTGGCAATTGTGACAAAGAACGTATGGCTCATGTGGCAAAATGTGCTGGCACGTCCTCTGTAGTCCCCATCACTTATACAAAGCATTCAATGCCAGCTAGTAGCTGCTGTGCTACAGCCACTCACTTCACACCAATAGCGTCCTCTCATCCTTTCTTTTCACTTCCCTACCTGTTCTTTTCCTTCATTTTACCTTTTTTTTCCATCTTCTACCTCTCTCTCTCTTTTGTATCCTATGTAATGACTGAAAGGGCCCTGCAGAGCTCTCCTGGCACAGCTCTGAACAGCAGGAATGCACAACCACACGGCTGGCACCCAAAGATCCCTGGCAAGCTGAAGGGTGAACGGCCTGGAAAGTGAGCACGTGAGTAAAAACACAGCTCACGGGAGTATGGGGGGGGGGGGGGAGGGTTAATGAACTTTCTGGATGTAATGTAGTGCTGCTCTACCTAACTGAAGGTATTTGCATAGCTGAGATCCGCCTGGTTATTTATTGCATTTTGGCTGTCTGGGTGTGTTGCCTGTTTTTGTTTGGTAGTTGCTAATGTTTCTGATCTCAACTGCAGAACATATTTATGGTTCAGGCAAGCTGCCCAAGAGACAGCCCTAAGGAAATAGCTTGCCCCGAAACAATGGCGTTCTGCATCTTGTCCGGAACATGTCTGACAGCACGGAGTGTGCTTGGGGCTGGTGGGGCTCATCCCAGAGGTGCGGTCGCAGCCTGACACGGCTGCAAAGGGCAGCTGTCTGCACCTGGGGGGTGGGTTCTGCTTTGCCTCTTCCATCCATCCCAGTATGGCACGAGAACTCACCTGGCTATGGCAGGTTGGGGTTAAGGTAAAGGAGGAAGCTGTGTCTGGAGTTGCTGTTCCTTACCCATTGCCTAAAACTAAGACTAATGCATCAGAGTCGGTGTTCCTTGGAAAAGATGAAAAAAAATCAAGAAAAATATTAAGACTAAACCTAGTGTGACCAATCTGCTCTGAGGCCTCAGTTTTATTCCTTCATTTTCACCACAGATATGGGTCCTTTCATATTTGGAAAGGAAATTTGGCACTCGTCTCTCTCCTCCAGGCTCACATGGTCGTTTCTGATGATTTGTTAACAATTTAATTGCTCTAAAAAATAAAAGATTTTTTTTCCATAGGAAATATAAATAAAACATTGTTCAGGGTAATGTGGTAACACAGACAGTTTAACTTCATCACTGTCACTGCGTGTTCTGCCCCTACAGTTTGTCCTGAGGTTGGCTTGATGCCATTCTCAATGGTTCTGTCTTGATTTCAAATGGTATGCAGAACTGCATGGTGGTACACCTGTGGAAGATCATAGAAAAAAACAAGAGGTGGAATCTTATTTGAAAGCTAAATGTGATCACGAGACACAGTAAGGTTCAGTCTTCTGCTTGAAGTAGCAGGAGACATTTTGCCACCAACTTCAGCCACAGCAGAAGGCTTATGATGAGCACACAGCAATAAGCAATGTCTTTCGTCCTCGGCTCCACCATTGCCTGCTGTAGTTACAGCCCTTTTTCTTCTCATTTTATTCAAGATACATCAAGTTCTCGATGATCCTTATGGGTCCCTTTCAACTTGAGTTATTCTAAGATGTGAGCACTTACTTTGTCCTCCTCCTTAGGCTCCTGGGCCACATAAAGCAGCCTAGCACTGGTGTGTCCTAACCCTGGGTGAGGTCTGCAGAGTGTTATTGCAGGGCAAATAAATAACCCATAACCTAGAACTTCTTCGAGAAGGCTTTAAGAGGGCTGAGAAGGAGGGCTCTGTTGGCCTGCAGGAATGCTGCAAACAGGGCAGTGCTGGGGTCCACCGAGGTTCCCCTGAGTGCCGGGAGTGCCCACAACTCAGAATGAATAATCTCCTTACTGCTTTCTTGGATACTCTGGGATGTGCAGTGCAAATAAGCAGACCCAAGCACTTCATCCTCCAGGGTTCTCCCAGGCAGTGCTCAGAGCTGAGTGAGCCACGAGTGGGCAGTGCCCATCCATGGAACCCAGAGCCCTATGCACCGGGGCTGGGAGCTGGAAGCCAGGGGACCCACACTCAGCTCTGAGCACTCTGTATGTGTGAATTTGGTTGTTTCTGGCTGTGCATCCCTCCAGCACACCCTGCCCACTGCTTCCAGCCCCATTCCTCCACGTGTGCCAGCCATGTCCCAGGCTGCACAGCTTGCCGCTCGCGGGAAGTCTCCCATTTACCAAAATTGTAATATTTGAGCCATTACGAACATTTTTCGCAATTAAAGCTGCCACACAGTTTAGTCAAAGACATGATTGTGCTGTTTGCTGCTGTCTCCGATTAGGAATTTAGTTGCCTAAAACTTTCCGTGCTGTCCAGCAGAGCGCAATGGGCTGTTGACGGCTCTGTGCTATTTTTTCAGCGGCACTGGGAGAGAAATGGGTTTGTTAGAATATTTTCACACTGAATTGCAAATGATCCCATGCAGCTATTCTTTTCTTCTCTGCAAATATTTTCCATCTCTGGTCTCCAAACAGTTAAATGAAAGACAGCCAGTAACATGGAGAGCTCTTTAATCCTAGGATAGGCAATTGCAAACAGAATAGAGGACATCAACCTCCTTTTATTTCCCATTTAGGACCTGGAGGTGAAAAAGCCAATATTCCTCCGTGTGATGCATCTAGCTGAGCAGATGCTGAACTGCACATGTTCATTTTAGTCCACTCTGCCAGTATATGGAGAGCAGAAGTACTGACACTCCAAAGCAAGGCTCTCGGCCACTCCAAACTCACAAACCCGTGTTTCAGCCCCTGTGCCTGTCCCTCTGGGGTCAGCCCTGGTCCCACGGGAGAGGTCCTGTGCCAGGGTTACTGAGGCCGGCAGGAGGGCAAGGAAAAGGGGGGGAGAAGGAACAGTGGGAGCCGCTAGTATGGCTGCGCAATTTTGTAAAATGGCCACCTCGGGTGGGGAGAAAGAGAGCGGGGAAAAACCTCCGTGTGGAAATGGTTGCAAATGAGAACGGCCTGACCAGAAAGTTTCGGCAGTGAAAGGGGCAGAGCTGAAGATGCTGCGGAGCGGAGATGGGCAGAGGGGCAATCGGACCCCTCGGCATCCCGGCCCAGACACGCACACCGCAGCTCCACACAGCTCCGAGCTGCCGGCGCCCACGAATCCCCACCAGGTCCCCGTGACACGGACGTGTCCTGATGAACCTCGCGGGGCAGCAGGAAAATCGCTTCGGGGCTCCGTGCAGCACCCAGCGCTTCCTTCATTATTTCCACGCTCTCGTTTCATCTTTCTATGGCTTTGTCATAAAAAAAAAACCCCACTCCGGCTCCCTGTTGCCCTTCGCAGCGAGTTTGCAGCGGTCCCCCCACCGCGGGGCTCAGCGTTGCGCTCCCTGCGCCTTGCGCGCCCGTTGCGCGCCCGTTGCGCACCCGCGCAGCGATCGGATTGCCGTCCCGCAGTGCCCAACTGCGCTGGGATCGGGCACGGAGCGCGGAGGGGCAGCTCAAGAGCCGTCTGCCACAGAAAGACAGCCGGGCGCCGGCACAATGGGCTGTTTTCCATCCGTTGTGTAAAGAATGGTGAGCTGATGGCTTTAAAATTCAATTGAATACCTGCCCGGACCTAAGTCTAAATATTATTTTTTAAAAGAACAATATGTAATTAGAAAGTATTATTTAACAACTTAAACGCCGATCCTCTAGGAAATAACAGCCTTTCTTCGCAAAACCTCCGAGATTGACTCCGCTTCCTCCTGTAAAATGAGGCCAACTTGAACTCTCCAAAGAATCAGTGAGATCAAGTTATTTCAGCGCTCAATTTACAGCTCCGGGGGATGTGGGACCCTTTCCCAGCTATCTGGGAAGGCTCGGAAATAACCCCGGCGAACAGGAGGGGGGAGATGGAAGAGGAATGAATTCCCGAGCACCGTGCTAACACCTGTAGTGTGTCCGTAACTCAGCTTCTCTGCGGCCGTCGCCGGGAGCGGGCATCTCTCCGGCAGCGCGCAGAGAATCGCGAGTAGGGAAAAGGCGCAAGCAAACAAACAAATAAACGAACGTATCGGGTTCGCTCGTTTGGGATGAGCAACTCTGAAACTGGGGCGATGCCGTCGTGATACGGGCGAGGAACGACGCCTGCATCTCCGGAACGTCGTCGCCTGTTGATGCGCATTCCCTTGAGCCGGAGGGAGCGAGTAGATCTGTTAGTTCCACAGTGGCCTCAAAATAAAGATCAAATCCGATCACTCCGAGTGCCCCTCGGGGGGCCACATATTTCGCGGCTCTCTGCGATGTCACAACCTCCCCGCAAACCCTCCGGGCTCCTCTAGCTTCTCTCCTTCCTCCCCCGCTCCTGCAAGGACCGGGGCAGCCCGGCAGTGCGAAGCTCGGGGTGCTGCAGGGAGGGAGGCCGAGAGGGATACCCGGACTCCCCGCCCCACCGCTGCCTGCCCCCGACCCTCCCTCCTCTCCCCGACCTCGGCGTGGAGCTGCGGGCAGCGTTGCCCGGTGCTCGGCCCCGCACGGTGCATTGACAGCAGAGTCGCTCCGCTGCGGCACCGCGGGTGTGCGGAGCTCCTCGCAGGCTCTCGCCGCTCCTCTCCTGCCCCTTTGTCTGCGGGGAGCGATCCCCCGAGGAGCCCGGCCCGAGGTTCCCGGAGCGCGGCCAGCCCCAGCCCGGAGCTCCGCCGCCTTCCTGACCTGCGGGCAAACAAGGGCTCTCGTTACCATATGATCTCTCACTTTTTTCTTTAATTTTTTTTTTCAATTTTTCCCTTTTTTTCTCTCTCTCTCTCCTCCCCCCTTCCTTATTTTTTTTAATTTATTATTATTATTATTATTATTATTATTATTATTATTATTATTATTATTATTATTATTATTATTATTATTATTATTTTAACGGTCTCTAGAAGGCGAAAAAACAACCAGGTAGACACTTTCCGTAGAGAGCCGCTGTACACTCTCTAGTTTTCCCATATGGAGAAAATTACCCCTCGACTTCAGACTTTCGTTGGATCCCGGCATCAAACAACCCGGAGCCCGCAGCGCTCGGGAGAAGGGTCACTTTCGATTCCCGAGAGCTGCTCCTCCCTCCCGCTGCAGCCGCCGCAGTCCCGAGGGCTCTGAGCTCCGGAGAAACCCCGTTGCGGTGCGGCGGTGGCCGGTGCTTGAAACTCTCAGCCCGGTGCCCTGAGAGCACAGCCCCGAGTCTGCGAATTTCAACACGCGTCTACGGACGAGGGCTCTGCCCAAGCGGAGCTCGGGTCCTCTCTCAGCACAGCTCTGACAGAGGCCCGACCTTTCCCTTTGTTCCTGCTGCGAAAAGAGGCGGCCCGGCACCAGAGAGCTACAGTGCCCCGCAGGGAACACGGGGAGAGCCAGCACCTCTGGCCGGGGACCCCCAACTTCAGCTCAGCGCCGAGGGGAAGTTTTCAAGAACTCCTAAACACGCTTTCCCCTTGTTTTTTTTTCACCCCCTCATTCCAGGAAACCGTAAAATGTATATATACAGACTAAATTAGCTTAAATTCAGAACGAGTCCAGGGGTGCGCGCAGTTGCTGGATGGAAGCATCCAACGCGATGTTAAACTGCGTTTACATCGGGAGCTTTTACTGGAAGCACGCACTCAGTGTAAAGAAAATTCCCCACGTGTGCGTTGGACACATATCATGCGGCTAGAAAATGTCATCCCGGAGCTCGGGTGCCTGAAAAACCCAAGGAAAAAGCTGATTTTGCTGTGTTTTGTTGCACGCCGTGTGACTTCCACAGCTCACATCCCGGCTCGTTGGGACTCTGAGAGAGGTCCGAAGGGGCTCTGAGAGATGAAGTGGACATTACGCGTCCATCCCGAGATGCCACTGCCAGCAATTACGTGCTTCGAGTCCTCGAGAAATATGCAAGGTTTAAAATGAAATACGTATTAACGAGTATAAGGGAATGATGCTTTTATGTGCTAACGTTGAGTCGCTATGCTTTCGGAGGCTGGAGGAGTATTGGAGTTGTTCCTCGTCCTTCCCTGCAGCCTCCTTCTGCCCCGTGCGGGGATGGACGCCTCGGGGGAATGGAGGGGTCAGTGTTGGCCGGGGGATAAATCCCCCAGAATGCTTTCTGCGCTTTGCAAACCCGAGTTTCACCAAACGATAGGCGAAGAGAATGCAAAAACGAAGCTCTCACTGAGAAAAGGAGAAGGGAAGCGGCAGAGCTTACTTTCCACAGGGCTCGATCCAGCACTGGGGTCCGCAGCTGCCCGGTGGGGCTGCAGAGGCCGCCCCACAACATTGGGGGTTCCCGGGGCTCCCCCGGTAGAATCGGGAGGAGATCCCGCTGCTGCTCGGCAGTTCACCTCGTTGAGCAAAAGTCCTCCTCCGTCCCGCAGAAAGTAGCACCGAGCCTCACACCGATCCCCGGCAAAAGCCGTCGCGAAACGAAACGCGAACGTCCCCGGGATCGGGCGCTCCGGGAGCGCGGAACGCGGAGAACGTAAAGCTCTGAGCGAGAAACTAAAAGCGCTCCGGTAGTAACAGCGCCCAAGTGACTTAGTCGAAAATATCAGTGTCATTTTCTCATTTGCCTTAGAAACACAGCTTTTCAATGGCTCATTTTTGTTTGTCGGTTTTTTCTTTTTTTTTTTTTTTTTTTTTTTTCCCCCCTCTCGTTTCAACAGCGGTAAAGTCACTCCGGGGGAAAGTTGGGGGAAGTTTACCGCTATGACCCCCGCTCGGGTGGGAGCTCCGGGCTGCCCCAAACGCTGCTGTCGGAGGGGGATTCCATTTGGGAACCGGCACGAAAAGGCACTTTCCTGCCCAAATCCCCACTCCTGAGCCGCGCCACTCGCTGCGGGGCAGCACTGATGGGAAACGCGAGTTGGTTATAGGGTTTGGAGGGGACAGCGAGGAGTGTAAGGTGGGCGCGGGACTGCCCGTGTGCTACGCAGGTGCAGAGAAGGTATATGAGGTGAATTTTAGTTTGGGATCCACCGAATACACCAAACAAGCATCAGGTGCGGCACTTCTCCTTGCACGCCACTCGCACACACGCACCGAAGGAAATCCCGAGGTGACGTTCCTCGGGATGCTCCCAGTTCCAGCAGCGGAATCATGCAGCGGGCGGATGGGAATGGAGAGGAAGGAAAAAAAAAAAAAAAAAAAAGCGAGCGATTTTCAAAAGGTTACCCTCCTCCTGCCGCGATTTTGAATGAAGTTTGAAAAGAAAAGCGCAGGGGGTGATTAGGTCGCTCGGAAGCCGAAAGGTTCCGTGCCCAGCTGTGGACGGCGGCGACCTTCTGCCGGGAGCGACGACGGCCCGGGGTGCGCAAATGTGCGCAAAGCTGCGCGCCCCGAGCAGCCGTGGCTCCCCGCGGGAGGTCGCTGCCGGCGGCAGAGGGCGCTGCCGCCCCGCAGATGCTCCGGGACCGGGCAGCCCGGGCAGGACCCGGCCCGGAGCGGATTCCCCCGTGGGGAGCCCCGGGAGCGACCTGCGCGCAGCACCCGAGAACCGCTCCCCAGTGGCGGTGCCCCGGAGGTTGGGTCACCCCCGCTCCGTTTTTTTTTCTTTGTTGTCCCCATCACCCGCTCGAAAGGAATCCACCTGCTTAGCCGAGCCCACCGGGCATCCGTGCGACCCACAGCCGTGTTTCCCCGTACCCCGCTCTCAGGATCCTGTCTCAGAGTCTAAATCCCTTTTGCCCCGCGTTTAGGACGCCCGAAACCGAATGGAACTGTACATTTCAGGCGCTCCTCCGGCTCCCGCAGCCCCCCAACTGCGCGACTTCTCCTTCCTTTTGCGGACACAGATTCCCGGGACCGGAGGGAGCGGGGACAGACGAACGCAACCTGGAACTGAAAGTTACGTGGGGGCTGAAACTTCCCTCCCCTCTGCTCCTCGGCCGCGATAGCTCAGCCACAAGCAACCGCCTTACCCCGAGGTCTCCGGCATCCGAGGCCTTCCTCGCGTTTTCTTCTTGGCTCGGCTTCTCAAAGATGAGTATTACTTTGGAAATCCGAAGCCAGTGCCTCTGAGGCCAGCCATGTAATTTGACTGCGAATGTAGCGCACCCCTCCCTCCGAGAGAGGCTGCCTCCAAGAGTGCGTTTGAAGCAGATCGGGGACTGCTGGGAAGGAGCCCCTGCCAGATTTCCTCCTCGCAGCCGCCAAGAGGACAGGAGAGAGCGGCCCACGAGGCTGCGTGGGGAAAGTTCACGGGAAGAGCTGCGGGGTTTGCCGAGGGCAGTGCGGGGCAACCCCATCAAAGCGATGGGGACAGCGGGAGAGACCTGGGGAGAGCACTAAATACTGCCAGCTCCCATCGAGAGTCGTTCTGGGTTTTCTCCCCGCTGCCCGTGGCCCGTTTTCTCTTTGAGAAACCGACAGAAGCGCTGCTCCCCGCACGCGTATACACAGACATACACATCTAGGTGGCTGTGGATGTGGAGGAGCAGCGTGCGGGGCCTGGCAGCTCCCTGCAGCCGCAGCCCTGGGGGACAGCATCGGCACGGGAACGCGGCCCCACGGATGCTTCCCGGCAGTGCGTGGGGAGAAACGCAGTGCGCTGCGTGGACACTGCTTCCCTGCGTGTGTGTGTGTGTGTGTGTGTGTGGAGACGGGGCTGTTTGTCACACGGATCCAGCCCCCGGTCCCCCAGCTGCTAAAAGATTTGCTGCAATTTTCGAAGAGGACTTGAAGTTGTCTCGGGATATCTGGGGAAATTAAAAAAAAAAAAAAAGGAAAAAAAAAAAAAAAGAGGAAGGAAAAGAAAAAGAAGGGGAGGGGGAGGGGGAAAAAAAAAGAGAAATGAGGAAAAGGAGGAAGAAAAAAAGGAAAAAAAGAAGGAGGGGAAAAGGGGAGAAAAAGGGGGGGAAGTTTTCCAATTCAGGCTCATTCTGCTGTCGCAGTGCATGTAAATACGCAGATGCAGAACGTGGCTCTCCGCAGAAGTTTTGTTCTTTGCGCTGCTCTGAAGCAGAACGCGGCCGGACCCGCACACCGAACCCCTCCGCATTCGGGGCCCTTTCTGACCTCCGTAACGCCGCAGCTCTGCGGGAACGGCGTTACGGGAACGGGGCTGCACGAAAAAGGGACGGGGGGGACCTAAGAAGTGTCAGAACAGGGGCTGGGGCGGCACAACCGGAGCCCAAATGTACGCGACCTGCACCGCTCCGGGAGAAGAACCGCGCGTGGTGCGCGGATCTCTGCGCGCACGGCCGCGCAAAGGCAGCAGCTCCCCGTGTAGCGGACCCCTACACGAAGTGACCCCGTCCCGAAACAAGAGGAGAACGGACGCTGCTCGCCCGACCCCACTTTGTCACGTCCCTTTAGCACAGCTCCGAGGTGCTCCTCTCGAAGCCGTCGGCCCACGAGAGCGGATCCGTCCGCTGCGAGAAGCGGGGACGCTCCCAGCCCCGCTCTGGTCCTAGCTCATTCGGAGTAACGGATTCTTTGTGTACAAAACGGGGAGGAAATAGAAAACAAAGTGCAGGAATGAGGGGAAGGAGCCGGGCTTGGGTGCAGCCCCCCCCCATCTCCCCTCTCCCACCTCCCTCGTTCCCGCAGCACCATTCGTTTACATCCGCAATTCTGCATCTTTCAGATAAATTACACATCGGCGTAATAGATTTAAAGCACGCCAGATTTTTTTTTTTTTTTTTTATCATTAATTGTCAATGTGCAAAATACCTGCTGGTACTTCACTTTAGAAGAATGTAATTGGCAAAAATGGGAGGCTGATGAATAGATAATAGATCCTTAACTACCAATAAACAGTAAGCACCAGCCAAGAGTATTAGGATGTGATCATAATTATTCCGCGGCCCCAGCCAATGGGAGGAGGAGAACTCAGCCCTAAAATCAGCCCCGGACCCAAAGGTAATCGCGAAAATCCGGACAGGGCTGGAGCCGGGGATCGCTCCCCCGTCCCGCCCGGAGCGCCCCGGCCCCGCGGGATGCGGCCGCGCTTCGCTTTGTCTGCGGCCCCGCGCGGTGCGGGCGCTGCGCGGCAGCGGAGGGACGCGTAGAGAAGTTGGGCTGCGGAGCGCGGCCCGACCCGGAGAAGCGGAGAGCGTGGAGGGCACCGCGCCGGGACCGCGGGGCTCCGCGCACAGCCAGGTAAACCCCGATGGGCCGCGAGCCCCGGCCGCGCTGCGGGGAGAAGGCTTCGGGCTGCGCGTCCCACCCCCACCCCGCGCTCCCCCCAGCGGAGATGCGCTCTGCCCCCCCCCCCCCCCCCAACCCCAACCCCAACCCCAACCCCGACCCCAACCCCGACCCCGTCCCGCCCGGCCCCGTCCCATCCCGCCCCGTACCTCCGTCGGCGGCTGCGGGGCTGCGCGGGGGCGGCTCGGGGCGCGGCTGCGCGGATGTGCGCGCTCCCCCCGCCCGCCGCACTCCGATCCGCGGCTCCATCCCTCCCGATGGCGCTGCCCGGCGCTTCGCCTCCCCTCTGACGCACTTTAAAGAGTCTCCCCCTTCAACCTCGAGGCGAGTAATAGCGACCAATCATCAAGCCATTTACCAGGCTTCAGAGGAAGCTGTTTATGTGATCCCAGCGCTAATTAGGCTCATGAACTAACAAATCGTTTGCACAACTCGTGAAGGGGCCGATCACATCCATGGATTGTCTTTGGACTTAGGGAGGGCGGGGGGGGGGGGGTGGGGGGGTGGGGGGGCGACCGCCTTTTCCTCGCAGGAGGGAAACTTCTCCCAGCAACTTTCCGCGTGTGTGTGTGTGCGTGTGCGCGCGGCGCGCGTGTCTCCCTTTTGGGTACCGCCGGCTGCCGCTGCCTCCTTCCCTCCGGCCCCCGTCTATTTATGTGTGTATCTATCCCTCCTCAAGTCACTCCCCGCTGCAAACTTCCCCGGATCGCCTCCTCCCGCGCACCGCAGAGCCACGCACAGATTTGCCGGGGGAAGCCCGCCGCCGCCGCACCATGTTTCAGCCCGCGCCCAAGCGCTGTTTCACCATCGAGTCGCTGGTGGCCAAAGACAGCCCCCTGCCCGCGTCTCGCTCCGAGGATCCCATCCGCCCGGCGGCTCTCAGCTATGCCAATTCCAGCCCGATGAACCCTTTTCTCAACGGCTTCCACTCCACCGGCAGGGGGGTCTACTCCAACCCGGACTTGGTCTTTGCGGAGGCCGTCTCCCACCCGCCGAACCCGGCCGTGCCCGTGCACCCCGTGCCCCCTCCCCACGCCCTGGCCGCCCACCCGCTGCCCGCCTCGCACTCCACGCATCCGCTCTTCGCTTCGCAGCAAAGGGATCCCTCCACCTTCTACCCGTGGCTAATACACCGCTACCGATATCTGGGCCACAGGTTCCAAGGTACGTGAAACTTTGCCTCGTTCCCCCACGCTTGGGGCGGGTGTGGGGCGGTGGGGCAGCGCCGGGCTCCGTTTTCCCTTCTCCGCCCCTCTCGGTTCCGACCCCGCGGAGCTGTCCCAGAACGGGGTCCCGGCTCCCGTTCTTTTCGGTTCTGTTCCCTCTTCGGTTCGTTTTCCCTTCGAGGAAAGGGCACGGCGGGGTTTATTTATCCCCGAAAGAAGCGGGGGTTAAACCCGGGGCGGAGGATTTAATGAAAACGTACAAAGGGAGAGACGCAGAGGAGAGGGCTGGAGGGGCTGCGGGACCCCCGCCCCAGCCCGGCCCTGACCCAGGGAGAGGAGAAGGGAAACCCGAAGCCCGGAGCGGGGACGGCCCTAAAGAGATGGGAACCGCACAGCGGGGGCAGCCCGGAGCTGCCCGGTGGAGAACAACCACCGCGGGGAAAGAGCCAAACCTACGGCTCCACGATGAACAAATCCCCCCTGCTTTAACCCTTTGCAAATGGCAAATCCTTCTGCCGAGGGTGAGCCGCAGCCAGTCCGGTTCTGCTTCTTTCGTTTCGTGAAACAATAAAGCTAAATAAGAATAAGAAAGAAGAATAAAAAAAAAAAAAAAATCCGCCTCCACTCGGAGGACGCCATCTAGATCTGTATTTTTAGATTTTTATGATTACAAAATTTCGCCGGCATTTTCCCTTTATTATTCCCGAACGAAACCCACCCACCTGCGGGTCCCCGCTCCCCCGATAGAGGCAGCGGGAGGGACAGCGGAGCTGCTCCGCTCGGTCAACGAAACGAGGGGTTCCTCTGTGCCCGGATCGTTTGTCGCAATCATCCGGAGATCGGTAAAGAGAGGCGGATGAGAGGCGGAAACGCGCCGGTGCTGAGCCCTAACCCGCTCCCAGCACACCCTCCTCCTGCAACGATTCTTAACGCGTTTACGGAGAGGGACTCACGGTGCTTCCCCCGCCTCGAGGGGACCGAACCGGGGTGGACTTTTTGGGGGGGGGGGGTTGAGGGGGGTTAGAAATCCGCAAGACGAGTCCCGGCCCCGCAGCAGGCCGGCCCCGCTGCTTGCTTCCCGAAGTTTCTGTCCCCTCCGGACCGGGAACCGGGGACCGAGGGGAACCCATCGGGAAGCGGCGAGGGGGATCGGGGCGGGCCGTACCCGGATCCGGGCACGGCGGAGCGGAGCGGGGCGGTGCGGATCGGCCGCGGCCGCACGGAGCGTCCGTCCCGGCGGCAGGAGAGAAATCAGCGTAGAAACACGGAGAGATGAGAGGGGAGATGGGCGCTGCGGGATGGGGCCGCACACAGAGCAGCCCGGCTCTGGCCGTCCTTTCTTACTATTACTATTATTATTATTATTATTATTTATTAGTGCTGCCCGGTGCGTGTATACCGTTCGATTTTCTCCCGTTTCTCTCCTTCTCCCTAAGTATTCCTTCCGCACGCTTATCGAAATAGTATTCCGTAAAGCCCCTTTCTGAAAAGCGAAATAAAATAAGGGAGAGGGAGAAAGAGCGGGGAGAGCTTTGCGGCGGTAATGGTGGGAAAGAACAATTCTCGAGCTAAGAACTCCTCTCGGGTGCTCTCTGCTAACCTCTGCCCCTCTGCCCAGGGAACGAGACCAGCCCGGAGAGCTTCCTTCTGCACAACGCTCTGGCCCGGAAACCCAAACGGATCCGTACAGCTTTCTCCCCGTCCCAATTACTGAGACTGGAACATGCCTTTGAGAAGAACCATTACGTGGTGGGAGCGGAGAGAAAGCAGCTGGCTCACAGCCTCAGCCTCACGGAAACTCAGGTAAGGGGGGAGGAGGAGATGGCTGCGGCCGGGATGGAGCGAAGGGACCGTGGGACACCTCGGGAACGGCCCCTGGTCCGGACCCGGACGGGTTCCCCGTGCTGAGTTCGGACCCTGCGCTTCGAAAGAGGAGGGGAGAGGTGTTTCCTTGCCCCAGCTTTAGAAACTCTCTTCTGATTTGGTTTGGTTTGTTTCTTTACGGTTGGCGTGACCCTCACGAATACTCTCGTGAAGGGGCAAAGCCCAGGAAACAAATAGCGAGGGGGGGGGGGGGGGGGGAAGAAAAACAAAATACAAACAACCTCAAGTTTGGATACGGGGGCAGAAAGGCATCGTGTCCAGGTTGGGGGGGGGGTGGGGAGTGGGGGGGGGGGGGGAGGGGTTCAGTCATTCCCAACCCCGCGTCCGTCACAGCGGCGAAACGACGGAGCGGCTCGGGTGGGCACGAAACTTCAAATAATAATAATTAAAAAAAAAAAAAAGAAAAGGCAGAGAAATTATCAACGGCAAGGAATCCCCCTCCCTCTCCCTTCCCCCCCCCCTCCATTGCTGGCTGCTGTCCAGAGCCGCATCGGATCCCGTTCCGCTCCCCGCAGCGGTTCTCCCGACCCGGCCGAAGGGATCGGAGCGCACCGGGACGCGGCCCCGCGGAGCTCCGCACCCCGACGGCGCGGCCCCGCGGCTCCGTGCGCGGCTCTGCCCTGCAGCCTTCGGCCCCGGCCTCGGGGTGCTGCTGCTGACGGTGTCGGGGAGGTGTCGAGCTTTTGTTTTGCTCCCTTCCAACAGCGGAGTCGTAGGGAGAGGGTTCCAGATGGGGATTGTCTTTGCCATACAGTACGGGGCACTGTACTTAAAAATGAAAAAAAAAAAAGAATGAAAGAAAGAAAGAAAGAAAGAAAAAAAAATACAGCCGCAGCCTGGTTCAAAGTTCCCAGTAAACAGAGCGTTCTCCGGGAGGATTAAGTTGTAACACTTTTTTTTTTTTTTTTTTTTTTTAACTCCTTTTCGTGGGGGAAGCAATAAAGAGGTTGGAGCTTTTGTTTTAAAATGTCTCCCTAACAAAACAATAAAAAGGGATCGCCACTTTTATGAGGTTCTCCGAACAAGGGACCGGTCACAGGCTTATTTCCACTGGAAAGCTGTATTTAAGGTGGTCTTTGTGCTGCTTGATTCCGAAGCTGGTCGGGGTCTTTTGTCCGGATGTCAAACCCCCAGTCCCCTACAAATGAGCTCCCTTTTGGGAGATCAGCGTGCAGAAATGAACCGTCCTCCCCTTCAATTAGCAAACTAAAAGCAAATTAAACTCACCCCTTGTTCCCCGCTCAGCTTTTTGATGGGGGACTTTTGGAGAATATGAAAATGCAGTAGAGATGTGTGTCCGGCCAGGCAGCGCTCTGTTCTGAAGAGGCAGCGAAGCGGGTTAAACCAGCTTATTAAAATGCTCCCGTTCCCTTTCCCCCCTCGCTGGGGCCTTTATCAGGCACTTTCAGACAGAACCGGAGTTTAAACTGCTTTAAAAAAAAAAAAAAAAATGTTTACCTTTGGCCGCTACGAGGAGTGTGGCCAGCCCTGGAGATAGCTCCAGATCAATACTATCTGTAATTAAAGCGCCGGAGTCAGCTGCCGGATGGTTAAGTCAGATTTATTCGGCGCTGAACAAATCCGGAGGGGTATTTATGGCCGCACTTCCAGCTCTGTCCCTAATGCGATCGCTCCTGGACGGCACATCCCGAGGAGACGCTCGGGGCAGAGCCGGACGTTTTTAATTTAGGCTCTTTTTGGTTGGTTTGTTCGTTTCGTTTTTAATCGCTTTTCCAAAAGGGAGAGATGTCGCGTTCTCAACCCCGTTAGGGCCGGCGCTCTCACCGCGCTCCGTGCGCGTCGCTCCCGGTGCGGCCGTGCCGAGCCGAGCTGCGCCGTACCGAGCCGTACCGTACCGTGCCGTGCCGAGCAGAACCGTGCCGAGGCGGAGCAGCCCCGGGAGCCCTCGCCAGATGCTCCGGGACACCTCGGCGGGCGCGGTCCCGAGAGCAGCCCGGACGGCTGGAAGCCGGCAATGCGCGGGTCCTGCGCGGGTCCTGCGCGGGCCCCGGGCGTGCGCTCAAATTCCGCGCAACTGCGCGGGGTTCTCCCGCTGCCCCCGGGCTCTGAGCTGCGCGCCCACGACCGTCTTGAGCGGCTGAGAGGGCACATGCGGAGGGGGCATACGTAGCGGCACGGCTCTCAGTAGGCTTCCCTATAGGTGCCTCTATAGGTGTCCCCATGGGTGCCCCTATAGATGTCCCTGTAGGTGTCGGTGTGGGTGACCCTATGAGCGTCCCTGCAGGAGTCGATTTGGATACCCCTATAGATGTCCCCGTAGGTGTCGGTGTGGATGACCCTAGGAGCGCCCCTGTAGGAGTCGATACGCATGCCCCTATGAATGTCCCTATAGATGTCCGTGTAGGTGTCGGTATAGATGACCCCGGTGTCCCTGTAGGTGTCCCTTATGGTTGCCCACATAGATGTCCCTATGGGTGCCTCTGTAGACGGTGGCCCTATGAACGTCCCCATGGGTGTCCCTACGGATATTCCTATAGGTGCCATTCTGGGTGTCCTTATGGACATCCCTGCAGGCGCCCCTATGAATGTCCCTATAGGTGTCTCTGTAGGATCGGGGCCGGCCGCCCGCAGGCCCCACAGGTGCCCACGCAGGCTGTGCACTAACGCCCAGCGCCTTTCCCCCGCAGGTAAAAGTATGGTTTCAGAACAGAAGGACGAAGTTCAAGCGGCAAAAGTTGGAAGAGGAAGGTTCGGACTCACAACAGAAGAAAAAAGGGACTCATCACATTAACCGGTGGAGAATCGCCACCAAACAAGCCAGTCCGGAAGAAATCGACGTCACGTCGGACGATTAAAAAACTGGCACTTTGGGACTTTTCAAGCCAGCCAACGCGTCGAGAGAAAGTGTTAAAGGCTCCCGCACCCCGGCGTGGCGGTGCGGGGAAAGGACACGGAGAGCTTCATCCAAACGCGATTCCCGTCTGGAGGGATGCGGAGAGCGGCGGGGGCACAGCGCGAGGAGCGGAGCGCGGCGCTGCCGGCACGGCCCTGCCACGGGGATCTGCCGGGCAGAGCCCAGCGCCGGGACGAGGGACTGACTGACAGGTATTCCGTTTCTCGCAGTCCACTTTAAAAAACAAAAAAACAAAAAAACAAAAAAACAAAAAACCCGCAAAAAAAAAAAAAAAAAAAAAGCATACCGTCGAAAAAAAAAAATTTTTTTTCAAAAAAAAAAAAAAGGAAAAATCCTAAAAAAAAAAAATAATAATAATCTGAAAAAGAAGTAAAAGAAAAAAAAAAAAGGAAAGAAATATTACCACCGTACGGGACGTTTTGCACTTCACCGTTTTTTCCGTCTTAAAAAGAAACATTTCCATGAGCAGCCAAAACCCACACCTGTTTCAGAAACTTGAATTGCATGTGTAAAGCCGTCTGGGCGAAAAAAAAAAAAAAAAAAAAAAGGAAAAAAATTACCCCTGTTCCTAAAGACAGAAACGAATCGTAATTTTTTTCCCTCTAAGACAGGTTCTTGTGTGCTTTTTAATTTTATTTTACGAGAAATGTGCAGTCTGTAAACATTTTATGATAACTTCTGGCGTCAAAGTGTTCGTGAAGGTGAATGGAGTAGCGGTACCCGAGAGTAGTGTTCCCCGACGGACGGACGGGGGGGGGGGGGGGAGGGGGGGGCCGGGAATGGTCGGAACTTTTGCTGCCAAAAAAAGAAAAGAATCAAATTATCCCTCCCTCCCCCCCCCACCCCCTCCTCCCCTCCCAACTCTATCCCCACTGCGAAACCGAATGCTGATTATTTTTGAACGCAAATAAGGCGCAAACCCAGCGTCCAGGTTTTGGCGGTGGGGAGAATCCGGAGATAAAGGACCGAACATCGCGGATTGAGGTTTTATTTTATTGTTGGTTTTTTTTTTTTTTTTTTCCTCGTTTTTTTTTTTTTTTTTCCTCCTAATGGCCATTTTCATCGGGGCAATTTTCAAGCACTGACCTTACGATATTCCGAGACCATAGAGCTACTAAAGAAAAAAACAAAAAACAAAAAACAAAACAAAACAAAAAAAGCGACAAATGTTTCCTTCATGTCTTCTATACCAGAATGTAAATATTTTTGTGTTTTGTGTTTAATTTGTTAGAATTCTAACACGCTATATACTTCCAAGAAGTATGTCATTGTCAATATTTTGTCAATAAAGATTTATCAATATGCCCTAATACTCCAAGCCCTCCATCCCCCCCCCCCCCCATCCCCGTCCTCTCTCCTCTCGCTTTTCCCCCTTCTCTCGCTCCGTGCGCTCCGGATCCGCGCTCCGGTGCCCGCGCAGCGCATTCCTGCGGCCGTGCGCGCATTTCCTTCACGAACCCACTCGCTCGGAAACCAAAGCCGCAGAGCGCTGCTCGCTGTAAATAAATACCTTGAGAGAGAGAGAGAGAGGGAGGGAGAGAGAGGGAGAGAGAAAAAGGAAAAGACACAAAACCAAATCCAGCCCCATCCCCGCGCACAACCTGGTGGGAGGGTTGCGCGGGTCGCTGCGCGCTCGGCAGAATGCGCGGTTCCCTTGGCAGAGCTGCGGATTTGCGGGGCGGTGATTTTTCTTTATTATTATTTTTAATCTTCCTCCCCCCCTCCCCTCCCACTCCACCCCCTGAATTTCCCCCCCCCTCCCCCTTAATTTTTTTTTTTTTTTTTTTTTTTTTTTGAGCGATCCCGAGCGCTGAGCAAAACTCTGCCGCTGAAGGCATGGAAAAGAGGAAAAAAAAAATCCCTAAAACTTAAAAAAAAAAAAAAGTTGCTCAGGGTCCTTGAGGAAACGAGCTGGTTTTCTGGGGGTACACAGTTGTTTTTTCATGCTTCATTTGCTCCTTAGCCTGATAGACTGCATTAATCAGTTTTATTTCCATTGATAGAGAAACCTCGTCTGCTCTGTTCGGGCTACAAAGAATCCTGCGAGCTTTTGTGAAAGTGCAAATCAGTTTAGGCAATTATCATACCAGGAATATGAAGGGGAAAGAGGAGGCATTGCCCAGTGGTCTCCTTTAATCTCTTAATCCGTGGATCCAGGGGGGCTGGTTGGACATAATTTAGGACAATCTGACTACCCTTTACACTGTGATAAGGCGAAGTTACAATGCATCGCGAAAATACGAGCTTTGTTCGGCGCCCTGCCTTGAAAAGTTGAGATTAGGCATTCCGCGCACGTGGTGCTGGCGGCTCCGGCGGGTGCTATGTAAATTATTATTATTATTTATAACAACAACAGCAACGAAGCGGATTTTCTTTCGTTTCCTAGCGTCGCGGGATGCCCGTGACTTTCTCGTTCGGCGGAGGCCCGGGTGGGGTCGGGTTCGTGTCGCAATGCGGTCCGTCCGTCCCGAGCCGCTCTCCGTGCCCGGCGGTGCCACCCCCCCCCCCCCCCCCCCCGAGGCGGAGCTCTCCGCGGCTCCACCTGAACTCCGCGGACCCACGCGGACCTTAAGCGGATCGCGGCCGAGCAGCGGGCTCGGGCCTTTCGGGAGCTCGTTTCCCATCTTGATAAAAGGCTTATTTCTGCGGGAGCCCTATACTTCCCACCCCCCCCCTCCCACCCCAAGCCTCCCCCCCCCCCCCTCTCCCCCCTTATTTTATTTTATTTTTTTAAACCTCGAGGAAAGAAGAGGGAGAGAGGGGGAAAAAAAAATTAAGCGTCCTATGTAGCGTAACAGCAATAAAATCTTCAGAGAATGCCATTAGCTTTGAAAAAAAAACCCTAAAAGCTTTATTACAAACCGAGCTTTGAAAATAGGGGGGATTAGGAGTCTGAAAGGGTCCCACAATGGTTAGAAGAAAAGGTTTCATGCTAATGAGGTTAATGCCCTTTGTATCTCAGGACTCCACAACTTCATTACTCCCTATCTCCGGCTGCACCAAGCGGCTCAGAACACTGCAATCCACTCCAGCTCTCCCCTGCCTTGCCTAGAGAAGGATTTGATAGCAGCTCTGTTCAAACTAGATAATTATATCTTTTCAAGTCGGAATTAAGATAAAGAAAGTGAAGCAAAGGCGGCTAGCCTTGATCCACTGCAAACAAATTTGGCGCACTTTCGAGTCTCTCTCCCCCTGCCTCAATAGGCAGGACAGGCAGCTTATTAGACCCTCATTTGCTTTATTAATTCATCTATTTAAAGTGGCAGGATTAAAGAGAGGGAGAGAGAGGGAGAGTCTAATGTGGGACAGTGGATGCCAGGCAACGTGGAAATATAAATATTGGCGAGATGCTATCCGAGCGGGCGGTTAAAAATACATTTTCTATTAAATAACTGGGAGGGCTGGGGGGAGGGAAGGTAGATTTCGGGTGGCGAATTACAGAGCACGGCGGATTTTTGCTGCTCGTTCGAATGAGATATCGGTGCCTGCCCGCGGGCGGTCACCCCGACGGCCGCAGTCCTCGGGGTCTGTAGGGCGGACGCGACAGTCCCCGGCCCGCACCTCCTGCGGGACTGTGGGGTGAGAGAGTGCGGAGCGAGGCCGAGGTTTCCCCCGCTGTTCTCCCTCTCCCTTATGGCTGAAGGCCCCTCTCCACCCGGCCTTGCCCTCAAACGCGGCATCACAGCTCCCGGTGCCCCTCCCCGGCTTCTCTGCCGTCGTGCTACCGCGCCGTCCCCACTAACACCGAACCGGAGCTCTTCGCTGCCCGGCTTTGCTCTGCACCCAGGAACTGTACCCCGCTCTTTAGGCTTTTAACCCTTTCCCTTCGAACACAGCCGGCGGCCCTCGGCCTCCCCGGGCCGTGGGCTGATGGGGTCGTGCCCCCCTCCCGTGTGTCTGTCCCCATTTGGAGTCCCTTCTTTGTTGCGTGTTGATTTTTCCCTTTCCCCTCTGACGGGTCTCGCCGTTACTTCGGAGCTCCCGGCGGAAATTAGCGGTCGCCTTTAATTAGCGAGCCCTGCCCGTAGGAAATAGGCACAGCCGGGGCAGCTCCGATCGGACCTCTCCCGATAACGGCACCTCCCATCCACCGCCGCCGCCGTACCCTCGCACAGGGCCGACGAGGAGCTTGGAGAACCTCCTGACCCCTCTGCTGCTGGGACAGCGTTAACCAGGAGGACTACTATCGCAAGCCGAAGGGCCGCTCATCCTCTCCCCTCTCCCGCCTTTAATCACCCCTCGCAATTAGCGCCTGTTGCGGCGGGGCTCCTCCGCACTCAGCGCTCCCCCAGCGGTTCGGTGGGGGCTGCACTACCGCTCCCCTCCGCTCCCGGTAGTGCAGAACCGGTACCCGCAGCTCCCGTCCTTCTGTCTGTCTGTCCGTCCGTGCCCGCCCCCCCCCCTCCCTCCCCATCCCCATCCCCATCCCCGTCCCCGTCCCCATCCCCATCCCCATCCCCATCCCCATCCCCATCCCCATCCCCATCCCCCCTCCCCCTGGGACAGCCGCGGCCGTGCGGGGTCCGGGCGCTGCGGGAGCGGCTTTATAGCGTTGCTGGGCCCGGCCTGACGTCAGGAGAACCCGATCCGGCCCGCTCCGCTCCTGCGTCTGAAACTGATCCTTGAAATGAGAGAACAGACTCTACACAATTCCCATGGCCTTGACATAAGGTACAGCGATAAATATACACCACTAATGAGCAATTACCATATAATCACCTTCCAATTAGCTCGCATAATGATGAATTAAACATTCTAGCCTGCTGGATTAGGTTTCTTACTTTGTATATTATTTACGATGGCTAGCTTCTGCTGAGCACCAAATATCGAATGAGATAGGGAATTTCAGTTGGGCTAATTACGCATTCAGCGCACGCCCGGAGTTTTTGTCACCCGCTAAGGAAAGTGCGTTGGAAGGTGGTGTCCATCCCTTTCTGTCCCTCCTTTTTGATGTCCTAAAACAAAACCCTCTCTTTTCCACCGATGCTCGGCGCGGTGCCCTTCGCCTTAATCCCTTTCCTTTCCCCAGGGCCGCACCGACGGATGGACCCGAAGCTGTCCCCGGGACACCGAAATAATGAGGGGATGGCCCCGGTGTAGCTGGCTGGGACGCACAGGGGCTCTCGGGGAAGCGGAGCGCACGGTTACATCGTTTTAGGAGGTGGGAGGTAACCCCATCACAGGTAGAAGAGCTGTGGTCCCACTGATCCCCCCGCGATGCTCCACACGCGATCCGATGTCTGTGCCGCCCTAGAGCGAGGGCTCCAAAACCCAATGGGTCCGCGGGGGTGAGGATGGGTACAGCCCCCGGGGAGCGGCTCTGGGGACGGGGGGATGTTCCGCAACGGGGCGAGCGGAACCAGAGCGGCCCCGAAGGTGGAGGGCTGACAGCGGAGGTCTGGAGCACGGGGCTGCGAGGAGAAACCCGGCTCAAGGATCCTATGCTGTTCAACCAGACCTTCGGTGCTGTCTTCATGGCTGTGTGAACAAACCCCCTCACAGCCCGGCCACGCACCGGCAGCCGGGAGAGGAGCTCCGGTCTCTGCCTCCTTCACCCCTCCATCGCCCCTTCAGCACCTGCGGGAAATCCGCACGGAATCCCACGGAGGGGGGGATGAGGGGGGGAGGGGGGGGCCTCTGCCAGCCCCACTCGAGGAGCCTTTATCCGTGCAGGGTCCCATCCCTCAGCACCCGGAGCCCCGCAGAGCCTCAGCGGACCCCTGGCAGCCCCAGTGCATCCCTAGCACTCGGATTCACCCGCTTTTATTATTATAATTCTTGTTGTTGTTATTACATCAGGAGGGTATAGTCAGTTCTGTTGGAAAACAACAAAACCAAAAGCGACCGAACCACGCAGGAGAAACCTAAAACAATTTCAACCCCCCGGGTGAGTGCGGACTGAAGGAGTGCCGGGGATGCACTGTGCAGATGAGACGTGGAACTCCTCTGTCGTGCCCCGAGCGCCGGGAAGCGGCTGCTCCGATCCTTCCCGAGGTGAGGAGTGACCAAATTCCCGTTTTATTTTGTGGGTTCGTAACGGAACGACCCGGCTGCACTCGCGGGTAGCGTGGAGCTGCGGCTCTCCGCATAGGGCCGGGCAGGGGATGCAGCCACGGTTGTTTTTATCTTTTGATAAAGACGCTGTCCGGGAAGAAAGCACATCCCTGTGGGTTGCCAGAGTGAGAGATTCCCAGATAACCCGCCCGTGATCTCATTTGTAACCCATCCGATCACGGCAACGCGTGCTCGGGCTGAGATGTGATGGGGTGTGATGGGATGGCATACTGGGACACGAATGTGATGCTCAGAGCCTTTCGTCAAGCTCTCCCTGTCTGCGTCAGCTCCTGGTCCCATAATACCTGCCCGGGGCTGCCACACCGCCCAAAAAAAAAGAGAACGAAAGAGGAAGACGGGGTTTGGAGAGGCTGTTCAAACAAAACGTGAAAGGGTCTTTTCATAAGGACAACGTTATGGAGTCTTACTTGTCGGGGAGCGAGAAATAACGACAGATCTGGGCTACGGCGCTGGCTGAAATCCGTGAGGAAGAATGAGAAATAGGAAGGAAGACAGAAGGAGAGCAGAAGAAATGTGTGAAAAAAGGGTAGAGAGGAATGGGAGAGATAGGAAGGAAAAAAAAAAGAAAGAAACAGTAGAAAGAAACGGAAAAAGAGGAAAGAAATAAAGGGAAAGAAAAAAAAGAAAGGGAAAGAAACAGAGGCAATGAAAAGAAACGCCACGTGTGAAAGGAAAGCACAAGGTTGCAGCGTGGAAATGAATGATGTCACACAGCCGTTGTCACAGGAGCACGGGGAAGGGTCGCGAGTTCAGCACGGGCCGGCTGGGAAATCCGCTCCGATTTGCCTTCGGGAGAGGCAAGGGCTTTCGGAAATCCGCTTTCTTTCCACCACTGTGGCACCGTCCCCGAAGGTTGGGGTTGGGGGAACGGCTCAGCCCCGCGTGTCCCCGCGCCCCGTCCCGTCGGTGGGCAGAGCAGGAGCGGAGCTGGGGGCAGCGCTGCCGGAACGTGGGGAAAAGGCTCTTAGGGATGGTTTCTTTTCTCCTCTAAGGGGCAGAACAGGAGCCGAGGGGGCACCGACCCTGCCTCTCCCCTCGGCCCCGCCGTGTGCCGTCTCTGCGGGACGGGGCGAGACGGATTGCGGGGCCGCTCCTTTTCGGGTACGGGGATAACGTTTAGGCGGCTGCCTAGGTTGAAAAAGGAACACGAGGCGACGCCGACACCGGTTTAATTAAGCAAGGCTCTCGTACCTTCGGGGGGATTGCATCAGTTAGCATGAAATATTCATACGGGAGCTCTCCCGAGCCGCTCCGTTTAATCATCCCCGCCGCAAACGCAGGGCTCCGGCTCTCTACACGTGTGCCATTGATTTCCATGACCTCATCCGCACACCTCCGGGGAGGCGGGGCTCACCGTGACAGCCCCCCTCCCCCCCTCGGGGGTACCGGTGTCCGTCCCGTCCCGTCCCATGTCCCCGCTCAGCCCGCGGCCGCTCTGCACGCAGCTGGTTCAATTACCGCAATGACATATTCCTATTTAGAAACAATAATAATAATAGTACAAATAAAAAAAAAAAAAAATGGACGGGCGGAGGGGCGTAAAGCAAAAATACCCAGGAGGAAAAGAATGTGCCTTCGACTAATTTAAACCGGCTCGAGTGGACGGGCTGTCAGTTCTGTAAGCAAACGACGTTGTGTTGACTCAGATGTTTCTTCGCCGTGATCGCTGCCGGACCCGCAGCCCCCGGGAACCCGCACAGGGAGAGGACATTGGGCTTCGAAGCGATGAGCCCCGCTCCCGGCTCTCCATCAATCACGGCTTTATTGGGTGTCACCGGGCGGGGTGCGGGGAGGGCAGCGACGTTAAGTGGTGCCATTAGGCTGCAGCGCAACAAGCGGAGAGGAGGTAATTGGCAGCAATTCGCGGCCCCAGTCCGCTGACCTGTTAATCTGCTGCCACCAGCGCTCAGCCGGGAAAGGAGGGAGGAAAATAAAAGGTACAGAGCGGGGGGAACGAGTCTCACCGGCAGCAAAGAGCGGTGTTTGGGTGGGAGGCCCCATGCGGGGCCCCATCCCGCATCTCGGTGTCTGGAGGTGTGAGAAGGAAACTCGGACAGGCGGAGGCAGATCGCTCCAAAACAATTCCCTCCCAAGGTTACGTCTCGTCTGGGAGAGGAGATAGGCCCCGGCGTGGCTGGAAGGATAACACTGCCAGTGATTTTTAACAGGTGGCTCTGAGCCTGCTGTGCTGGGAGGAGCTCAGGATAGGAACCGTGACTGCCCCCAGACCGACCTTGTACACAATTCAGGTGGGACCCGTGGAGGTGCCCAAGGATGGGTTGGATGGGGCACTGGGCAGCTGGAGGACACCCAGCCCACAGCAGTGGGTTGGAACTACGTGGTCTTTAAGGTCCCTTCCAACCTAACCATTCCACGATAATGATTGGGGAAACTCCGTAGAAAACGACCTTGGGATCTTACCTCAAATATACAGCCCCAATCATGGGCCCTCACTGGGCTGAGGCAGGCCCCGTGTCTGGGTCCCACACAAGAAGACCTGGGGTATTTCTTATTACTCTTAAGTCCTTCCCACCAGTAAGTTTCAGACTTTTCTTACTGCTGGTGAGCTCTTCTCTTGTGCACAGGCACACAGTGGATCTGCTCAGAACACGCTTGGATTCAAGTCCAAATCAATGAATAAATTGCACAGATGGGTTTCGTTGCTTCTATATTTGCTACATATAACACATCAGCAAAGATGTTCAGCTCATTAGCTGGGACAATACAATAGTGGAGGGGTCAAAAATGAGCATGAAAGAAGTGTTCATTTTTTTCACTTGTGCTGTGACTGATGGTTGGCTGAGCAGCCGTGGTTTATACCAGGCATCTCCCCTAATATAACATACTTGTGAGAAAGCCCAGAGCATTAATACATGACAGAATTAAAAATAGCTCTCTTAGGCTAAATTGCATGTTGTGGAAAGTTCCAGCTATGTTCATCTCATGACATTACTTTAAAGCAGAAAAGCCATCTTTTTTTTTTTTTTTTTTTTTTTACAAGATATAACTGTATCCCAGTATCAGCTTAACCACTGCAGTGGATGTATGCAGCACGTCTGGGTTATATACCAGGCACTGGCAAACCTACATGCTGTAAAATGAAGGTTTCATCATCGAATCGTAGTATGGCTTGGGTTGGAAGGGACCTCAAAGATCATCAGTTCCTAAAGCCTCATGCTGCCTTCCACATGCAGGCCAATGGCAAAGCTGGATGGAGTTGTACACATACATATGGCTCTTGTTTGACACTGGCGCATTGTCTTAGTTTTTAGGGTGACACAAATACCACTCTGCTTTCTTTATTTCTACCTATCCACTGCCACCACCAAGTTATTAATCTAACATAAGAATGGAGACACGGGATCAAATGGTGGAAACCCTCCCAGCTCTGACCCTGGGATGACTAAGGTGTTTGTGTCCTTATCACTTCACTGCTTGCACTGCTGACTGATGCACACTCTGATCCATACATGGCCCAGAAAATCTTCTGAGCACCACAGAGACCTTTAATCATGATGTATCTTTTGGACCATTTCCATTTAAGGATTCATTGCTGGTGTGTGCTGTACCCCAGTGAGCACTGGTGGGGCTCTGTCCTCTGCACATGGCAATCCACGGTGCCTGAAAAAGCAGAGATGTGCTCACCCGTGTGCCCCCCTTCTTCTTTATTTATATTTAGTTTTATTTTTTTATTAATATTTTTTTTAAGTCTGACATCTGTGTGAGATGCAGATGGCAATGTGGCAGACTGCACTTAAAATGACTTCCAAGTGGGATAGCTCTGTGTAATGGGAACAGGGAGGGTCCTCCAACCTGGGGTATTGCAGGGGAACTGAGTCCGGTCCCTGCCCATTCCCTCTAAGAGTGAAGCAAGCTGAGCATCCTCTAGATGGTACCTCTAGATCGCACTGCTCTCTTGGCAAGAGGTGCAGCAGAGCAGGTGAATGTTTGCCCACAGGAGCTCCAAACCTTGTTCCTCTGTGCAACACCTGGAGCAGCGAAGTCCTGGCCCAATCCCGAAGCTGCCAAGGACTCCTGCAGTACAACCAACAAGTACACAATACATCTGCTGCCGAGCTCACAAACCTTTCATGTTATTTATGTACTAATCTGAACAGTGTGGGCCAGATTTTCATCTTAGTTATGCTGGAGTAAATGAGATACGGGTTTGGCCTCAGATCCAGAAGATCTATAGTCAATCAGTGCTCCTAATGTGCTCATCATGGAAATATCTTGGCATGGTGTGGCTGGCCCACTTCAGTGTGACTAGAATAGCAAAGCATTATATTAAGCAAACAGAACAGTTTGATTTATAGATTTGTGGTAAGAATAGTTCAGTTTTCCAGGGTGTTCAATTTAATTAACATTCTCCAGGGAAAAAACTGCTATTGTTTCCCTAACCACATGCCTTCCAATACAAAATAAACTCTTGCTGGTGTGTATGTGCTGCTTAATTATCCTAAATGGTTCCTTTTGAAAGTTGTCTATTGACCTGCTTCTACACTTCACAAGTGAAGCATATCCCATTCACTCAAGAGTGCGTATCTACCTGCACTTAGTGAGAAAGATACCAGATGAATTTTAACTCTGCTAAAACAGGAACACAACCTGATGAACGCAGCGCTGCCAAGAAGTGTGTGCAGATAGAGCTGTGAGGGGAGTGTGCACAGTCAATAAATGGCAGCAGTAGAAACGTGCTATCATGGGATCATTTGAGTTGGACCTGAATTGAGTTCAACTCCCCTGCACTGAACAGGGACATCTAAAGCTCCGTCAGATGCTCAGAGCCCTGTCTATCCTGACCTTGGGTGTCACCAGGGATGGGCCATCCACCACGTTTCTGGACAATGTGTGCTGTAACTTTACTGTAAAAAAAACTTTGTCCTTATCTCCAGTCTAAATCTCTCCTCTTTTAGTTTGAAACCAATTCCTTTGTCTTATCACAGTAGATTCTCCTAAAGAGTCTGCCCGTTCCTTCTTATAACCCCCTCTAGATATTGACAGGCCAATCTCAGGTCTCCTTGGATCCACTTCTCCAGGCTGCACAGTCCCAGCTCTCTCAGCCTGTCCTCACAAGGAGGCATTCCATCCTTGAGCCATTTTTGTGGTCCTCCTCCGGATGTGCTACATCAGGTCCTAGTCCAATACCTTGAGCCCTAAACACTCCACATTTTGGCTGTGCTGGTGCTTAGGGGTTAAGGTGCAGCATAGGCTGGTCCCAAGCAGCTCCTTGTATCAATGTTGTGCTAGTCCTGGTGCCATCCTTTGGGATTGTGCCTGCCATGCCACACCTGGGATATTTCTGCTCCTCAAGATGGAGAGCAAGGAGGTTCCGGGGCTCCATGTACCCCAGAGTTTAAGTGGGAACAACATGGGATGCAGTGAGCGTGGTGATGTGGGACAACAGGAGGGTGAGCTGTCGTGTCGTTGAGTCAGAAGTGAGAGCTGGCTGTAGCCGGCTCCAACTGAACACAATAAACAATCCCACTTGCAACATGCTGTACTATTTAAAGGCTCGGAGATGCCAGTGGGAGCTTTGCCTGGATAGCAGGCAGAGAACAGGTCCTTATTTTCTCTTGTGTCTCTCAGGCACAGCCCCACACGTGTGATGGGGCCGAGTAGCATGGGGTGGCAGCGGGTGAGGAGGACAGCCCCACAGCACAACACTGCTGCTGTCTTGCCTTTAGTTTTTACTTTCCAACAGCAGCATCTCATTGTTTTTTTCCCCTCTTGGGTAAAAAATAAATCCATATTCTAGGGAAAGATTAGATATTTTTTTTTCTCTGCTGTGCAATGCGAAGCAATTTAATGCAAGGTCCCAGAAGCTGTGTTGCTCCTTCTTGCGTCACCGTAGACTGAAGCATAAAGCAACAGGTTAAAATATATTTGTGTGCTCATTCATAAGTTACTAACATGTTAAACTGGTCAAAACAAAGAGCAGATTTCTCCCTAGTATGACTGTGTGTAGTTTTTACAAATGTGGAGGCAGCTTTCCTGAGGAGCATATTTTAAGACACGTCTAAATTATATTACGAGTCAAGGCCCAATTTGGTAACAAGCTGTGAGACATCAAGGATGTTTTAATGAAGAATTCACGCTGGAAAAATGTATGTCAGAAGACATATGAATAGATGCCTCCGTGCTTACTAACCCTTTGCTCCCCGTGCACTGATTTATGGTTAAATGAAATCCACCAGAAGGATTCAGATGAGGTCTGTGCCTTCAAATGTCCACTTGGGTCTCCTCTCCAGAAGGCAGCACTCAGAAACAAAGCGGCATCAGCAGAGATGCCTGAGGTTTGATTTGAATTTTGCTCTAGTTGACTGATACTATTTATACCCTGGACTAATCAGAACCAGGGCTGTTTCATCACACTAAATGTCAGGAAAAATATATCATGCGCATCAAGGGAGAAATCTTGGCCCCACTGAAGTCAATGGCAAAACTCCCATTGATTTCACTGGGGCCAGGATTTCACCCTGAATAGAAACTCATGTTTTATACACAGTTTAAATGGCAATGGGTTTATCTGTGAAATTATTTAAGAATTGTTTTGGGGAAAGATATACTGCTGAAATGCAATTATGTGTTTATTTAGACTCTACAGAGCAATTGGTACTTTCATGAGCAGTGCAACGGAGCTTAAGTGGACCCACCTCAAGGCTGAATACGTAGGAAGTGTGGTTGGGCAGCTATTAGAAGACAGAAATGAGAGCAATTCAATGTCCTCAGACAAAATTTCACTAATAAGCTCCTGGGTTTGCATCTGGACGATCCAAATGCGAATGTTTTTCCTTCTGAGTGACGTAGGATCTCACTAGGGCTCCAGTGCAGCGGATGTAACATATTGGAGTTGATGAGCCTGTTGGACATGAGCTTGCAGCTCTTTGTCCTGCTCCCACACTAATTGAACACAGCCGCAGGCCTGCAGCACTTAGCAGGCTCCAGAGCACTGAGCAGACCCCATGGTCCTGGTAGGGAGGTGAGCAGCGCATCGCTGCTGCCTTTAGACATTGTCAGGAAGATCTGGGGAAGCCCTCCATTCCACAGACTTAATCATTTTTTCTTAGTTGAGAGTTTCTCATCTTCCTAGTTAGCATTGCAAATGAGCAAAGCGTTTCGACTCATGAGTTTCCTTGCAGAAGCCACGTTCTGCTGCAACAACTCGAAAGCTGAAAAACAGGCTGGTTTTCTCTGGATATTTAGCTCACATTGTGTATTCATCCAGCTATGAACTTAATACTTTGAAAAGTATCTGGAGGTCAAGAATCTAGATGTGCATTTCAGTCAAAAGAAGAGCCAGTAATAAAAGAAAACAAGAAAGCAACTGTACACAAACAATACTTGGTGATTGGAAAGCACCATTTTTCCTTCCAAAGCTCTTTGCTGTAGTGAATGAATCACACTTCTTTTAAGCAAAATCATAAATCTCATATCCAAAATATTCCCTTGTTTTGACGGGAGCTAATCAGGCTGATTAATTTTTTCACGAATTTCCCTGAAAACCACTCTGTGACATTGCTTCAGCACTGGCTGCCCACTTTGTACAGACACCGCTCGTTCCTGACATACTTAGGTTTCCTGGGAATTTACAGAGGGTCTCTTCCAAGTACTCAGTAAGTCTGATCTTGTTTAAATTATGTGAATGGACAAAATTATAGCCTTTGATGCTACGTTGTGAAAACATTTAATCTACTTTGTTTTTAGCTTTCCTATGACTGGTACAAGAAACAAAGCATGGGAAAGTAGGTACGTCATGATTTATGGGTGAGTGGCCAGCCACATTTGGAGCTAATCTGTTTTCCAAACATTTATACTTCCTAAGAAACATTTCATCCAAAAGGATAGCTCCTGGAAGTGGCTGCAGGACTGGTCAGAGAGGAGGAAAACATGACATTCGCTGTAGTCACCCTGATTAAGGTCCTGTCCAATTACGTTTAACAAGACAGAGCTAGGGAACTGTCCTGAAATATCCCAGGGAGAGGAAAATATTGAGGAACAAAGAGGCTTCTGGTCTCAAAGGAGTGGAGAAAAGAATTTCAAACCATCCTGACGAATGACTGTAACCACAGCTTGATGCAGGGACAAAAATGGGACAACTCTGGCTCGGAGAAGTCATATTGAAATTAAAAAAGCAAACAAAAAAATAAATCCTTTCACTTCTAGACGGCTAATTTGGCTCCACCTACCAATTAGTCACAATCATCTGACAGTTACTGAGCATGTCCTCTCTAGAACAAACCGGTGGTCTCAGCACTGGTTTTAGGAGGCATCTGGCAATATTCTAGCAGTGTTCTAACAAAACAAGGTTTCTGCTTGCCATTATTGCTGACCACCTCCATAGGAAGGCCAAAGGACTCTTCGAGCAAGAAATTAATAACTGTAAAAACAAAAACAACACAACAATAGTTATTATTATTGTTAATTCACAGGAGGAAATTATACAACTCTTTGAGGGTGGCAGCAATCACACAGCCAAAGGGGATTCCTGTAAAGCAAGGAGACTGTGAGACGCAGTCTGGGGCTGGATTGGGAAAGCATCTGTGACCGCCACTGACTTGGCCAACAGAGCAGGGACAAAACCAGTGTTTGCAGCCCTGCAGAGCTACAGGCAACAGCCGGAGGAGCCCAGAGTCTCACCTTTGTAGCCAGCAAACACCATGTAGCCACATCTCCTCTCCTCTGGATTGACCTGGGTGGCTGATAACACATCTAAAACTGTGTTTTTGCCTTTGCTTTCCTGCCTTCTCTAAAGGAAAGGGAAAAACTGTCAGAGTCCTTAAGTCTTAACTCCCTTGTGATCACTTCGATGACGTATAAAGAGAGTATTTCCACCAAATCTACGATAAGGATTGGAACATAACACTTTATCATTCCTATGTTGGCCCTAAGGTGATAATTTAAATGAATTTTGCATTCTGCGCTGATTTATGGTGGCTAAATTAATGTAATAAAACTTCCCAGACCCTTTTCATGTGTATTATTGATAAAAACACTCACTAAAAGAAATGTGAAAATCTATCTCTGTGAGCTTTAATACTCCATGCTGGCATCTGTTTCTCATTTAACAGGATGACTGAAATGAATGTAACTACAAAAAAACTCAAACAACCAAATGTGTACATATCATTGTGCAAAAACGATCATTTCATCACTCACTGATGATTAGCTCTGATTTATTTGAGCAGACTCTTAGCGTCTGCCGTTCCTTCTCACCCAGGTCTTGAGTTCAGCAGGAGTTTTTCTTAGGCAAGGTCTTCAGGCTCTGACCCAGACATATCCATCTGCAACAACAACAACTGGAAAGGGCTGTGTGCAATGTAATAACAGAGTGAATCAGAAGTTCGGAAGAAGAGTTTAAGTTTCCATTCAGTCACAACCTCCTATTCTTCTATATGCTTCTAGGACATTTAGAAACTGTAATGCACAGTGTTTGAGATGCCCCATGGAGTGGTGGGATAAGTCAGCACTGTAACCTAAACCCATCCAAATGCCCCAGAATGGCATTTGAATATTTCCTTGGAAGAATGTCTCGGTGTCATCCGCATACTGTTCTGACTTTGTTCACATGAATAGTGGAACAACCACAGTGGTTCTGCCAGGACAAATGTCATGCCAAATCCATCAGGCAGACAGCAGCAGCGAGATCACTGGTTGTTCACCATGCTAAAGCAGGGCTAGGAAGCCTGGACTAGTGAGAAAGACGTGATTGGGATGTACCTCTCAGCAATCCCCTTGCTTTCCAGCAGTTTTTCCTAATGATGATTCTTTCAGGTTCCTGCCTCTTCTAGTTCTTCTCAGTGTGTAACATCACAGCTGCATGGCTGCAAAACAGTGTGGAAAGGGACAAATCCTCAGGAATTTTGGATCTGCAGCCCTCAATCAGCCTCAGGGGAGCTGTCCATACTCAGAAGACATCCATCAAGTTCTTACTCCAAACAAATCCTCTGTCATCTGCCTCATCCCATACCCTCTGAACCCAGTGGGAGTCTTACCAGAAAATTCAATAGAAATTGGCCCAGGACTCACCTAAAACACACCTGTTCCTTACTACATAATGTGATAAGCTGCAAAGGTTTGTTTTTTAATTGGGCACTTAATACCAGCTTTGGCAGGTGATTTAACTGTGATTTACTTCCAAGGGAGATAAGAAGTAAATTTCAAAGGAGTTCTGGATAGGTGGTTTAACAGCACAGTGATTACACAGGGACAGTTTGGAAGAACACGGCAAGGTAAGGAAGAACCGGGCATGGGAGTTATTTTTGTTCCTACACTCAGAAGACCACGTGAGATTAGAAAATGACAACAAATTAGAGCAACGTTTAAGTAGTTAGAAAGTAAGAGATTCTGATTGGACATCAAAATTGCCAAACAAATGCTTAATCAGGAGCCAGCGAGGAATGTGTTTCCTCTCCAGCTGGAATGGAAGTGGCCAGCACTATCAGAACATCAATGTATACAAGTGAAACAGTAAAGCTTAGCTGTCTCCCATGGGTAAAATAAAGAGGCATGAAGTAGGGACTTGCCAGTCATCGAAGCCCTTATTAATAGCAACTGCGGCTTAAGGAGCGTGGCTTCTCATTGTTGCAAGCAGGAGGTTACAGAACTCCAATGAGAAAGCAAACATTTCATTTCATGCAAAGCAAGCATTACATGTTAGAATGAAAAAAAAGGAAGTTGGGGGAAAACAGATTAAACTAGAAGACTGCACATGGGATATTAACAAAGCCTTTTTTGCATTCTGCATGACAAAAAAAACAAAAACAAAAACAACTTATCAAGTGCAATATTAAAATAGCCTAGCTGGTATCGGGGCAAATTTGCAATGAGGAAAGAGCAACAGTTCACACCTGTCAATGGATGGGTTTCACCTGCCACATTCACCCAGCATCTCAGCAAATTTTTGATATTTTGCAACGAGTAATTTCAACTGTATGTTTTTGTTCAGATGGGTGAGATTACTGTAGGCTTCTTTATGAGACTATCAACTGCAGTCCTCTATGTAGAAGGCATTGTAAGTAATTAAGATAAATCTATGACAGGGCCCAGAGTACAGTCTGTCCTCTGTATCGAGACATGGGCTACAGGAACTATTTTGAGCACAGGACAAGGTGCCTGAATGTGGCTACCATTTTGGGCTAGGCCATCCCTACTGAAGCTTTCTTTTCCCCTGCTTTACTTGTGTTTCCACGTATCCAACATGAATAATGTTCTACATTTAAAATGTAGAATTTTAAAAGAAGTAGAACAGCGGTAACAGAAGCAACAGATATTTCAGTATGAAGATATGGTTGTTTTGGGATGAAACTATAAAATGTAAGAGCGGGGTGATGTGAACTAGAATATGATCTGATGCCAAAGTAAAAGCAGCCTGAGACATCATTAAATAGGTGTTGCACTTGTCTCCTGGTAGCTCTGATTTAATCATTTTCATCTGAATAACAAATGCATTTTTTTTAGTTATTTCCCTGAGAATACTGAAAAGAGCAACATCCTGCACAGTGAGTGAAACTAGGTCAAAAACTGCAGTAATTACAGAATAATGGCTTGAAAAGGCAGTATTTCAGGACAAGGTGTTTCAAGGCAACTTCAGTAGTAAGAATGACAATGGTATTTATTGCAGGAAATCCCTTGCAAGAAAAATATCTGCCTATTACAGGTGGCAATAAAGTAAAAATTTTGCTTTAGGCGTACTTCTTTCTAAGGCAGATCAGTAAATATCGGAGTTGCAGAAACATTGAAATACTTGTAACTAGTAAGAATTTACAGTTCTACAAAAATGTTGTCAACAATATGTAGAGGTGCTTTAGAGATAAGTAGGTACTTATCCAAGATTTATGGATTATGGTATTCTGTGACATCGTAAAATGTGGGGAATCTGAGCAAGCGATTATTTAACTGGTCAGCCAAAGACTCTCCTTAGTCTATTAGGTGGTGCTATACATCACTGCTGGGGTTATTTCCTTGAAAGGTCTCGGAAAAGGTGTTGTATATCACAAACAGCCCATGACCTCAGAAGCCAGACTGTGAGCACCTTTTCCTCCATTAGCAGTCAAAGTTAATAACCTTTCTGCGTGTGTTTTCTTTCCCCAGAATAAATTAATTACCTTTGAGATCCTTTTTTTTCAGATTGAAGCCATGACCTCCACATTATGGTGGTGTTGGTAATCGACTTTATTTTGAGTCTGATGATTCATCTTGCTCTCATTATATGTGATTTTTTTGTGTGCTGGGATAAGTCATTAAAAGAAAGCGGAGTTAGGTACACCTACTTAGAATGGGTCAAAGGAGAAATCAGCCACAACAATTTAGTGTTTCGCATGCAGCAAGCTTCTAGTGTTTGCTGATTTTGATGAAGTCAGTCTTCCCCTTCTATATTTCGTGCCTATTTAGAATATGGAGGGTCTTGGATACTGTGGAGCTTGTGTTAGCTGCTTTCAGGTGTTGCGTTGCCCCAAAGGCATGTGAAATTCTGTGCTCTGAGACCAGGATACATTGATTAAGTACAGGAAGGTAATTAAGACCTGTAATTCCGAAGGTGACCTATCCATTCACAACTTCCTCTTTGTTTCCCCTGCACCCTCACTTTCCCTATCACCTTCCCAAACGAGAGGTGACACTCCATGGCCCAGATCTATGTGTTACTGTGCAGAACTCAAGTGAAATATGGGAAATATGGGACGTGGATCTCCTGGAGGAACAACAGAAAGGACAAAACAAAAGCTGTCCTGGGAGTCAGAGCCCTGTCCTGGTGGGATGAGGTGATCCAAAGGGAATTTGAGTGGAAGCTAGTGGAGAAATCAATCTGCATGGAGATGTCAGTGTGGTGTCTCTCCTCCTCTCACAGAAAGGGACATCAGGAGCTAAAGGAAAGACTGGAAAACATCTGAAGAATGAAACAGCAGAGAAACCAATCGACACAGAGGAATTGCAGCAGCCAACGAGAATGGAGGGATTTGCATATCCGGAGAGAAACTGCTGGGAAAGAGCTGCAAAGGGATTATGCAAATCCCTGATTGGGTGAATGTGGCTGATTGCCAGAGCAGGAGATGCACACGCTGCACCGTACCTGGGTAACGATTATGTAAATCTCACACCCCCAGCCAGAGTGCAGGGCAATTGGCTAGATGAGGGAAATTGCAGTTCCGCATCAGTAAGTGTCCAGCGTTCAGCAATCACACCTTGCTGCAGGACGGAGTCAGCACAGGCAGGAGCCTCTGACATCCCCACCGCATCCATCGGATGCTTGGACGCCGAGCGGCACCATCCCTATCAAACAGATGGGCGTTTGGATTGCCATTTGCATTTACAGAGAATCTGGCATCGAAGGGATAAGGAAATGGAAGCTCGAATGAGAACTTCTCCATGTTGCCTGCAGTTGTGTGATCCCAGTGCAAATCTATTCTTAGTCAATGAAAGGATGAAATTGCTGAGTAGATGAGCTCCAGCCCTGACTTATGTGGGAGAGATCTGTAGGGACTGGAGATGTAATTGAAACATCTGATTTTCAGTATTTACATATAGTAACATTTACTCTGTGATTTTTGGGCTAGCAATGACACATAGGTATAACAAGAAGAAAACACTGCCCTGACATAGTTACAATCAAAATTTAATGTTCAGAAGTTTATTTTTATTCCTCTTTCTTCCCCTTTTTATTCCACTGTACACAAATATATGCCCACATGTGTTCAATCCAGAATCTCAAATCCAGCATAGCAATGCCTCAGAATAATTTGATTTTGCCCTGAACAGTTTTAACATTTTCAGGAGCATTTTGCAAAAAGGAACTTCATTCCCATGGACACCAAATTCTGACATACTTCTGTAATTCTCACTCAGAATGCTGAAATGGCAGGGCTCAGAAATCTTGGGAAATGCTCTAATAATGTTGTACAGTTAACTGTAAGATGGCATTACCACTTTGCAGTTCCCAAGTCGTTGGCAGTGAGTTCAAATATAGAAACAGAATCATTAGGCATGGAAAAGACAACTGAGATCATCTAGTCCAACTATCAACCCATCTTCACTATGCCTACTAAACCATGTCACTCAAATGTGCAGTGTCTGCTGTTCAGTCACCAGATCATCTCTTTGGGAGGTCAGGACCACAAGCCAATTTCCTAGCAGAGCCCATGCTACTGAGGAAAAGATAAGACACCTCTATGAAGTTTTCCCCACTGAATTATTCCCTTATTTCCCCTAATTATTCCTGTGGGAGGGCAGAATCAGCTTCTGTATGTAACAGGTTATTGGGGATATTGCCAAATGCTCTTAGTCCTGGAGGACCAATTAATTTTAATGGAGGCTCCCCTGAAAATTGAGGAACAAGGCTGAGCATTATTGCAATGAAAGTCAGTATGCAATTTCTTCTGGGAAAAGAAATATATTAATGTGCAAGGCAGAAGGGACAGCCTAAGTTGGTCTTCAGGAAGGCCAGGGTGCACAAGAAATTCTGGAGGAAGTCCCTGTTTGCTATTCTCCCTGCCCATAAAACAAGCTTGTTCTGCCATACTTACTCTTAAAATTAGATGTCCCTTGACAAAAGGTGGGAGCAGCTCTGGTATGCCTTTGGCACTGATCTTTGAAGCACAAATCTAAATATGGGCAATTATACCTTGAAGCCACAGGATACAGTCAGAGGTACAGGACAATGATCTATGGCGAGCAGAGGCTTGCAGGAGCTGTTTGTTAATTAATGTTCATTTCTGTCTCCCTCATTTTTTTTTAATAAGCAAAGACATATTTGGAAAACGTCACATTATGATAACAAATATCTCCTTGAATACTTCTAGTCTGCTTCTGAGGAGGGGTAGGACAAATATGCCTTAAATAACTTGCATCTGCCACGGCAGCTGCTCCAAAAAGCAGAGGTTCAAAGGGAAAAGGATGCGAGTTGCATTTCCTTGGTGAATTCACCCTCAGCATAAGTTACTTCAAATGCTACATATACATGGAAACATACTTTACCTTTTTATACCAAAGTTGGTTAAAATGTTTTGCTTTTCTGAAAGCCGGTGAATCTTCCCATGGATATTCTACATTTTTTAATGAAGCGGTTAATTCCCTTCTTTTTGGTTAATTTTGTTTTAAAATATCCTAGGGTGACAAAGCAAAAAATAGATAAAGTAATAGGATCTCTGAAAAAAAGAAGCAGATAGTAAAGGGAAAGAAAAGAAAACACTGCTGCTAGTTATATATACATATATATGTACATATATAGTTATATATATGTGTGTGTATATATATATATAAAATTCATTTTTTCAGAGAAAAATGAAATACATCCGTAGGAAAAAAAATGGTGAGAACTTAGTGCAAAATCCTTCAGATTCAGACAGTCCCAAACTAGAAGCATATGGAAACACTGCAGACTGACGAATACATGGCTTCCTTTACATGGTGTTAGACTTGCATAGACCTGGGGCTTCTGGTCAGTGGATCCCAAAGCGCCTTCCTAGATTGTGAAGTAATGAGACTGCTTTCTTTGCTGCTGGGATCCAGCTACATTTGGGCCTAAATGAATTTGGCCTAACTGTGCAGAAATTTAAGTCAGGCTTTGGTCTTGTCTTTTTTTTTACCCGTATGCTCTGATTTCCCCATGCATGCCCACCTGCCTCATGCACTTCTATTGTGCTTGCCTTGGGGACCTGGTGCAGTGGTGCATGGATAACCCTACTGACATTGAGACTTCTGCTCTACCATCATCACTACCTATTCTGTACCTGTCAAAAGTGTTCTGAGGGAAAACTAAACCAGAACATTAAATTCTATTGTAACTATGCTGTTAATCTTCAATAACTGTTATTTTTAAAGTGTGATATGTGTTTTTTGTGCTTCTGGACTCTACCAAGCAATATAATCCAAAGGAGGTCAGGAAGGGACAAAAAGATGGGGGCACTAGGAAACCCAGTTGACTTTTCCTTTGTCCAGGCAGAGCAGATTATTTCTGGGAGGGCCAGCTAGATGGAGTGTGAGGACTTTACAATACTGTGTACATTATGTTACAACTTCTGCTGTGATTCTGGCTGTGGTGTAGCTCCAAACAAGTACCTTCCCATCTGTTGGTACATGCAGCAGGAAAGACACTGAGGATGGTGGGAGCTATAGGGCTGCTGCAGAGTTGCTGCAGGGTTTTGGGGCCTACCATGGAGCCAGGTTGGCCTTGCTGCCCTGGGGGCTTTTGCTTAAAAGGTGTAATTCTGCAGTACTCAGAAAGCTGATTTATGGCAGAGGGAAGGACATTGCCTGCTCCTTGCTGTATGAAGTGGCAATGGGCAGTAAGTATTTTTTAAGGATGTTTCAGTCTAAATAACACGACCTTGTCATTGTGAGAGCCTAACAAGCTTGAGGCAAAAAGCCAGGTGTTACACTTGTTGCAGAACTCGTTTTTTTTTTTTTTTTGTCTGGCTTTACACAGAACAAGATTTTTTTATATTCTTCTTTTTCACTGTTGGTCTATATCTCTTTGCCTGCGGAGTCGTGTGGGCAGCAGCTATTAACATAGTACTGATTCTTGTTATTTTGCAGAGAACAATTCAGAGGGTGTCAGCCCACTGTGAGAGAGGTGGAGCAGAATGTGATGCATTGCAAAGCCCTCCCCCATGGTCACAGTCCCATCCCACTCCCACTGGTGATGAATGGAAGCTGTGGGCATTCAGCACTGCTTCAATGCCAGTGAAATTATTTATAGAGTGGAGCATCACAGGCCAGGACTGCCCCAGCAACTCGTGGACAGGTGTCCCAGTCACATCAACCACTGTGACAACAGATGTTAATCAATACCCACGTTGCAGTCCCAAAGAGGAGGCTAAAGATTTAATGGGCAGAGATTTAATGGTTTAAGAGAGTGGATGATTCCCATATGTCCCTAGGTGGTCACTGCAGAGTGAGGTTGGGGGGCACATGGGCTGTGCTGGGAGCCTGAACTCTGCTGCTAGGGCTGCACTGGCTTTGTTGAGGCTTTCAAATGGCACAAAGACCAAAGGGAGAAATGAGGAACAGGGACTTTGAAAAATAAAAGCATGTTTTTCTCATGGACACCTTAGAACTGAAACAAATATTTTTTTCCTGGATGAATATCAGGCAAAATGGGTGAATTCTTCATATACGTAAATCAGTGGATGTCTTGACTTTGTGTAGGTTGCCAGTTCACGTAAATGCACAACTTAGCACCAGGTGCTGCCGATTTTCAAGAGCTGCATGATTTTACAGGCTACTCACTGATGTAAGTCAGATTTTATTATCACCTTAAATGGGCAGGTAGGAAATAGCTGCATTATTTTTAGATGGAACCTGCTTAAAACCCAAGTAACAAAACATTCCATGGAAGAACAGTTTAGCTCTGAAACTCTGTCTCCTTTATCTTTGAATTCTTTATGATTTATCCTAAGTGTGAATAACACACTTTCTTTTTTTTTTTTTTTTTAATGGGCTGCAGGATTTTAGAAATAATAAAAGAGACCTTTGGAAATGTGGCGTTTCTTCACAGCTATAACTCAGCAGTGCAGGAGGCAAGATTTCCCATTGCTAACTGCTCTTGTCTCAGCTATCTATCTTCATGTCCAAAACAATTTATTTTCAGATTGACTATAAAAGCAAGACATCACATAATTGTCTGGCTATAAAATATGTAAAGTATTGTACTACCAGGGCTCATTAGCAGAAGCATAGATGCTTTTTAGTAATCCATAAGGTGATACTTGTTAATGAATGCTGCAAATTATTCTACTAACTACCTACAGACTAATAATAGACATGCCTGTTGCAACAAACAAGTCTCAAGTCTCAGGAGAAAACTAGAGAAATTAGATAATAATTAGAATAAGAGCACAACAGTTATATTTGCAGTTGTGATCCTATCAACTAAGAGGTGGCTGGAGTTTGTTTTATGTCTTCTATAAACACCTTGTGGAGTAAGCCTTTAGATGAATAACACTGCGTACATCTCAGAAAGGGAGAGCTATATTAATTTTAACTCATGGGTTTAATGCTGTCTAATTTCTGGCAAGTTAGACATCATGAGACTTGAAACCTTAAGACAGCTCAGTTATCTCTGGATGATCATCCATTCATTTGAAAGGAACCTGAATAGGAAGATCATATTTATGTACCTGTGTTCTGGACACTTGGCAAGGTCTCTCCTAGTTTTCATTATAGTGAAGTTTCTAACTTATTGCAGTATGTTGAACTCAACCAAAGAATTATAAAGGAGGAAGAGTGTTTTGAGCTGCAACATATTAAGTAGTCTACTCATGAGAACAACTAAAAAAGGAACAAATATCTCAGTGGTAAATAGGGCTGGATATCTCCAAAGATCTTAAAAAATACTGCTAAAGCTAATTTGTCTTTGAGGTGCTGTGTGGGAACTGTTAAGTCACAGCTTGAACAAGTGATTGAGCAGCAGGTGAAGGGACACAGCCTGACCTGGGAGCACACCTGGAAGCAATACACCTATGCAACTGGAAGCCTGGCTCCACCCCTCCCTCACCTCATTAAGAGCTGGCCACTGCAAGGAAAGGCTCCTTTGGAGTGCTTGGTGAACCCTGATCCTCAGAAAGAGGTAAGCAATTCTTTCTTTATTGTCAGATTGTGATCTTTATGTTTTGTGGGCGATGCTAAACTGGTTTGTGGCAGCTGTATTGGCTATTGTTTTTTCTGCAGACGCGTTGCTAACCTTTGCTGTTGACCAGGCTTTGGAAGTTGATTTATTGTGTGCTGCTCTCCCTCACGTAGCTATCAGAAGTCATTGGACAAGGCATCCTAGTGCTGACTAGGACTGCACGTGTTATGAATACATGGAATATTAGTGGTGATCTTGTGAGTTACTGAGCCTTGTACTGCATGAAGCATGTGGCTGTGTGGGCCCAAACCAGGCCAATCTTTGGTGTTAATCTTAAGAGAGCATAGCTTGGTACTCATGCTTTTTAGTGAACCTTAGCAGTTCTAATTTTTGCCTTGTATGGTTTGTTGTGCGCCAGCAGGGCAGCAGACAAAATCAAGGGCTACACAAGTACCTGGGATCCCTACAGTGAAACACACTATGACGTATGCTACAGATACTACATGTAGATGTGTTGATTCAGAGTACGCACCTTATGTTCTCAGGGTGGATTTTCTGGTGTTGTATATGTCTTCTGAAAGAGAGCGCTGAAAGAGACCGGAAAAGCTTCTTTTCAGGTAGTTTCCCCCACTAGATAGAGAGGGACAATCTGAGACGCGTCTTAGTCTCTTTTTCTCCATCTGTCTAATTAGAACTTGAAATGCAAATGTAACTTGTAAAACCCTGAAGTCTCTAGCTGAAAGGATCTGCTATACAGGTGAAATATTTCCTGGTTTGCTATGGACACCTGGATAGGAAGGTGATGCCAAACTCTTTGAATTTGACCATGAACTGCTTAAATGAATAGAAATATTAACTATTTCTCAGCACTAGTTAAAAAATATGACCTACTTTATTTAATTCTCATAAACTTGATTTCAAAAAGAAACTTGGCTATCCTGACATGGATCTAGAGAAATTCCAACTATAAAATGATATAATACAATTCAAAGCCAAAATCAAATATGAACATTTACCAGAAGTTCAAAAGCATTCAAATTCTAAGAATTAGTGCTTAAAACTATAGGGAGCTTACTGCTCACAGATTGTTGAATTATATTTTTTAAGACACTATTTAAAAGTATGAGTACTTGTTATTTTTAAGTAGGATTAAGTATCTGGACTTCCAATTATACAATGGAAAATCCCTTTCTATTGGTAAGATTTTAATTAAGTACCTTGATTTCTATAAATGGAAGCTTCATTTGACACTTGTGGCCAACTTTGAATAAGTGCTAACAGAAACTGAGTAAATTCTGCAAACTACATAATGCTGAGTGCTGCTCACAGAGATTTGCTGCGATTTCAGTTCCTTCAGAGAATTTGGAGTAAGCACATTGCAGTCAGTAGTGCGCTGCTAGAAACCAGAGCAAGCACAGAGACATGCCTCAGCATACGTTAGTGCACAATGCTGAAGTGAGGTATTGTCTTAGTGGATGCTATGAGAATGTGTATAATAATGAAAATATTTTTAAAAGCTGGCTATACACAAGTCACAAGGTGACTTGTAAAGGAGCTGAACTATGAAAATCTTTCCTCCTGTGTGGTTTTTAAGCTGTGTATCTTGCTTTATGGCAAGAAAATGCATCACCACTTGCACAGGAACCAGTGAGGAAATAGAAAGCTCTTGCCTCTCTACCATCAATGGTGGCTTATCGACTTAGATTTGAAAACACCAATACTTCTTTTCTACCTCTGCTTCTGAATAAATAAGGTATGCGTTTTGATAAATCTATTTTGTTAAACTTATCCAGATGATATGTAGCTGTGTTGTCACCTTAAACCAAGTGAGAAGATTATCTTCATTAGACAAATATGTGTAAAGTAGATATTTACAGAGCGTTAACTTTATGGATCTAGTAAAGGATGACACATACCTCTGAGACAGATGGTTTTTAGTTTTTTAATATTATGTATTGAAAGGGAAAGGCATAGCTAAGGAAGCACACATTAAATCCTGGGGCTTCACTTGCACATTAAAGGATTCTATCAAGAGTTTTTGCTTTTCAATCAGCCACCTGAGTAAATAATTATCACAAAAACGATAACTACACAGATATATGATGTGATTTATTTATTTTTTAATTAATACATTTATTTCCTCCATGTGTAAACATAGGGTAAAGTTTCCCTCACCTAATTTTAGCTGCTTGAAATAAAGATGTCTTTGAGTTGTTTAGATGGAGTCTAGACTTCTGCATGACTGTTGCAGTCAATAATGAACAATAAGGTGGAATTCATCTGAACTATTTCTTCCTTCGATTAGTATAAATTGCCTCTCTACTTCCTATTTTTTCATTCTGTGAAGCCAACTTAAAGTCCACCTGAGTATAGAATTCTGCCTTTGACTGCTTCCCTTATATTCTTTCTTGTCTTGTTTGTGAGGTATGTGCTCTTGTTCATACGGCTATTACTTTACTTTGAAGTCCCATGGACTTCAATATGAAATACTGTTCAACTGGTTTAAAGCCTAATGTAAGATCTTTCTAATAGTTCATATTTCCCAGTATTTAGTTTGCTTTCCCATTTGCCACTTTCATCCTTTTACATCCCTCCCCTACCATATACATCCTGTGTATTCTGTACCTGCTCTCCTGCTCTGTATTGTAGCAGCACCTCTTCCCTCCCAGATGGCTCTTCATCATGTACACAGCTTTAATGAACTATATCCTAAGGTGGCTTGGAGGAAGATTTCCCATGAGGTTATGTGAAAAAGTAGGAGATAAGACAAGTTCTTTTAGAAACAGCCTACTTACGAACTTAATTTACTGTAAGTAATACTTTATGCTATTAAATTCATTATGTGGATCCTTGGAAGTTACTGCTGCAATAATTGAAAAGTTTTGGTGACAATTCCAAACAATTTGGGGAAAATGCAAGTTAAAAGATCAGTTACCATATGTAAGAACAATTTTGCTAGCTTCTGAGCAAAACATGGTTGGTGAAGAGGGTAGACAAGATGTTGTAACTGATTTAAACTAAAAGAGGGTATATTTAGATTAGACATTATGAAGAAGTTCCTTACTTGGAGAGTGGTGGCACCGGCTGCCTGCAGAAGCTGTGGGTGCCCCATCTGTGGTGGTGCTCAAGAGTGGGTTAGGTGGGATCCCGGGCAGCTGAGCTGGTAGCTGGTGTCCCTGCATGCAGTGGGGGTGTTGGAAGAGACTTTAAAACCATCCAATTCCGACTCAAGGAATGCTATGATTCCATAGAATCATGTTATTTAAAAAAACAAAAAAACAACTTTGAAATATGCTTTTTCTTCGCTTCTTTTTGGACTTAATCTTTTTTTTTTTTCCTTTTAAAGAGCTTTTGTGGTGTTTTCCTGTATTTGGCGAAAAGATTTTACTGAAATGATCTGATAATCAATGTCTGAGCATGTGGTTGTCTGTGATGAGCTACCTATATCACACAGCATGGTTTTTAAACCCTGTCTGAATAGGTTTTACTCTTGGGATCTATAGAAGCCAAGAGAGAGCTCACAGTTAAACAGGAAACAAATGAGAACAAACAGGAACGTTTTAGAAGATGCTGCCTGTAGCCTCAGCACTGGTGGGTGCACCCTTTTTTACCTACAGACTATTTCTAGCAGTACTGAGCTGTACAGGTTAATTTCATTTTGCTTCCTGTGACCTTTACACAAAGTAATTGAGTACATGTGATCATGGTGTATGAGTACAGGAAAAGATGGGAAACACTGTGCCTTGTGTTCAGAGAGATCTTTTTATCTTTGCTTCTCAAGTCCTGGTGCACAGAGAGACTGGGAAACATGGAATGTAGTTTCCTAGCATTTTCTGATTGGGATGTCAACGTTATGAAGTTGACTAACCAGTACAAACCAAATAAAAAAAGCACAGAGTCTGAAATGCTGCTGTTGTCTGCAGCACTCCTGAAACTGTTCTAATCAAAAGTCAGGTGGCAGGAAGGTACAGATTTGCACTATAATGAATGGAGGGGGGGAAAAAAAAAAACACAAGAAAACCATGCTTTCTCAGCAATAGTCCATCTCAGTGAAACAGGAGTGATTACACAAACCAAATGTGTGCCTGTAGTGAGCTAAATGGAACTCAGTTGTCTCCAGCGGTCATTATAGCTTTTCTTTGCATATTAGCCTTCATTTCTATCACACCTGCATTTAGAGCTTTGGATGGGTATTGACAAAAATTGGAATATATTGCACCTCTGCTGCCTAATTACAGTGGTGACAGCAGAAGACAAAGGATATATGTGAGATCCGAGCAAGGTGTTAAATCATAATCACATGTGTTCGCACCATGCCTCATTCCTATATATGGTATGAAAAATACCCCACTAATTAAGGTTACTTTGTTAGACTGATAGGTAATTACTGGAGCAAAACTTGTAACCTCCTGGCCCTTAGAAGTAAAAGGTTGAAAATAATGGGTAGTCCTCTATAAATCTATGAAGAACGGTGAAGGAATATCAAGTAACTTAATGCAGAAGAATTTTAAGTTTCTATACACTCTCTTTAATGCTTCTTAAAGAGCTCTGCTTAGATTCATATTTCTTTCAGCTTACAGGACATTCTGAATTTAATCTCTCTCTAGCCACCAGCCTACAATGATTTCAGCTGTGGGTCACCAAAGTTAAAGCTGATAACCGTTCCATTGCAGCCTTCCAGCTTTAGGGGTCAATGAAAAGTTTCTCAGGAGGCATCATTCAAAAATAATATCTGCTTTTACACGAAGGATTTAAGTTAGAGTTTGATTTCCTCCCTCCTTTGACTTGGAGACTTCCCTTTGATTAAAACGAGGAGGAGTACTAAATGCCGAAAGCCCGCTTGGGAACACATCTCTCTTAAAGAGCCACTGTCACTGCTGAGCTCAGGTCTCTAATATGAACCAGGATTTTGTTGGTCCAACAAGAAATAAACATTGCAGACAACTGCTAGGAAAAAACGGTGACATTAGGGGGCCTATTAACACGCCATCAAATTAACAATAAATTTCTAATTCCCTTGAGTGTCATATGTGTTTTTCTTATAATATTGGCTGATTTTTCTCTTGCATTAATGAGGTGGACTGCTGCCAAAAATATGCAAATGGAAATCCAGTGGACCTGATTTTATAAATTCAGATATCTAGGAATTCACACTTAAATGAGAGTTGAAAACCCCCCAGCCTGAACCAAACACTTGCTTGGCAGTACAGGATGTGCTATTAGATTGCTTGTACCAGTGCTGGAAAACATCAATATGTAAATACCTTGACCTCTACTTTCCTGAAGTCTGTATTATCTGAGGTTTTTACAGTGGAAGTGTCAGGTCCCCTTTAGACTCTCTCCTAAATTTAAATGTAGATCTGCAATCAAATTTACAGAGCTTTCCCTAGGAAACAGAGTGCTTGTAGTTCCCAGATAATGTAGACAAACAATTCACATTCCCTTGGCTCTTCCACCCTTTCTGAGTCTGTAAATTATTTCTGAGTCTGAAAAACCTCAAATAATTAAGAAGCAGAGGAAAAACACACATCTTTGCACACACACAGGAAAAAAAGAGCATATTTAATATAGTAACAGATTGTAATTCTCCTTAGAAACAAAACAAAGCAACCTCAACGGTACACAAAGCACTGGCAAACATTGAACAAACCTGCTCAGTGGCCCCTACTAAACATGGGGTTAGGCATTATGACGTGGGGTATTGGAAACAACCCCACTCCTGCCTCTTTTCAGCCCCTTCCCATATGTTCCTTATTTCTGGTTACCTTCTAGCTGCCAGATGTTTTTTCCCACTACCACCATTCTGGACCTGTAGATCCTTTTTCTGGGCAGGAATAATAGCATGCAGATTTCAGGAGTATTTGCCTTTATTTGATGCTATTCTTGTCCCACCCTTGCCATGGTTCCAATCTCTCTGAAAATTACATGGGAGATGATCTTCATTTGAAAGTGGCTGTATTGGCCATATATTCATAGATTTGAAGGCCAATGGGGATCAACATCCCTATTTAGCTTGGATTTCTGCTTAGGGTTGTTGTAGTTCTTAGCCAGTGATGCTGGTATGGAGTTCAACAAGCAAGAACATGTCTCCTAGCCCCATATGCCTGACTGCATGTAAGTCATGGGCAAAGTGGTTCAAGGGGATCAACTCAAAAAACACATCTCTTTTCCACTGGAATGGGATGTTGTATTAGATGTGAGAGGAGAGGGCCCCTGCCTGGCACACTCCTTATATTACCACCTTGCCAGAATGATGCTGATCCCCAGGTTCTTTTGTTGCCCCTGTTAGTTGCCTTACTGTTTTCAACATGTGATAGAGAGGGAGAATGATTATACAGTTCTTAGTCTTTCCTCTTAGATTAAAAAATAAAAAGAAATCTTTCATTTACTTTCTGCTGTTCTTGTGCAGTAGGGTCCAAATCATGCTCGGTTTTAATGGAAGGTTAATTTAAATCATATGAAGGCTCATGCAGTGTACATGCTAAATTGCCATTCAGGAATTTATACCTTTCAGCGGGAAAAAAAAAATTCATTCGTTTTCAGGACAAGTGATTGAGGTACAAATCCAAAACAAGGGATTTAAAATAAGAAAAAGTTGGAAGAAGCGATGTTACATGTTTATCCTCCTTAGGTACTCAGGTTGCAGATGAATGCGTAGTAAGGTTCACAAAAGGATGCGGGTAGTAAGCTGCAAGTTTAGGAATGAAAGTGCTTTAAGAACTGCCTGTTCTGTGTAGATGGTTGTTCTCCTTTAAAAATACTGCAAGCCTTGTTGAAGTGTGCTTGCTGTGTTATGCAATTCTAAAGCCTCCAAAATGCAACCAGAGGAGAACTTTTATCAAGTCTTGAATAATTTCACATTTTAAGTAAACAGGTAGATGGGGCTCTGCTGGTTCTGGGGGTATTTCCTTATATTGATTTTTTCTTTTTTTTTTTTTTTAATAAAATGCAAAATCCATGACAAAAGCAAAAAATGTTGTTTAAAGAAAGAAAATCTAGAGCGTAATACAGCTAGATTGATGAGAGCTGATTTAAGTTGGTCAATTACCAGTTGCACAACTATAGACTATAAAATCAAATTAATTTATTGCATAGTGCCCCATTTCAGTGGATTTGCACTGAGGATGCATTTACTGAAAGTGTATTCTTTGTTTAAGAAGACTGAGAAAAGCTTTTATGTTTGTCACATGCCTGGCCATAAGCCAGCCCTGACCTTCTCTTATGTAAACTCATCAAAAATCCCCAAAATGACAAAATGAAACTGTTGGTTGAGAATCTCACAGAGGAATGGATCTATCAAAAAAACCCAATGTAGACCATTGTTTCCTGAATGATACAAATATGGTTGTTACTCTTTCCTCTGCTTTGGGTGGGTGATATTCTGAAATCCACGGTGTCAGTTTTTTGGGATTTTAGTCATCTTCTGTCTGTGAATGGAAAGCTTTTTTTCTCTCTATTTTTTAGCTACACTTTCATTGTCATCCCTGCCTGCTGTTCTGATAGCCATTCTGCACTTGCAAGCAGTTACCTAGAGCTCTTCAGCCCTTTCTATTTGTTCTGTAGTAAACCTTAAGTCATGACAGTAGCAACTATTTTCTTTTTTTAACTTTTTTAGATGCCAGCCTCTAAGATTTGATGGCACTTATTTTGAAAAAGCTTTAATTTTCTGACTCATCTTTGTGTCTTGCCCACTGGGTACCCCAGGAGTGCTATGGTGAGCATGTATGGAAGTGACAAAACCCTTTGTAATAGCTTTTAGAAGATGATTAAGCTTTTCAAACCACCACAAACTGGATCTTTCCCCCTTCCTTCATCTCATCATCATCAGGTTGGAGGATTTGGGGAACTGGGGGCAGAGGGGAAACCACTATCTCTGAAGAACTTCCCTCTTTGAATCTTCTCTTTTGCTGCTCATCCAGTGCCCTGACCATACTGCTCATGTTGGCCTACAATGTCATGAGTTATAACCTAGTATTTGTTTACAAACTGGAGATACAAATAATAAATGCTTCTAAAGAGCACAATAAAATTCTTGTAGAGGTTGTCTATTCCCACCTGCACAGTGATACTGGTCACAAGTGTTTTGACATTATAGAGCAGCACCAGCACAAAAGGGTAAGGAGTAATACAAAGGAGCAGAGTGATTTAGAGGAAAACTGGAAGTTAGTATTGTTCTCAAATTTATTTATTTTTTTCTGGCTCACGTACCTCTGAGCTACCTCCATGCTTTGCACTTCCTCAGTATTTTCAGGGAATCACAAGGTTCCTGGAGGAAAAGCAGCTTCAGGACTTTCTCAGGCTTCTATTTTTCCCTAAGGACCATGGAAAATTACACTACAAATAGTGCAAACCATGCCATTCACAATCCATGCCATTCACAGTCCTTCAGGTCTACAGTGATGGAGTACAGCACTATTGAACTCAAAGCCTTAAGATATCTCAAAGAATGAAAAAGATCATTCCAAAAGATGGTCATTTTACGCACCTATTTAAGTTTTGAGACACTTCCACGCAGCTGGCCCTTTGCAAAATGCAACATTGAAATAGACCATACTATAATTATATATCATCAATTTACATGCTTTTAAATACATAAATATACCAGATTAACAAACACAATTAAGTTAAGAACTAAATGATGAACATAAAAGTGAGCACATCCTGAATTAGCACAGTGGTATCAGGATCTGGTATTGTGCCTTTGTTTAATAATGTAAATTAAACAGGAAATGTAGCTTAATTTTGTGTATGCTTGTAAAAAAACACGTAGATTTCATCATGCTCATTTTATGGAATATTACTCCACTTATTGTTTTATTTTATTTTATTTTGCTACAAGAATTTGTTATCAAGTCTTTTGTTTATGAGCAGTTATCTTCTGACTGTAAAAAAAAAAAAAAAAAACAACACACTGTGCAGCCTCACATCCATATCTCTGGCTCTGTGAGCATCCCTTTCTGTTTGCTGCACATGACATGGTTGTAACAAAGACATTTCAGCTTTTGGAATCTGAAGCACGAGGTTGTTGTAAGTCTGTGCCCATAGGTAACAATTATTTCACTCATTAATTGATCTCCCTCATCCCTCAAAATGTCTTCCAAAGAGTCCCTTGAGATAGTGTTGGGAAGTGTGTTTTATGATCATTAATATCAAATGACCCCGAAAAGATCATGTCTGGATGCTTTATGTCCCCCTCAAACCAAATTGTTTTCACAAAACCAGCAGGTTGTGATGAGCAGGAATGGACAGGAATCAGTCCAGTGGGCCCTCCTGGTGCACTGCAGGGCTGAATCCTATTTTATTCTTTGGCATTAGTGAGTCATAACTAAAGGAACGGGACATAGCAAGGCTAGAAATGAATAATTTATGTAGGACGTTCAACAGGATATGAGAAATAAAAGATGAAAATGTAAAACCTCAAGGCAATTTGATGTGTGTGTGTGTATTCAGGAAATTTACAAATGATTGTTTTAGCTAAAAACAATCATTAAGATAATTTATTAATAGCGTATTCAGGCTGGCATTCAGTGCAGCAGTGTAAGGGGCAGGTCTTCACTGGAGTACTTGCTGCTTGTTTCACTTCTTGAGGGAACTGTTGTACTGCAGTTAAGTACGATTTCTGTAAGTAATTGATAAATTTGTGAAAAGACCTTTGGATTGCTAAAGACAATGCCACAGAATGAAAAATGCCCTGTGGGAGATCTAGATTATTAACCAAACGATGTGGCTGCTTTACACTGTATTCACTTTATAAAAAATGGAGAAATGTTGATCAGTACACAATGGCTATGTCAAAAGCATCACAGGTTTATGTTCAAGCCTGCAAAACTGCAGCCTGTTCCATTGATTGCATGGGTACCAAATCTTACCATGGGCCAGTGGGAACTTACTGTTCGTTCTTAAGACAAAAAGTACAGACTGATGTTCACAGACTGTTGCTTATTCAGGGTTCCTTGTGCAGTCCATGGTGCAGGGGAAGGTCTACTGTCCTTTCAATACAGGGAGAGGAAAAATACTGGGCATGCAGTGTGGGATGCCCGGTGCCTTGCTGGGACTTGGCCATGAAAACCCCTGAGGAAATTTATATGTCAGGGAGGAATGCGAAGGGAATGTCAAGATAAAGCCCATACCTGCCTGCTATGGAAAACGAGAAGGGATCGCTTGCCACAAAATGTTTGCAGCAAATGTCAAAGTTGTCACCTCAGGTTCTGTGCTTACCTGGTATATCAAAAGATCTGTAACTGTACTATGTTGTCTCTTAGAGATGCCACTCGAGACTTTTTCTTAGGAAAACAGACTTCATTTTAGACACCTCAGTCAATTTCCCTGCTTTCGATTTTCTCCTTCAGGCCAAAGAATCCCAGTTTCAGTACCAATTATTCCTATTACAGAAAACCCTCTGGTCCTGCTCAGACTGCTCTGCTTGGGGGTGTGCTGAAGCCAAAAGCAGTCCCAACACCAAAGAATTTATACTTGATTTAAAGCAGGATGCAACAGGTGGGTATACGAGAGAATAATTTAGGTGAGGAGACTGGAAATGAAACTAGTGGGAGCAACAAGTGGTCACACTGATTATCTCTGTACAGCAAAGCAGTTTAAAGACAGCAATTTTTATTTTATTATTTTACTATGCCATTGTTCTCTTTCCAACAAACAAAACTTAAAGTCAATATTTAGAGCTTAGGCTGTCAAGTCCTCAGACTCCTCGAGACACTGTTGATCTTTCATTTCAGATTATGTAAGTCACTTCATCTTTCAGAGTTTGAAGGTTTGGCTTTGCTTAGCTGAATCCCAAAAGAACATCGGTGGGATGACCCAAAAGCTACCAAGAGCATAGTGACTATAGTTTTCATCTACATACATGCAAAGTGAGAGGCTTAGCTCTCTTTATAAGTTTTTCATGGTGTTTGAGAGATTAGGTTCTAAAGTCATCCATTTCCAAACCTGAATAAGATTGTAATGGATAATCTTTAAGGTGTGGCTTGCTGAACTCATAGTTGTGTTTGCCAAAGAGTTCTCTGAAAGTTTCATCTTAAGAACACAGGTGGCTCAGGCTGGAAAAGCTCAGAGGGTTTTAGGAACATCTGATAAGCTGTAGGCAGGGTTCAGGAGAATAAGATGCATTTTATTCATAACTCTGTAAAATAGTATTTTCCCAGGGAGGTTTTTGGAGAAGTGGAAATAGAGACTGGAAGGATAGGAGTCTTTAAAACAGTAAAGCTTAGCAAGGAACATTAGTGTAAACCACTCCTTTCTGGCCCTACATAAAATACATGTTCAATTCTCCTGCTTCCACAGGAGCCAAAACTTTTACAGACTTGCATGGTATAGGACCAAGGTGCTTTTCTGCTCAAGTGACATCACACATATATCCTTTCTCAGTGGTAACTTAAGTCAGCCAGAAATGGATCTTTGGCCAATGTAAATTGGCATGGAGCTAGAACAGTTGAGACCATCTGCAGAAGTTTATTCACTGGTTTCATGGGTATTAGGACGGGCAGTACCGCAGAAAAACTCTCCTTAATTAGAAAATTAAAGATGATGAAGGCATGTGTTTGCAATATCCCTCTTGCAGGGGAAATGACATGTTAGTATTTCATTTTTGTTGAGATATCTTATCCTGTGGTCATCAAGATATGTTAGTGGGCATGATGGAAAAGCTAAGCAAGCTGTAGGACAATATGATCCCATGGAATATATTGAGAGAAGTGATCTGCAGGAAGCTAGAAGGCAAAAACATTTAACTCTGTCACTCAATAAAATTTGAAGTAGTAAATAGCAAATTCTGAGACAGAATATACGATAGTAGGAACAGTGCAGGTATTAATATATCAGCTCTTCCCACAGATTGGCAAGCAGCCTAAATCCACTGCTACCTGAAATTATGCCAACCTGCTCAGCACATCTGAATTTAAAACTAATCTCTTATTTACAATCAAAGCATCTACAAAGCTGGTGCTTGTAATGGGTTTTATTATACTGCATTAAAGATTGTTGTTGAAATTTGCATTTTCAATGGCCAATTAGTATATTTATTTATTAGAATTTGGTCATGCTATTTCCAGTGAATGAAATGCAGTGTGCAAGAACATAAATAGGATTATTAGTTACATTCCTCTCTTTCCTCTTTTATGGGCTTCATTATTCTTGTGCAAATGCCAGGATTTTTTTTTTTTTTCTGTGAAAAATTAAGCTCGCATGAAGACTTGCCCACTCTCCAAAGCTGTGATGACATTCAGTGTGATTGCAAGTTACACCACATTAAAGAGACGTTTCTCCAAGAGCAGCGGTTAAAACCCAGACGCCTACATTTGTTTACATTTGCACTGCTTGTGCCATGTGTATAGTGATACTATGAACTGCTAACTTTTGGAATGAAAATAACTTGTGTCTGTGTTAAATGTCACAGGAAATTGTAGCACTGATTAATAAGTAAAGAATACATAATCAGAAAAAAAGCTGCTCCTTGTAGAACTGCTGCATGTGTTTAAATTCTCATTCTTTTCTTTTCTTTTTTTTTCAAGGAGCAGATTAAAATAAATAGATGGATCACGTAATAAAATTTGCTCTCCCCTTTAACATGAGTTTAGGTTTCAGGATAATACTGTTGCTTTAAAATTGGGAGACAGAATACTTCCATCGTTACCCAGTTTATTAAAGTTTTGTATATGGAGAAGAAATTCTGTTTTTCTTTGCCACAACACTGCAGTTAATATGAATAAAATGACGATCTGAGTGAGCAGAGAGTAGAAGTTTTAGAAAGTTCTTCTTCCTATTTTCGTTGGTTTGAATGAATATAGGAGCCTGAAAATAACAAAACCTGGGGCAAGAAATTAAAAAGAAGAGAATCACCAGATCCTACGTTAGAATGGACAATACTCAAAGTTTAGAACTTTGTTTCATCTCCCTCTTTCTTTTCCCGATTGGGCACATCCTTCTCCCTCTTATTTTGCACTTGAAGGCATTGCAGGGCTCTTCAAACAAAATTAAAATGGAATAGGATGTTCAGGTGAGGGTCAGCAGAACTTTTTTCAGATGGGTGCACTGAGGTCAACGTCTTAATATCCACAAGCTGGAGCAAATAGTGTTTCCATGGAAGCTTCGTGAGCCTTGGTGGTGAACTGAAGCCTCCCTAATAAAGCCTTCAGAACAGGTGGATCTATTTCAGCAGAAGGATGACATCTGAAAAAATGCGTTTTTGAACTTTCAGTTGCTGGGCATATGGAATCCTGAGAAATGTTATTTACGTAAACTGATTTGTAATGCACTCGTAATGAACTATTTTAACTAGATATACCACCTGATAAAACACAGGAGAAACTGATACACGGCTGCGTAGTTACTGTTTGAGATAGTCGAGATTTCTTTTTGGCAGATAGAAAGTGAAGGTTTGAGGGGATTGATGGCAGCTTTAAACAGAGATCTCTTTTACCATCTATTTTATAATGACAGAATATTTTCGCCAACACCGAACTGAAAAGCAGCTTCACAAAAGTCTACAGCTGTGAATGGCACCGAGAGCATAATGAACTCTCTGCGAGACAGGGTTCTCTTTCTTTCTCTCTTACTGTAATCGGGTAAGAGGGTCTTGCCTGAATTCAAGCATCAGGTCACCCTCGCTGGGTAATTCAAGCAGTTTGTTGTTTCTCTGTGGCAGCTGGGCTGAAACCAGAGCAGTGCTGCAGTTCCTTATCTAATCACTCCCTTTGCTCACTTCAAGGAAGTATTACAGAAAATGACATTTGGACGCTGAGAAGTGCTCCTCTGCTTCACTTCACATATCGCTGCAAGCCAAAAAGTGGTGAAGGGCACCTCTTATTTAATCAAAAATGATTTTTTTTTTTTTTATGGGATCTTGGTTTTAGTGTGCGTGTTCAAAGCCATTAGTCTCTTTACTTGCAAATGTAAGCTGAAATTGTTCAACGACCAGAGAGAAAAGAATCCAGCACAGCCACGCTTAGATTTCAGGAGAATGTGCCAGTTCAAATGGATCCTCATGAAAGAGATTTTTGGAGTTCAAAGCACCGCACAAGTATTTTGCTTTCGACAACCATTACTGACATGTTTGCCAATCATTTCATTACACATATCTGAAAATAGACATGACTCTACTGGTAAAGCTCCGATAACATCATCCAGGATTCTTTTTGTGTTGGCTGTTGGAGCTTCCAAGAGGCTGTGGTGGTGTTCCCAGCGGTCATTACAAGCTGGTTTGGATAAGTGTCCTATCAGGTCAGAAAAGTTCTTGTCGCAGATGTGTGCATCTCAGTAAAGCTTGCTGTATTTTCCACACTCCGTTCAATCTCCTGGTGATTCCGACATCTGTTCTGACCACTGCCACAAGGTAAGCAGTGACAGAGCAAAACATCTTCTGGCAGTTTGCTTTAAAGCTCTTATCGCACATTCGAGTGAGCTGGTGACAGCAGCGGTGGCAGGACACTATTCTCACAGAAGGGAAGGGCTTATTTTAAATGTCTTGATCTATTTCCTGAATGCAGGGAGAACGGCCTTATCTGACAGAGGTATTAAATCAAACCTCTTGTCTGCCTTCCCATTCCATTTTGCTGACAGCTTGCTTTTCCCTGCAGGTACAAACAAGTCTTTTGTGACAAAGTTTTCTGGCTTCAGCAGTCAGGTATATCAAATAAGACGACACTTCAAAGGTTACAGCATTCACCTAAGTGGCCAAATAGATACTTTCCCCTTTCACTGTCAGTTCACTCAGTTAATGTTCTTTTCTCATTGAAGTGCTCTGATTCAAACTAAAGATGATCATCAGATTATAGGAATACATTGTAACATGAGACACAAAAACATGAACAACTTAATCTGAATTAATTTTACCTGAACTTGGGCTGCATATGCTGTCTCTTTTCCAGGTCTACTTGGGGTTTGCTTTTAGTTTCCTTCTGGGAGAATGACTCATACAGACACCTCCTGCCTATCTATATTCAGTACGTGCTGGCAATTCTGCACTGTTGAATGGTGCTGAAGAATTTTTTGCCTTGCAATTGTATTTGAGCTCCAGCTTCATGCTTTCTGTCTGAAGTTACAGACCTACTGTTGTGCCTGAAACAGCAGCCAGGCTGGAAGAGGAAACGTGACTGCTGTAAAACTGACAAAACTCTTGTAAAACATCATTATGCAGTGGCCAGTACAGTGTCAGTGGATATTGAATATCCTGCTTTTCCCCATGCCACATTTGTGCCAGTCAGAAAGGAGTGTGAGTGGTCAGGATTAATAGCATTTGAGCGTTCTAGGGACCCAGATGCTCCATATGCACGGAAAGAAGAAGACAGCAACAGAAGCAGGAAGCTGCTAATGCACTCGCATCTGGGCTTGCTTTGCTTGGCTCTCCACCCAGCTGAGAATTTGATGCAGCTTTTGGAAATATTTGGTAGCTTTCAGGCAAAGACTTCAGAGTAGCTTTGGAGCTTGTGAATGCCATAGGGCTTCTGCAGTTTTGGAGACTTTTGGGATCTCCCATACAGAGCTGTAACATAAAGGGAAGAATAGTTATCAGCCATCATTTTCTCACCCTTTCAGCAGAGGTCCATTCAGTTCTTAGGGACCTCGGGTAAACGGTCATGGAGAACAAGCTGTGGAGAGCCTTATTACTCATGTGGAATCCCTGGGGCTACAGATAGCTTCCTCTGAATCTACTGTGAGGCTTTTTTTCCATAGGGCTAGAAGAGCTGGCATTGTGAAACATGGAAAAATGAAAGAGGGCTCATCTGTTGGTACTGCCCCACCAGAACCTGCAGCATTAGTTGAGAAAGAGGGTAAAGTTTTGTATTTTCAAGAATGTTGGGGGGGAAGATTAGTGAGGAGAAAGCTCTTCTACAAAGCAAAGGAATTTTTTTGGTCTTGGGTTTGGATTTAAAAGCATTGGGTTTAGGGCTGAGAGGAGTTTTGGTATCTCAGTGTTGGGTCAGAACTGCAGAAGAGTGGGAAGAGAGCAGGATGTACCAGACTTGGCATCAGCAGAAGATGGGATTCTCTGTGGGATTTTCCTTTTTTTTTTTTTTTTTAATATTTCTAACTTAAACTCCAGGTTCAAAACACATAGAGACATGTGCATACAACTGCTCTTCATTTTCTTTCCTGCTGCCAGAAATGTGGTTCTATCCCAAATTACTTCTTGGTCAACAAGTAACATTGTTCTCATCCCTACAGATGACAACTTCCTCTTATTTCACGCCATCTGTTAAGTCATGTTTGCATTCATTTAACATGCTAGTGTATCCGATTTGGAGAAGAATGTTGGCCCAAAGGTGAGAGAGGTTTAATTTTGCCAGAAACAATCTCACTTTAGTTCTTGTTCACAAGATCCCAAAAGAGCTTTTTTTTAATTTATTTTTTAAAGTGGCAGCTATTTACCCGACAGTAATTTCATAAAATTCAAAAGAACTGTATTAAAACCAGATAATTTTCCAGTTCAGGGTAGGTCCTTCAGATGGAGCTGTCAATTTGACTGTAGACAGACGCCAGCTGAAAACTAAAGGAAACAGACATGATTCTCTAGCTCTTCCATACCTCCTTTTGGGCAATTATGCACATTCCTTGTGGAAAATATTGCAGGAAGTTTAGAATAAATGCTTATTTTTTTCTTCAGTATCACTGAAGAAGTGCTATGATTGCTATCTTATACAGAAGGCAAAAGTACACACACGGAATTTATGTGGAATATTTCAATCAAAATATTTAGACTGTGAATTTTGACATCAATATTGAAGTGTATTTAACGCATGGAATATTTTCTCCCCCTGCACACAGCTATCATTGATGTACAGCTAGAAATCTGAAGCATTTAAGTATTCACAAGCATATTTTAATTCTCTTTCTTTCTCTTTGTGTAGTTCCTTCTGTATGATTATTGCTCTTTATGTGAGAGAGCGACTGGAGTGATTCTGTGATTATTAAAGGGATGACATTAGACTGTGTGTCTCAATTCAACATATTTTAGATGGCTTTTAAGTTTTTAAAGTTGTGAGCAATGACTTTGTGAGAAGAACATCTGCTTCCTCAAGTGGAGTTAAAAACTCCCAAAGTTTTGTCATAGCACTGTTTTCCACATGAAATATAACACACAGAATATCTGTCTGTTCTTCTTCTGAAGCAGATGTCTAAACTTCAGATTTTAGGACACTCATTTTTAAGCTCTATCATTCTGAGATGCTTAATTTTGATTTGGATATTTACCTTCAGTCTAGTGCCACATCTGCCAAAATATATATGAAATATTTTTTAAGAAGTTTTGATTTTTTAAAATTCTTATTAGAGCAAACCGAGTAAGAATCATATAATGTTAGACTCCATATAAACACACTGGAGCAGGCAGTTCTGCTCCAAAGAATTTATACATAAATGTAGTTCAACTTACAGCCAAGAAAACTAAGTTCACTGAATTAGCTGTTATGAAATTTTGTTGCCCAAGTTTCTGTATTTTGCAGAATTTTGCTGGCTCACCATCTGACTGCATATGTACAGCTGCTGCGTTATTCCATTCCGAAGCAAATTATTTATCACTTTTTCCTGATATGAAGTGAGATATAATAGTCCATAAATCTTCAAGTTTCCTGGCTTTTTATGAAGAGCAGCCATCACATAATGACATTCTAGGCTTTATAAATTATATTTTTAAAGACTTTTTGATTGGCAGAGATCTTCACTGTCACATTCTTCTACTCACAGAGTTCACTTAGTAAGTTGTGTCAGTAAAGAGTGCAATTCTAGATGAAATAGAAAATGAAGACCATTGGGTAAGTAGCTTGCTGCTAAGGAACCGTATGAAGAGTCTTGTTGAAGACCATGTTCAGACTGTGTAGTCTACATCTCTTTTGTTGTTGTTGTTGTTGTTGCTCTATTTCTTTTTATTAAGACAAATTTTGGGAGCCATTTTGTATCTTTAAAATTATGTGAACCTCCAAGGATCTCATTTGTTCAGCATACTTATTAGCCATCCTCAACAGAAAACAAACAGAAATCCAAGATCTTAACTCAAAGAAAAATAAATATCTACAGCTGTCTGACTAAAATGGTATGTTTTATAATCTCAGCATCCATACCAAGATTTGACTGAGGGAGTGATGAGGTGCTGGCACAGAGAGGTTGTGGATGCCCCATACTTGAAGGTGTTTAAGGCAAGGTTGGATGCAGCCCTGGGCAATCTGATCTAATACTTGATCTAGGAGTTTGCAACTCTGCCTCTGTCAGAGGGGTTGGAACTTGGTGATCCTTGATGTCCCTTCTGACCCCAGTCATTCTATGATTCTCCAGCTCCCACTTGTTTAAGTAACAATGGATGATGCTTCCTCGAAAATTTAGTTATTCTGTAACCATTGCTAATATACATAGGTCAATCCAAAAGTAATGTGTCTATTTCCATGGAAACTACAGCAGATATAAAGAACACAAAAACACTAATTCACAGAGCAAATTCTCAGCTACAAAGCAATGTTTTTTTAACACAGTCATCACCACTTATCTCCAAAAATATCCAGCAGTCATTGATGAATGTCAGTGGGTGCTGTATTTCCTCATGGAGGAATTAAAAGTTATGTCTTTGCTCCATGCTCACTTCCATGTCAGTCACTGCTCTATCAGACTGCTCCTCTTCTGTCATCAGTCACACAGCAACAAAATGAAACAGAATATTGGTGAGAAAGTTCAACCTCTAGTATCATACCATCAGCATTGTCATCTGACATCACGAGGTAAAATAATAAAATAGGAGGCATTACTTTTGGAGCAATCTATGTATCTTTTCTGTTGTAAAATCTGTGTTTTTGAAGAGACTCTGTAGGGAAACATGCAATGTGAGAAAACAGCAGTTGAGAGTTTGTATGAATATGGAATTTGTTTCATGCAAAGTCAAGTATATATATATTTTTTTTGTCTAATTCTATTTACTTTTTTTTTTTATTTTTTTCAGTGGCCTTTCAATTGCTGTCATGTTATTGTGATAGCCTCCATTGTGACCTCAAGCCTAATCATGCAATAAACAGTGCTGTCTTTGGCATCCTTCGAATCTCACATTGCATCATTTGCTACTAGTGAAAATGATGACAGTTTATTTTAGCTAAGCGCTTCTACCAAGGTTTTTTCTTGCTGTTATTTAAGATAAAATCAAACTATCAGCCTTTTCTCTATACATATGAAAGCAAAGTCGTTTGGAAAACAGTATTTACGATATCCATAAATGATCTCTACTGATCATAAGGACGTATTTCATTCAGTCGGCATACAATGTCCCCTGGACTATTAGATTGGCTGCAGGTTTTACAATTCACTTTGTGAACACTAATGTGCATAATTCCTTATTTTGTTCTTTCTTTGGATGTTAATGGCATGCACGTGTCATGATTTTCATTACCTATGATGTGTAATCAAGTGGTTTCCGTGAGAAGATTTTTACACAATTTACAGTTCTCATTGCAGGGTCTACAACTTCACTCTCTAGTCTGAGTCCTCTCTTTGAGCGCTGCCCCAGAAGTAATGCCTCCTGTTTTATTATATGAGGCATGCAGGCTCTTGTTCATTGCTGGTGAAAATGCATAAGTAATGGTGGTGACTACGTTGAAAAACAGTGTTTTGTAGCAGAGAATTTGCTCTGTGAAATAGTGTTACTGTGCTCTTGTCTGTTGTGCCTTCCAAGAAAATAAATAGGAAATATTACTTTTGGAGGGACCTCTGTATCTCTATCTGTCTATTTGTATAATTTATCTCTGGAAATCAGCATGCCCTCTCAATTTTCAGTGGCCACTCTCTTCTCTGAGATATCACTTACACTGACCTCCTCTTGACAAGCTTGGGCACTGCAAGTAACACAACACTTAAGGGAGTGCAGCTCCCTGTGGCAGCCATAGCTAAGCTCATGACTATACATCATGAATATGTTGGACCCGTTTAGCTGGCAGAATGGTATTAAGAGAGCATAATATTTTGGCCAGTCAGCTTTACAAAAAAAAATCTATGAGATTGCCAATATCGACAGATCTTTGTGAAATATGGCTTTCAGGTATTCCTTTTTTAAGTGTTTAAACGTATATTTGTTGCATTGTGTAAATATAGACAGTTATGTGCACATACAACAAGCACAGATCCTGGTAACTGCCAATCATCTGTCATCAATTATTTCATTTTTATACCTTCAAAGAGTTGGAGTGATGAAACCATAAGTGAAAGATTTCAAGATTCTGATCTGTAACCTTTACAAAGCGATTCTTGACGAACACATTGCATAAATTCTAGACTGTGGTGTATGCTCTAGTGTCACATCTGCTGGCGTGCTGATCTACAATATCCAAAGAATTTGGAAAAAGTCTCTTAGGCATATGAGCCCAAATTATAAAATAATTTTGCTGCAGATGTAAAAGCCAGATTAACTCATGGCAGCTGGCTTGTAAATGTATTAAATGGACAGAGGCATAGTGAATGTCCTTCAAGACGAATTTCTTGTCATCTTTTCTTGTGAAAAGAGGTTTATCCCATCCCTTCAAAATCTGTAGGGTATCCTATTTTTTTAGTCTCAAAAATATATTTGGTTTTCTTTGAAGATGAATAAAACTGAGATGCTATTATATTCAGTTCCTACTTTGCAGCATCCAGAAATTCCTTTGCTATTAATATGCCAGAGAAAAAGATTTCTTTGATTTTTTTCAGTTTAGAAGATCAAAAGCTGTCAGAAATTGTTTCAAAAGAAAAATAAATCTTTGAGAAGTTGGATTTGAAATAATGAGTCTCCAGTATGTTGCATATACTGCACTTAGAACTGTTTAATGGGAGATGCTGCTATAATTGTGGCATTTGTCTCAGCACAAGTATCACTCACCTGGAAGATATTTCAACATTAGGTTTTTTCAATTTTATTTTCTGAAGGTAGTTATTAAAAAATTGGATACTATCCATATTCTTTGTTATAATTCCTTGCAAATACCTAATCAGGCAAAATAAAAAATGTAGATGCCTATTGACTGTAAGAGGAAAAATCTTAAAAACCATTTGGAAGATTTCTGTCTCCACGTAAAAGCTTTTTTTTTCTTTCTTCATTAACATTTTGGTATTTAGGAGCTGATCATGGAGCAGCACTTTGTTGCTGCTTTCTTTGGTATGGAAGGATTGTGGCCCTCCTGTTGTGGTTGGAAATGGCCCATTGGATGGGATTGCAGTTGCTTTGGTGTATGCACGAAATTCCAGCTCAGTTAGAGCATTGCATAGTCTGCAAGACGTGGAAGCCTCAGTTTGTTCTAATATCATCAAGAAATAAAAGTTAGTTTGGTTTGTATTCACATCATAAAAACATGCAGCCCATCTTGGTTTGTATCGATGACGTGAAGAGACATGGTGTGAGGACACCTGCCCTGTAATGGCTGAAAGAGCAAGTAGTCAGAATGGAAAGAGGACGATTAAATATTGATGAACAATAGAGCCATTTGGAAATAGCCTTGGATGCGTGCAGTTTCGCCTGCAGCTAAAGATTAAGATGCCATTGTGGCTTTCAACTTCTTCATCAGTAAAGCTCTAAATCAATTCCCAACCTATAACCCGCTGCCATTGTTCTACATTTGATACAGCTTATTGGGAACAATATACACTAATCGTCACTGAAAACTATCTAATGCCTGTGCTGGCAAATAAATAAGTCAAACATGGGTTTTTTTTGGAAGGGGAGCGAAAATACTTTTACTTCCAAATTAAAATATTTAGTGCTTTATAAAGCAGTTGCTATTTAAACTGCCAATAATGTTTAACATGAATTTACTCACCACTGCCTATCCTCATACTGTATAATTTATAACACTAAGCCCTTTCAATACTCCAAAATGCCAGATAAACTTTTCTCATTTGCTCTTAATTTGGTCACGCAGGATAATACCAACATCTGAAGGCTCTTTAAACTGCTTTTTAAAATGCATTCCTGAAAGCACCACCAATGCCACCTCTGCTCCTTGTCATCTTCCATAATTATTTCCAATCCAAAGCGGTCCTTAATGCGCTTATTAATCTGGCATTCTCCTCAGTGTGAAGCACATTCAGCTCTATTAATTTTTAAAAACCCTTTTTTATGGGGGACTGCAGATGCTTGGCTATTACTGAAAAGCTATTAGAAGTTAACACCTTTCTCTCCCCAGGGACTGGCATCATCCTATGCTTCCAAATGCCACCCTATTTTACATTATCAGCTGCTAAGACTAAGTATTAGAGACTTTTTTTTTTAACTTCTGAACTGTTAATGCTATTATTAGCTAATGGCAGAGTTCTGTGCGGTGTATGGATACACATACTCCCTCACTGTCTCCAGCACACGGGGTTTTATTTATCTGCCTTTGAACAATGAGGGTTTTTATTCCTGCTTCCCATTAGAAGTAGACTTACAGGTAAACAACCACTAATCGTATTCCCAGGGGCTGAGGTTATTTTTTGTCTTTTCTTGGCTTTGGTAGCTCAATCAGGGCAATATTTAGAAGAAAAGAAAAAGAAAAAAGTGAAAGAAACAAAATCATCACCTATCTAACTCCCAGCCACCTTGTTTTGTGGGGAACCTTTCCCCTCTAAGAGATAAACAGTGTCTGTGTCTTGGTGAAACACAAACCTACTTCGAAGAACTCTTTTCCTAAAACTCTGTATCTCTGATTGCTATGCAATGAGGGCAGAGCCAAGTGTCCAGGACAGGCTCTCGTGCCCCCTTGGTAACAGGTGTTTTTAAAAGCAAACCACTAAGTTAAATTGGAGAGGTGCATACGTTTGCACCTGTATTCTGTGATTGCAGCATTTGCAAGTTCTCCCCCTTGCTGCTGAACTGTTGCTCAGAATCTCAGCTTTTGACTGAAAAACACACATGGAACAGAAACCAGCCCAGCCTTGGATTTTCTGCCCTTTTTGAGCTGTGATGAATAAAGACAACAAACTAATACACTGAGGTCAGAAAATGCTTACACCATGCATGCTAAGCTGAATGTAGTATCAAATGAAATAGAGCAGAGACTATCACACTGTTTTATCAGTAAATATTCTGTATTTAATTTAGTAAAAACCTCCATAAAAAATTCTCCCAAGCCGTAGCACAGAAAACTGCAGAATGTTCCACATCAACATAAAATTGAGGTTTAATCCACCATGAGAGATACCAGAGCCAGAACACGAACCTGGATATTCACACAGCAATTAGTGTTTCCTGTCAGGGCATCTTAAGGACTGGTGGGGAGGAGTGGTCTTTCCAAAATTCTGCTAAGTGCAGGGAGGGGATTTACTTGCTGCGATATCAACAGGAGGGAAACAGAGATTGAAGTGTTATTTGATAACATTTTAGCTCCTGAAGGACTCAGAGCATGAGCTCATAGATGCTGCAGAGAAAGAGAATTTCTTTCTGGAAAACTTTGTAATCTTTCTTTATGTAACTATGCCCAATACACGGGTAATGGATCAGCTTAGGATGTTGGTTCATATTTGATCTGAATATGGAACGGGCCAGCAGTAAATCAGCACCTTGTGAAAAAGTTCTGTGGCCCATGAAAAATGAGAGCTCACTGCAGATCATAGAATCCCTGAATCATTAAAGTTGGTAAAGACCTCTACGGTCATCTAGTCCAATCCAACCCACCCCCACCCTACCCACTAACCATGGCCTTCAGAGCCTCATTTCCACAGTTCCTGAACACCACCAGGGATGGTGACTCCTCCATGTCCCTGGGCAGCCTGTGTCAATGTTTCATTACACGCTCTGAGAAGAAATTGTTCCTAATATTCAACCTGGCACACCTTGAGGACATCACCTTTCATCCTACCACTGTGACCTGGGAGAGGAGGCTGACACTCACCTTGCTACAACCTCCTTTTGCGGAGTTTTAGTGAGCAATGTCTCCCCTGAGTTTCCTCTTCTCCATTCATATTTTATGAAGATTTTCCAATAGTCCTTCTTGAACATTAACACTATCTTTATCAGCAACTTGAGAAATGCAAAGGCTTTTTTTTTGTATCAAACAAGGAAACCCCTAGCTTCTGCCAGAGATTGCTTTGCAAAGATATCTGGGAGTGGGGGATTTCCTTGGAACATCAGGTGGACACAGCTGGACATGATGGGAAAGCAGCTCAGAAGCATCTTCCCTCTGTGCTGCGCAAAGGCCAATATCAGAGTGGAGAATGGAGTTTCAAGCCTCCAGAGCACCCCCATATGGGTCAGCAGTGACCTGTATGGTGACTGCTGGGGAGACCAGAATTAACTTCAGATGATAGACTTGTCCTGATACAAATCAAAACATCCTTTATTTAACTAACAGCCAAGAAGTCCTAATGTATCCTACCACATTACTTGCTATCAGAAGTGCCTTGACTTTCGATTGCTTTCGCTGTTTCCTTTGTTATTTTAGAAGACATTCATGCAAAATCCAAGTTGCCAGCTTCTGTCCTTCCAGATTTCTGGAAGCACATCACTGTGTTCAAGTAACAATGCTGGAAAATTAAGTAAAAACAATGACAATGGAGAAAATTGTGGTGGAATTATGCTTTAAAACACACAGGGACAGAGCTGGGTCACTCTGACCTGAGCTGGCGTCAGCCTGAAGAAAAGCCAAGAGGAGTGGTGGCTGCTTTAACTGACAACTCACTGGCAATTTTTTGTATATCTGGTAGAAATAGACATGTCACTGGGCATCTGAAGCCTCTCTGTGGATGTTCAAGATGTGAAATATTACTTCCTTTTTTTTAAGCAACAACAAGCTACTAATGATTTAAAGTCTTTCAGAGGAAAAAAGATACAAACTTTAAAACCTCAGCTCCACCTTAAGTCTGTGCATTACCTGTCTCTGGACAAACTCATTAATGTCCCAAAGACCAGAAAGTTTTGTGGAAGATTAAGAAGAACTGCAATTAATTGTTCCTAAATGCACATTATGTGCTCAGTAAACCAGAACATCTCCCAAAGTGTCCCTTTAGCCCACCCCACAACTGTCATATTGGTATACATGCTTCTTCTTTAAACTGCTTTCTGAGTATCTTGTTAAACAGAATTAACTCCTTGAAATCAGGAATTGAGTGTATAAGGTGCAATCCCACAATGCAGTATCATGGCTGGTGTCTGATGATCTGTGCCAAGACCAGACCATACCTTGGTCCAGTGGAACACTCTGGCACAAGAGCATCCAAGAGGATGCCCAAAAGTCCAAGGCCAGGAATCAAACCAACAACTAAATGTGTGATTCTTTGCAAATATAACACCATGCAAGTTCATTCTCTAAATTACACATGTTCTAAGCCTGCTATTCAGCTGGCCATGCTTCCAAGGGGCTGTACCAGAAGATCGGCATTTGCAAGGTGCAAGAAGGCATCTCCGTGATCACCTGAAATCCTCTGCTCTCCCCTGCAAAGCTGCATGGAGAGCTGCACATGGAGATGATCCTGTCCAGGAACCCATCTTTCCAAAGGAACAGTAGAGGTGTTCAAGTTTTGACTTGCGAAAACTCATTATCTGGAACAAAGTTGGGGTGCCTTTGTGTTGATTAAATTATTTGCCCAGTCCTATTGAGCGCTGAATAAAAGCAGTCATTCAAATGTTGGATAGTTCTGCTGCTAGTAAAGACTTCTTCCTCTCTAAAGGTGTAATTCTTTTGTGTGAGATTTAGAAAGCAGATATTGACGGAAGAATAGATAATAGATAATTGATGTCAAAGGCTGAATAAGGAAGTTGTCGATCAGCCGGTGTATAAGTTATCTCTCTATGTAAAGTAATATAAAGTAACGATGATGTATTGCTTGAAAAAGTTGCTAGATGGAAAAAATTCTTTGGAATTGCCAGTGAATGCAGATTGATTTTCTAAAGAATTTTACCCAGACCTATTTCTCTTCCAAAAGAATACTGCTGGTTCTAATTATATGCATTCTACAAAATTGCATTTCTAAAAACTTATACCGTTAGAACACCAAATGCCACATTTTTGAAACTCATGGAAAGAGGAATCTTTTCAGCTGTCTAATTTGATACAGCAAAGAGATAAGAAGAGATGTGCTTTGGCTTTACAATATCCTCCAGTTGCACCGTATCACTCAACCTGTAACAACCTCACCTATTAAACCTCAAGGAAATATGATAAAATGATTTGTAAAAATATCAGTGGGTCTCTAAGTTATCCTTCTCTGAGGGAAAGATTAGCACTGGTGGGGTAAAAGATTAGTGCTGAAGGAAGGCTGAACTGTTTTAAAGGCATTTCCTTAATATCAGAAGAGCCTTTTGTTTAGCAGTGCTTCTCCACTGTTTTATTTAGACACCTCTCAGACCTCAAATCTGCTTTGAATCCAGCAAATAATCTCTCTTAAGAGTCCCCGTGGAAATCCATTGCACACAAAGCAGTGAGGGTATAGGTTACACTTCACAGGGATCCATTGACTTAGAAATAAAAGCTCAATATATTCCTCAACTTTGGTTCTGGATGTTTTCCAGAGTCATAAAAATGGCATCCCATCATCTGTGCCTTTACTGTGCCTTTTCTAATGTTTTTCCTGTTATCCTTATGAAAAAGACCTTTGTGGTGATGGTGACATCTTTCTATCTTGAACTCTACGAGATTTGTTCCTGACTAAAACACCTTTCTTGTGTTACCAGATTCTGATTCTGTTTTCACAGACTGTATTTACAACTCCTAATATTGTTTAGTTTATGGCACCCTTGAATTTCATATATACATTCAGAGGTGCTTGAAAGAAAGCACAGCACCTAAAATAGCTTGTGCTGCTGCCCTAAAATATTAATCGCTGGTGTAACTCCATAAGAGTTACATCAGGCATGAGTTTAACCCTACTTTTGGTTTTAAATCAAAAGGAATTGATTTCTTTAGCAAACACACCCTAAACCACAGGATCAAAGGCAGCTGAACCACTATAAAACCTCTTATTTCTTTCCCCCCCTCCACCTTTCCCAAGAGCTATAGGGCAGCCTGTAAACTGGCTTTTTAAGTACACCAATTTCTGAGCAGCTGATTTTGCTAACAGCAGCCCTCAGCTGTTGGCAATGATGTCATCTGTTAACACTTTGTACTCCTGCAGCTACAGGCTGGGCTGCCTTCTGTCTTTTTTGTGTACCATGGAGTTGCTGGTGGGGCTCTATGGAAGCTAATGGACATGTAGAGATGTGTTTGTGTCTCAGAACACGTCTAGGACAATGTTGTTTTCCATAAAACTGAGCTAAAACTATGTTATGTGCTGACTCTGAAGAGAATAGGCTGGGAGTAGAAGGATTTATTGTAACTAAAAGAGTATTAGTGGGTAAACAATGAATGGATATCTTCTTGGTATCCCACTGTATTTTCAAGAAAGGTGTCATGAAGCACTGTGTGAATGCTGCAGAAGTAGAGATGTGATTTTGACAAGTTAATGATTATGAAGAATAAACCTACTAACACTTGTAGCGTTTAATATTTTGTAGTATTGCACAGGTATTGCCTGATGTTTCTAGGGAACTTTGCTTTAATGTTTTTTTGTATAGTCTGATGGTACATTTTGCACATCTGTGGTTGACAAACATGTTTCTATGGCTAGAAAGTTGCTATGGCTTCCATGGGATTTTTTTTTTCAATTTTCACTTAAAATGTCTTTATTTATTCTTACAAATAGAAACTTGATATATGTATGTATCAGAGCTAAATATATACAGAAGATACACAGAGTTTTGAGTTACCAGTAGCCACTAAAATCTCAGGAGTTTGACGTGAGTAGCACAACAGTGTAAAAAGAAAATTTTCTTGCCTTGGAGGTGTTCAAGAACCCAGGAGGTGTGACACTGAGGGATAGGCTGGTGGGGGTAGGCATGGTGAGGATGGGTTAATGGTTGTACTTGGTGACCTTAGTGGTCTTTTTCAACCTTGATGACTCTGTGAACTGCTCTTATTGTAGTTCTGTGACAAAATGCTGTGAAATAGCATTTCTAGGAGCTGGGACATCAGGCTGTGACATGTTCCTCACTACCTGTCCTGCAACTGATGTACTCAGATAGTTCTGGTCCAGCTGCCAGGCAAATGCGTCTCGATGATGCCTGCCATCCACAGGTCTAAACGAAGTATAAGATTTTAGCACTTGAGTCTTACAGGAAAGAAGAATTACAAGTAGTATGAGGCCTAATGTAAGCTTTGACATTTCTATGCCAGTTTCATGATATTGAAGGTGTGGATTGTGGAGAATTCAGAAGAGCAGCAATTTATTTCCACACGAGATGACTGAGTCAGCTCCCAGTAAATATATATTTACATTTTATTCAATGATATTTTTATTCTGTTATCATATTCAAGTGCAGGCACTTGTATCAATGTCCTTCACGTACTCCAGTACTTGCATACATAATGTACATTAATGCACATATGCATTGTTCCCCTTTATGGCTGAGGTAACCTTTCCACAGACTCTTCCTCCTCTCATATTAAACCCCAGCCCTCACATCTGATTTGTGACCACGCTTTTCTACCCTAAGAGCACTCGCTTTGTAAATTAGAAGAATTCAGATTCTACAGACATTCAGATTTGTATTATGCAGGAAGATGGGAATCTAAAGATTTAACAAATGATTATGGTCTCAAGTTTAAGAATATGTCTTCAGCAAGATTGATTGAATATTTTCCAACAAACTTTTCTTGACAGAAAGCTGGATTTGGTTGAATGGGTTTCCCTTTACCTTCTTCAGACCCTTTGCCCCTAGCAGTATCTGCTTCCCATGGAATTTTGCCTTGCTGAATATCTGAACATCCTTCCGCACTCCAAATCTGAGATCTGTTTAAAAATAATGTGCTGTCAGTTATAATTTTTGCTGGGGGCTTTGCATTATCATTTACTCTTTGGCTCTGGGTTTCCAGGGAGTTCAATTATACTCCATACAGAGCAATGCACTGAAGAGGAAACCACCTCACAGTTCATATTTCTTGCTTTTACCTTCACCCCCTCCTCTCTCCAAGTTTTGTTCCACCCTCTCCTTTTCTTTCCCAGTCTTGCTTCTTGTTTTTTTTTTTTTCCCTCACTTCTTACACAATACAATGGCAGTTTCCCTTTTGTGCTTCTTCCTGACAGTGGGGAGATCACCAAGAACAAAGCCGATTTCTTGGTTTGCTGGCAACTCCAGAACAAACAAGCAAAAATCATTGTTTAAAATCTGTGTAAGTAAAGGGATATTCTTAGTTTTTGTTGCTGAAATTCTGAGGGATTGAAAAAACAAACTCTTTATGGGTAAAAGTATTTCCCTTGGCCAGATGGAACACAATTATTCTGGATGTGCATGAGATTTTTCTTATTTAATTTCAACACTTATTTTTCAATAAAAGTGAAGGAAAATTGGAAATGAAAAATGGTTCCAAATAGAGAAACATCTGGCCTGCCCTTTTGGAACACGATATAGCAAATTTGACATTTTCAAGTATATTATTATTATTATTTTTAACAAGACTGCTTTTTTTAGGTGCCTCTATTCTTGTGCCTTTACCTTAAAGAGTAAAACAACAATTTCTTTCTTTTCTTTTTTTTTTTTTTTTTCCTGGCTTTTAACAGTGTAGCAGAGACAGGTAAATATTCTTGCTCACTGTTTCAGTGTTTGATGCCATGGTAGAAATGGCAGGGTGATACTAATGCAGTCACAGTAATTCAGTGCACAGGTGTTGTCAATATATAGATAGCAGCTCTCATTTGGAGGTCTGGCTTTGCCCCATGAGTGTGCTCAGGCTCCAGTGACTCTGCTGAAAAAATGGCTATAAAAGTGCACCTGCAGAGAGTACATGTCAATAATGTGATGGAAAGTTTTATTTTGTAAGAGGCTAATTCAGCCCTACTCTCTGAAACCTTTTAAGACTCCTGGAAAGCCTCTGCTTTCTATAAAGATAGAGTAATTAGGTAAGTAATTAGGTAACAGCTGTTAGAGGTCAGAAGGAGATGACCACCCCATCTAATTAACATGGAGGGTACTGTGATGTGTTTGTTGGGTATGTGATTCTATTTGGATTCAAACCTCAGACGATGTCAGTTCCCTATACCCATTATGTGAAAGAATGAAGGAATCAGATGATAGGAGTTTTTTACAGATCGGTGTAGCAGCTGATGGATCAAAATTTTAGATAGTGTAGAATTCTGCATTGCTGAAAGCAGTGTGTGAACTGCTTTTGACATTTGGATCTCAACGTTAAGTTCCTAACCCTATAAATCTTTGTGGAACTTGAGTTTGGAGTTAAATTCCTGGCTCCCTGAAGTCAGTAGTAACTTTGATCAAACTCTTCTCAATCTGAGCTAATTTTCAGGGTTAAACAGCAAAGCCAGTAGCTCATGATTATAATGAAACTGAATTTAAAGTTACTATAATAGGTTATGTAAAGAAGACAGTGAAAAGGAAAGCATCATTGTTGACTGTCAGATTTGCCTTATGGTATTGACTTCCAGACTAGACCAGGACTATTCTATCTCTAGAATGATAAAAGCAGAGTTTCTCCAGAGGCTTTAGAGAAATGGTGATTGACCATTTATGTTTTCACATTTCATATAAAAAATAGTAATTCAGTTATATAGTACTTTGGTTTGAAGGAACCTCAAGTGCTTCTTTTGAAGCTTGGTGCTTTTGTATCAACTGTCAATTTGCATTTGGGATTTCCCTAAGTTAATACCAACATTTGCAGTTAACCTAAAATACGCAGTTGTAACCCTTTAAAAGAAGGGTTCCTATTTAAAAGTATGTCTGTATTGTCATCTCACCAGGATGAAATAAAAGATGTTAAGCTATTCCAGGATGGATTTCATAATTGCATTTCTTTATATCTGTCTAGTGATTTTCATTAACTTAATAAAAAGATTTTTTAGCACTTGAATACTTTCCAGAAACTGTTTAACGGATTATCAAAAGCAGCTCAATTATGGCCAAACCAATAGCAAGATTCAATATAAACATCAAATGAACCTGATATACTGCTAGAAATCAGATTCCTGGAGGAGAAGTGCCACAGATATATTAGTCACTATAGCGATGCCTGAATTCCACATGATGATGTGCACATGTTCCATTGTGAAGAAGTTTGGTTATAAATGTTTCTGCATGGTCATGCTTAAAGCACCTTGAGTTACGCAGTGATACACAGGCAAGAAGAATTTTTTCAAAGAAAAATCTATAATACAGAGTTTCATAGAAGGCATTGAGATTTATATTAGTTCTCTGTCCTGCTTGGTTTGATATAAAAGAAGAAGTGCTCTCAATTTAGGCTGCAGAACTGCAAGCTTTCGCTGGCCTCTGGGGCTGCCTGACTGGAGATGTTTCTGGGGGTGGTATCCAATGCTATCCTCCCATCTCTCCTCATCTAGAGCATTCACTGGAGTTTACTGAGGCTCCCTCTGTCCTTCTCTATGAATTTCAATCCAAAGCAAATGGTACAGCCCAAGATTTCTTCGCTGTGCAGTGAGCAGATGAATGGGGTATGCTCAGTCTGCAAAGTGTGGGTGCAACCACACCAGCAGGTAGCAGCTGATGTGCTGACTTGTGTCAATGCCAATGTCCCCATTGGCTTCAATGGAGGCCAGAATTTACTCCAAGGACTCTCTCTCTGTTCTGGACGCTCTCTTTTTAAAGCTGCCACAACAGACCCAGGTTCTATGGACACGTGGACATCTGACTTCAGGTGGTTGGTTAACATAGCACAGTATTCTGCCTGGATATCTGATTGAGAGCTGCAAAGATTTCTGTGTAAATCGCCCCAAAGAGAACCAAATTTTCTTTTGGCCACTACTAATACATACAGTATTTTCCATGGAGTGAACTACTATTTTGAGTACATGACACATTCTTTTTCCCTTGTTATTTTTTTTATTTTTTTTTTTTAAGACAGTTACCTAAAGGGAATCCTTACTCATTCTGTACTGGGTTGGACACGGAGTGTATTTACATCAGTGCTGCATGTACTAATATTTCTGATAAAATTGCCTGTTATGTATCTTATTCTCTTGGCAGATTTCCTGTTTGTTGTAAATATTTGTGCATTGACTAATACTGCATTTCTGAATTTTAAAGTGTTCTTTTTATATCTCAGACTCGATCTGAGGTGTAATATCTCAGCAATATATTATTAATTACCCCTGTTTTATGTTTCCTGGTTTAGCCATATGGTACAACAATTATTTTGGGTGTGACTATATAGTGAAAATAGAAATGCACAAATTGTGATTCATTTAACAACAGTAACAGCAAAAATATATATGACATTTGATCACAAATTTGCCCAAACAAATTCCTGGCTGGGGGCCATATATTTCATATTTGAAGCTGAAAATATTTTATTGTGATTTGTAGCAGTGGGAGTTCAGGCCTGGATTTTTAATGGAAACAATCCTAACAGCAGTAATGGTGGAGCCGCCACTGCCCCATTATATCCTAAATTCATTGGAGAAAATCGCATCTGCATCAGTAATGTCTGAATAAGCCACATTTATTTCCACTGCTTTCATTCAGGTTTCCCGCAGTGTCCATCTCTAAAATATGTAAACACTGTGTGCTGCAACAAAATTTATTAAACTCTTCCCGTGAGTTAGTTATTCCTATCTCCTGAGCAGATGTTACACAGTACAGAAGGAGAGTACAACTGTTGTCATAGAATCTCTTGTGTTGGAAGGGATCTTTCAGAGCTCTATGGTCCAACTCCCCTGCAATGAACAGGGGAACCTACAGCTCCATCAGGTGCACAGAGCCCTGCCCATCCTGGCTCTGAATGTCCCTAGGGATGGTGCATCCAACATCTCTCTGGGCAACCTGTACCAGTGCTTCACTGCCCTTATTCTAAAACTTTTTTCCCATCATGCTTGGGTTTTTTTTCTTCAGGAAAAGAGGGAGAAGGCAGGATGTTCTTCCTTGGGGTACTGTATTTCAGTGTATTTCATCATACAGAGATGTTGAAGTTGCTCCAAATAATCTGATTCATGCAAGTGAGTGAAGTCACTCAGTTCGCCATCACATCAGCATGGAGTGTTCACAGGGCTGTGAGGATCATAATGGAGTGCTGCCTTTGCAGCCATATGTATATGCTCCTGCAGAATAAATTTGTAGATACTTTCTCTACTGGCCTCCAAGGAGACTTCTTTCAGTTGAGTACATTTCTAAATTAGACACGCAGAACTTCCAAGCATGCCTCTTCCTTCATTTTGTGGTTCTTATGCATGTTACCTCAAACCAAACCCTTCAAATGTGAGTTGTAGAGTTTTAGAGAAATTTATCAACATCATTTTATAACAACCACATGTATAATAATGGCAGAGGCCATTAATTGTTTTATGTCATTTAAAGTGTGTCTCATTGGGACTTACTGAATTCTGTGTTGCAGTAGAAGTGGAGCTATTGTGATTAGTACTGGAAGAGAGAGAGAGTATGAAATATTTGAGCAAATGTCTATATGAACGGATGTACATTGACCATTTCTTGTCTGAGATAGCCAGTGATTCATGGAGATCACATACAACACTCACCAATCTTGTCTTATCAGACACAAAAATTTGTATCTTGTTTGTCTTGGAGGAAAGTTACTAACTCATAAGTTGCAGATTTCCTCTACAGCCTTCATAAATCCTTAATTTGGTCCAGTTCTGGTTTAGCCTCGATCCTCTTGGTTTATTTCATGATTATGTCCATGTTAAAATAGTGTGAGATAATCCTACAATTTTTCTCAAAATATTTATCCACTCAGCACCTCTAGAGCATCACATGCTCTGATGTGTAAACTAAGGCTGTTTTTAAGCTTCCTATCAAAGTAGATAAAATAAACACGGAGGCTACTTTGCACTGAGTGCAGAATAAAACAGAAATTGGCAGTGATGGAGACTGGGTAGTCTAAATTACTCATTGCTCTCCTCAGCCAAGTTAAGTTCCTAAGGCTGATGCAGGTTGGGTAGGGGTAACAGAGATGAAAGTCTTATCTTTATGCTGAGGACTGAAACCCTGAAACCCCAAACACTTAAACACAGTGGAAATTCCATTTTCCAATGTGTTGAAAGTTTTGAGCTAGTGCTGCTCTGTCCTCACTTTTACCATCTGCTGAAGCTTGGATGCCACTAACCAGCCAACACTCTCTTCCACTGATAGGTCTGTCTTCAGGGGAAACAGCTTGAATGAACTGCCCAGGTCCTCATGAAATAGCCAGCAGAAAAAGAAATTGATCTGAGACCCACAAGCCTCACAGTGGTATCATGGTTCTTGTACCATCTCTTCACACAGTGAAATTGCTTCCACATGTTAAAACACCATTGTGAATTCCTCTTCCTTTAGACTCAGTGACATGTTGAATATTCCAAGTCTTCTCTTGTTCTTCTTGCCCTTACTGTTGTGTTTCCACCGGATCAAGTCCCCAGCCTCTCAAATCTTCCAGCTCAGGAAAAAGAAAGATACTATAGACATGGGGAATACGTGTATGTTTCTGCTTATGCATGCAGCCATGTTGGAGCTACAGTAGAGCTTGGTGCTTCATCCAGATCCAGCCTGGTGTTTGTGCAGATATCTAAGCGTGCACAGGCTTATCAAGAATGTGTATCAGACTTCTGGACCAGGAGTGTCTGCCTGACCAGCTCTGGTTGTGTCAATGTGCTTCATGTGGCAGAAAGCATGGCCAAAATATATCTTTATCTCTTCTTTCCCACAAATAGGCCTGGGAGAGGAATAGTCTGGGGTAGGGGGGAGTTTCCTCACAGGATTCATCATCTGTGCTTCTGGGGCTGCGTTCCCTGATTAAGCTTCAACACACGCTATTTTTCAGCCACTTTCCTGAGTACCTTCCTCGAGTGCCGTACACTTTTCAGATTTTTCCAGACTCTTCTAGTTGATTCAGGACATTCAAGTCTACTTCATGATTATTATCCTGAGCAGAAGAAAGAATGCAAGGAAAATAGGAGGGATTTAAACCAGTCAGCATAAATATGTGATGTAGTTACATAATGAAATACTGTGGGTATCCTTGAGTGAGAACAGATCAATGACAGCATCATTAAGGGGAGAAGAATCAGGAAAATCAAATCCCAAGCTGTGCAGAGGGCTTTCTTGGATTTAGATCTGCAGTCTCACCCTGGTGCTGAAGGTGGTGTGGGGGTAGACCCTTTTACTAACAGTGTGTCATTTCCTAGTCCCAGGTTATGATAAAGACTCAGTTTAGCAACTTCAGAATTGAAACTGTTGAAATCTGTAGAGGTGCTGCACTGTCCTGAACACACATGCCTGCACTTTGCCAGCACTTTCTACATAAATGATTCCCAGATTTCCAATTGCATTTTGTTTATAGACACGTTTTTTGCTTATTGTAAATTGCATATGGTTTTACCTCTAACCTTGAGTCTGATCCCTTTACAAAGAATTTGGCCAGGGAAAAGGGTAGATGATCCACTATTTGTTAGCAGTTCATTATATATGTGTGTGTGTATGCGAATAGATATAGATATATATCTGTGGGACTGATACTGGGAGGTGCTGAGCTCTCTTAATCTTTTGTGAAGTCAACAGGAGTTGAGGGCACTCAGCACTTCCCAAAGGTGGTCAGAAAATATCTGTTTTGGGCAACCTCTTGCTCAATTTCTTGCTATCTTAAGTAGAAAAAAAAAAGAGATAAGCTTCTTAGAGCCTTCCTTAAGTGCTGGCACCTAGAGATTGTAACTATTTATGTTTTACCACTTTTTCACATTGAAAATGCATTGCATGATTTCTGTTGGAGTTTTAAGGATCAGATTGATGAAGTAGAGTTCAGAGCCAGACATACAGTATAAGAGACAAAGGTTTAGTAATGAGTTCAAAATTTACAAAACACAGAAGCAAATATGGCTTTAATACATGATGTGACCCTTTATAAGGCTTGAAATTACTCTTCAAAAATCATTCTGGCTTGACTTCAGAGCCGAGTGGATTGTGGGATACCACAGATTGACTTTGAGTAGTGGGTTGGTATTGCAGGAATTTTTTAATTTCCTGTAACTCACAACAATTTTCTTCCAGTTAGACCTTATCCTGCTGCAGTGTATTTACTGAACAATTTAGTACAGTGTATAAGCCAGATCAGAGGCACATGCGTGCACTCATACACATATACACACACACTGAGTGGGGAGAACTAAGGTATTAATAGCAGCATTTAAAATAATTAAAAGAGAAAGGTTTTGTGTGTTGATGTTTACATTTTTATGTGTGCAATATATTTGATATCTATCTGGTGATGTCAGGTGGAAGAAGAAACTTCAGCTGAGATGCTTTTTCTATGTTTTAAGCAAATAAAAATGGTTTAAGTTGCATTAATGAACTGAAAATAATTTGTCAAATACTGGTTGTTATTATTTGTAATTAGTTCTTCAAACACATTTTCAAAAAATCCCCTAAGACACCTGATTTACATGATTAAAAAAAAAAAAATCCTTGAGTTGATAAAGCTACTTCAGTATTTATTAAAAGTAAAACAGCACCAAAGGGATCCCAGATCAAGTGGAGAAATATTTCATGTCACAGAGCTCCATGTGCTCGTTTCATTTCAATTGTCTCCCAGGTATTGCAGGGCAATTATTATAACATGCCTGAATGTAAAAAATACAATCCAGAGGTCTGTTATGATATAATTCAACAGAAAACTGTACAACATGAATGACAGCAATGTGTGAGGGTAACTGGAGCTACAGATACAGATTTATTCCTGGGCTGATTTTAAAAAGCTTGTAGATCTCTATGGGCTAATCCAGCATATATGCATGTATTGTTAAAAGTAAAATACCAAAATAATAATGTACACTTTCCAAGAAATGTAACCTTATTTACAAGGCATTTAGATATACACATACAGACACAACGCACATGAATGTGAATTTACAGCATGCTTCATTCCTTATCTAAAATCTACTAATATCCAAGGAAAGGCTTTGTGCTAATGGTAATTGGGTTTGTACTGGGCCTTGGAGAAATGGGAAACATCTGTATGTTGTGGTTAAAATATGATCATATCATCACGATATTGGAAGGAGTGAAAAAGAAGAAAAATGACATCTTTCAGGAACTTTTAGAATTAGTGAGAGAACCAGTGTTACCTGGCTGCACAGTGAGGAATCAAAAGGTAGAAAAAGAAAAGTCAAAGATTCCCTTAAGCAAAATAATTGAATGTTTCTTTAACTGCTGGATACCACGTAGGAAGAGATCATAACCTCTAGCATTTTGGAAAGCAGGAAGTATGATGGGATTTATTAGTAGATACAAAGTAAATAACGCTTATTAAATTTCAAGGTAACTTTATTTTCTCCTACCTACCAATGGAAAATTCTCTTGAAATAACACTCATTAGAAATTGTAGGTTATACTGGCAAAACAGAGTTGAATCCTTCAAAAATAGCCCCTAGTAAAAGTCATAGAAAGATCTGAAGCTAAGCCTATGACAAAAAGAAGAAAAAAAAAAAAGAGAAAGAAACTTAATATGCAGGCAAACTTTTTAGTATGTGAGCCAGACACAGAAATATTGGTACTCTTTGAAATGAGCAAGAATTTGATGAAACACTAAAGGGTTTCCTATACTTTATTTTATTGGACAGCAACAAGTAACTCAATGAAAGCATATCCTGTGATAGCAGAACGCTTCTCAGTGTCAGCTCAGTGCTTTAACAAGCGTATTTCCCCTCAGTGCAGAAACACTCTGGAGTGACATGAGTTGTGTGCAAATTGCACTCTCAGTTCCTCACCTAAACCCCAGCTGGAGTTCTTCTATTGACTTAGTGAGGCTTTGGATCAGGCTCCAAAATAATGAAGGGACAAATCCATTGAAGTCTTTATTTATGTCTAGATTGTTTTCTCTCATCAAAGATTCCCCTGAGGCTTTTCCTTCTGCATTCTCCTGTGGAGTTTGCACCTCCCCATAAATCAGACTACATCCCTGCTTTCTGGAATCTCATGGATGAAACCAGGATTTGGTTCTTTCCTGATCCCATGTACTCCCTCACAGCTGTTCAGATTCTTCTTCACTCCTGAAGATGCTCAGTTAATGTGGATTCTTGACCATTACAAATGTTGCCATAGCTAAGATTTCAGAATCTCTATGGGGAATTCAGCATAAATATCTCTAGCCCCTCGTAGGACCAGCAAAGATGATAAAGATCTCTAAAGGGCTGTTTCTGCCTCCTTTTGTACACACACAGAATCCAATAACAGTGAAATTCTGGACCCATTTTGACTCTTCTCTAAACTTGGATTAAGAGATATCTTCAACTCCCAAGAAAAGTCCTGTTCTACATGTTTCATTACCTGCCTATAGGAATCCTGGTTTCTGTTGCATGGTTTTTAGCTGTGTATGACGTGGGTATTTCTCCTGCTCTAGGCTATGCCCCCCAGTCCGTTCCCAGGTTCAAGGTCACTGTCCAGTGGGTTCCAGTTATAGGTTTTGGTCTTACCCTCTTAATATCTTAACAAATTAACCCAGAATCATGTAGATCATATCTAGGAATCATTTTGACTAATGTATCTTTTATTTTTTTCTGACACAAGGCAAGTTATGAAGCATCTGAGATCTGGAACAAGGCTTTCTCAGTTGCAGATATCAAATTTATCTTGCAAAGTGATAAAAAAAAGAGATGAGGTCAATCCAAATTTTAAACTTGTTTTCTTCCTTGAGAAAATGTTTTCTTTGTCAATGATTATCACAGTATTGAATCTCTCTCTAATTCTTCCTGAAAGACTGTTTGCCTCCCTTTCACTGTATTGATGCTGCATTTGATCAAGGAGAGGGAAATGTACAAAAGATGTTGTTATTAATACAGAAGGGAAAGCTCTGTGGCAGCACAGTGGTGCATAATACATGTCCTGGGAATTTCTCAGAACCAACGTTTTCTTGGTTCCGAGGGTGCTGCTCTTCCCCAGACGTGCTTACTGTGGGCAGCCTATATTAACCTGCTCCTAAAACACTGCACATATTTACATGGGACCAGTGAGATATTACCTATGCGCTACACAGGTTTTAGAAATGCTATCTGGCAAAATCTTGTCTGCTGTGATTTCAGCAATCTTCACACAAGCAACTCAGCACATCCAGATATGAATGAGAAGAAGGGAAAGGACTGTCAAACAGAGAAAGACCAGAGAGCCGAGCTGCAAAAGGGGGGCTGCTCTTCTGCACAAGGCCCCGCAAAAGCAGTGGGGCAATCTGGATTCAATTCCCAGCCTTTCCACAGATCGTCTGTGAAAGTACAAATAACGTTTCTTTTTTTTTTTCTCGATGCTCTTTGTATCGCATTTGAGAGCACATGTGATGTTCTCTGCTCTTCCCTAGCACTGGAAATGTCGGGGTGTTATCAGCTATGCTAACAGGCCAATTTGACAGGTCACTTTGGGATGAATATGCTGCTCCTGACGACAAGTGCACCAGTTCACTTATTATGAATTTGGACCTCTTTGAGGGTGCACTCAGCAGAGCATTTGGTTACAATCATTTCCTTTGAGTTCCTTAATCAATATCTCCTGTCTACTCAGCCTGCAGTACCAGGGCAGGGGAATGAAAGGATGTAGAAATAGATGACCTAAAGAGATGACGATTCGTACTTAGTGAGCTGTATATTTAGTTCTGGAGAGACCCCAAAAGAGGAGAGGACAGCTTCACATCACACTGTGCTGTGAGTTCGGTACTTGAGGCCAATGTTTTCAGCCGGTGGCAGGTTCACAGCCAGGCAACAATGGAGCAGGGCTGCTTCGCATTGCTGACATACCAGCAGTGCCAATTTATGAATTCTTCTGTAAATCTCTAGAGATACAAACCATCTGTAAAGCATAAAAGACAACAACATGTATGTGTTTGGTTACACATAAGAGGGGTGAATACGTTTTGTTTAGACAATTCCCATGGATTCCAGTCACGGGAATCATTGACAGGACGCCTTGTTTATGAGCTTTAAATAACGACAGCAAGGCAGAATTTCCAGATAGTGGTACGAAAACACAGATTAATAAGTGACCGCCTTTCACGTTGTTTTTGTGACTGTGCCTTTATGGGGATGAGCTGCATGCGTTGGAATACACTAGTGGCTGAGCTGAAATAAAAGAGCTTATCTTCTCATTTAATTTTATCTCCTAAATCAAAAGCAGTTATTATAGGAGCATCAGTTAAGTCATAATGATATGGTTTTTTTTATTTTAATTTTACATTTTGAAACTCCTTTATCAAAAGGGGGATAAACAACAGTGTATGTGAAGGACTTAGGGCATTTTCCAGGTCTTTTATCTCCCTTTGACCTTGGAAGTTGTGTGTACAAAATATATCTCAGCCTTAAGCCTGAGAAAATTAGGATTGTCATTTTTAGTGATACTTCGCATCATTTACTAATGCATAGGTACTACTTTTCTGTACTTTTCAAGGTTCTAGGTACATAACCCATCTTCTACCCCTCAGAATGACTTCTCTGTAGGGAAAGAAGAACTGCAGCTTTCTGGCTCCACAGTTATTTCCATTCATTTTTCATCTCTATTCAGTATTTTTGTGCCCCTATATCAACAACAGCAGTGATATAGCAGCTGTATGAATTCTACCAGGATTCGTTTCCCTGCAGGTTAAGACACTTGAAGAAAGGCATTTTTTTCAGAAACTTTGCCTTAGATACATATTGGATACATATAGATACATATAGCTGTGATTACTCCCTGCAAATTACAGAGGCTTTCTACAGAAGTACAAGAAGAAATCTCTTATTTATCCTGTTCATAGTTCAAGAAGATAGGGAATAAGTTCAGGGGTCAGAGAGTGAATGATCACGTGCAGAACTTGAAGACTCTAAAGAGGAATCTCTTTGGGTTTTGGGTTACGTAGGATGAGTGCTCATTGACCCACAGTTCCGTGGATTTCTGATCATAGACTCATAGAATGGCTTATGTTGGAAGATGACCCAGGACCATGCCCTGCTGTGCTCTGGGTGTCCCCCACCAGTTCAGCTGCCCAGAGCCCACCCCAGCTGACCTTGAGCACCTCCAGGGATGGGGCATCTGCAGCATCTCTAGGCAGCCTGTGCCAGGGCCTCACCTCTCTCTGAGTGAAAATTTTCCCCCTAACATCTAACCAAACTCTTCTTTATTTTAGTTTTGTTTCTTTTGTCCCAGAAGCACTTTGGCCTCAGTTACTCTGTAGTCAGACCTCATGACATAGCCAAGTACAACTGAAAGCAGCTATATGAAGGCAAACTGTGAAGGTGAAGATATCCACAGGGGCAGGGTCACCCCATGAGACAAACAACAGAACCAAATCCCTGCTGGCAGGAATGACCTGAAAATCCGAGGCCTTTAATGTGAATTCGAGATCAGCTTTCCATGGCTTTGCTGTGGAAGTCTATGAAAAGGACAAAACGCTCCAGGCCACGTCAGAGTGCGGATGTTAATGAAAACAAAAATCAGAAGTTGAAGCATAACCAATTTAATGCCTGTCCTAACTTGTATGGGACATATCCCCTCGTGCAGCTTGTGGAGAGCTGTGACCTCGTTTCCCCTGGCATGCTGGCTGGATGTGTTATTTTCTCGTGCCATCGCAGAGTAAGCGGAAGCTTTTGTTTCCCAGTGGTAACTCTCACAGATGCAAGTTATTTCCCAGTAATGCAGGCACTAACATGTGTTGCTACTGGAGTTTGAAATGTCCATTAATTTAACACTAAATCCCTTATCCCTGTAAAATGAAAATACCATATTCTACACGGACAGAGAGGAGCATATAACTCTGCTTTTCAGATGTTAGAGCCTCCAGTGGACGATTGTTCACCAATTTCAATTTACACAGCTGGCTGTCTCATCCTGAAAAGATGCCTTAGGACTGAGAAAGCATGGAAAGTAAATTACCATCTCATTCCAAACAACATCATTTCCCTCTCCCCCAGGCTAAAATTGAGGTATGTTAATACAACAATGTTAGGAAGTCGGCCTTGCTTCTGTTGGCACAACATTTGACCTGTCTAAAGGGGACAAAATTTTCTCAATCTGTAGCAATAAAGTCCTGTAAATAGCAGACATTTGTTTGTCTTACCAAAGAGGTTTCTGAGGAAGAGACTGAAGTATGCAAAACTGTGAAAGATTTCACTGCCTTTGGAGTAAAAACTAAAACTAACATATCTTGTAAAGTGAAAACATGAAAACAAAACAATGAAACTGCTGCTGCTTTATGTAAAAAAAAATCAACCAAATAAAAAAATTAGGCATGTTAAGGATTCTGTTCTCAAGTGCTGTTTTTTTTTTTCTTGTCTGTGTAACACAGCAGTGGGAAATACTGAAAGCAAGACAGCCCAAATCTCTTTCCAACATTTTGAACTGTTACAAGGGAATAATGTGACTCAGCAGCTTCATTATTGCTAAGGACACTTGAGCATGCTGAGTTTATACATTTGATAATGAATGGTTTGTGAGTTTGATTACTGGGTTAAATTACAGTTCACAATAATTAGACCAATTAATGCGCACTCCACTACTGTGCTGAAAATAATAACAAAACACACAGCCAAAATGCTAATTGTGCGTTGCGTATGACACAGGGAGATGGTAGAAACCCTCCAGTCATAAGCCATTCTTTTTCATCCTTACTTCATGTACTTCTGTTTGATTGTTTTAGCGTTTGTGAATTGTTTTCCAGAGCTATGGCACAATAGCAAGGAGTCTGGAATTGATATAGTCTAAAGAAATACTCTAAAGTAATACGATTTTCTTTTAAAGTTTGATGCTCAGAAAACTTTAGAATCCATTTAGAATGATGTTTCTTTAAATGATTAGAATTATTTTCCTTCTTTTCAGGATGGTCATGAATCAGATGAGCAATACCAAAGAGGACATTGTTCCAAGGCATGTTGGGAGCTAGACTTAATGTGCTCTGGGAAGTTAAATATTACCGGGGGGGGGCTAACTGCCCTCTGCCTTTGTAAATCTCCTAAACTCCTATCTTGAGACATAATATCAGTTGTATTGCTGTAGCCTAATAGGTCTCAATTCTCAAGCAGACTTTACCAGAAGTATAAAGGCTCTTTTTCTGTTTTTTTTTTTTTTTGGTAGAAGTGTACACAAATCTGAGCCAACATCTGTATGCAGAAGTGCATGGAATTAGCATCTATCTAGCTCCAAAAGCATACTCACTGGCTGGCCAGATGCTATGGTGGAGCACTATTTGTGTTCAGCCTGGGCTGCATGGACTGGTGACATGGGGCAGTGCTTGGATGTGTGACCCAAAACCAGTGTGAGGGCTGAGTTCAGGGCACAGCCAGAGCTCAGGTGCTTCCAGGGTTCCCAGACCCTGGAAAACTGTTCTTGGTTTTGGTTTTGGACTTTGGTGTCTTGGTTTTACCTAGGTCAGGTAGGTAACAAGAACAGATAGGTTGTGTAACTGGGGCTCATAATTCCATGCAGTACATGTGGGTGGATGCCTCTCTCATTCAGCTATGAACATCCTCTTCCTTTCCCAGACTCCCGTGAAAGCGTGAAAAGTGCAGTTATTCATGCACAATAAAGTGTGATCGTTATCATGATTTGTTTCTGCAAATGTTGTTAAAACAAGGCAATATCTGAAGCTCCACAAAAGATGCGCCTTTCTCATGCAAAGTGTAACATTTGAATGCTGTGTCAGAACTGGGTAACCAGCATATTCCTGACATTGTAATGCCCGTGCACACTCCTCCACTATGAAACACACATTTATGAGCCAAGGAGAATGCTACCAACCAAACCTGATAGATAATGTGGTTTACCATCATTTTTTTTTTTGCAAATCAGGCATTCATCTAAAGGCTAACTATAAAAATGTTGCATTTATATTACTTTTTGCTTATATTTAAACCACCTCCTGCCTATGGAATTTTTCCTCAGTCATCTGCAAAATCTTGCCCATGTTTGCATTGCTATGTAAATATAATTATAACAAGCATAACTCTGTAGCCAAAATCTGAGTCTTGAACCAAAAAATCAGTTATCAGCAGACAGAGCAGCTCAGATTTTAAGACTACTCTCTCAATTTATCTGACTGTTCCTAGAGCCTCTTCTCTTTCTCAGCATTCAAAGGCATTTTATGAGCAGAATTTACAGAACACAGGAAAAAGGAATGATGAGCAAAGAAAGTCCTGTGCCGGCAGTGGTGCAATGTTCAAAAGATTATACATATCCGGAATATGACTACTGTAGAGACCATATTACAAATCTTTCTGCTTAGATGATCTTTTGTTTTTCAAAATCTGATTTTAACAGTCCTCCTCATAATAACTGAATATTTCATATGATCCAGAAAGTCTTGCAACTAAAGTCAAGAGGTGAATTCCAGTAAATTACTGGAAAATATTCTGCATGAAACTATGAAATAGATGTGTACATTTAGGACAAATTCTGCACTGGGAAGAGGATGCTGATGTGAAAATCTCCCAGTTAGGAGCCAGGCTACTTCCTGACTGTGTGGTACTTGCTTATGTAGTGCTGACACCCAAAATATTATCACAATAAACAGAGATGGACAAAGTTATCCATTTCTTCCCTCATAATAATAATTATAAGAAACATGAAAACAAATGTAATACTACTGAAGTTCACATGGAACATTAAGTGTTTATGTAAGCTGAGCTGGGACATGATGACTGTCTTGACATGCTTATGTCTAACCTGTCATTAACTACCAACCTTGCAGCTCACCAGCATTCTCTGGTTCTCCCAGTTCAGTAGTACCTTGTCCCAAAGCATTTTTGCCAACACTAGTGTTTGGTGTAAGAAATAAACACACAAGTGGTTTCAAATCAGAACTCAAAGCTGGGGCAGTCTGAGCTCAGAGTTGTGCTGTGCCTAGCACAATCCATAGGATTTGGCTCTGTGTTACTTTATTGGGAATTGTGTGAGTGGGCATGTGAAAATTGGAGTATAAAGCTGAAGTTTATCACCATCTCCACCTGAGCACTGTTCCCTTCCAAACAGTCAGCCAAGCACAGGGTTTGGAATTAAATTAATGGCTAATTACTCAGAAATCTGCACTCTTTGTGTGTTTACATGCTGAGAATTCCAGTGTCTAGAAAGGAGGCCACCAGCTATACAGTTTTAATGATGGCTGGAATAGTGGATATCTGATGATCTTGGCTTCATCTGCTGTAAATTAAAGTGCAGACTTCTTTAAATCAGCATGATTTTTCCATTCATGCTGAAAATGAGATATGATATCAAAAGCATAAAAAAACCTCAAAATGTAGTAAGCAACTTTCATCACTCTGTCGGAGATGATCACCTAACTGATTTTCTTCACCTGATACCGGTAGTAACTTCTAAAACAAGATTGTATTTACTGGAACACATTTCCATTTCTTTTCCTTGAGTATTATTTAAGAGAAGTCTGAGAACTTCTCATTACATGAGTACTCTATGGGCTCTGTTGTGTCACACAGTAATTATGAAATGAGATTTTACGAAGCATCTTGAGTTCAAATGGGTTTGATGTAATCATTTTCATTGTCTAGAAAATTTTTTTCTCTTAACCCCATACTTCCAATTTGATAGTGAATATGCTGTGCAGACTAAGGCTATGACAGGAGATTATCTTTTCATCATCACACTGAATGTATATAAACAGATATTTATCCATGACAAATGTTGATGTCTTTTCAGTAAATATGTACTGTATATATTTTATTTAAATTAGTCTGCTTTTTGAGCTCAGAATCATTTGTGTTCAGCATCAGACCAGCAGGAGCTCTGCTGAGTTGCTAGAGCTCTGCTGAACCTTCTGAGAAACCCACTGGTCCTACTCATTAGAATGTCTCCATGAGTATGTGCTGAGCTGTATGACTAGGCAAAGGCTGGAATAACAACAAGGGCATAGGCAACAGTTGCCATGACAGTCAGTTGGTAGACTCCAAGGTGTCCCGACAAAGAGACTGAGTACTAAGTCAGCTAAGAAGCAAATTAGGGAGGATAACAGATGTGCTGAAATAACAAAAGGTAATTATTCTTAATTGTATTCATCAGATGACAATCATCCCAACTCCATCCCATGCACCAATTAAGGTGAGAATACCTGTCAGAGAACTGCCTGCTTAGTCTCTATTTTCAAAAGTCAGGATGAGTCCATTTCAGACACACACAAACACATCTGTTGAAGATTACCTACAGATGGGAAAACATCAGTATTCATGTGTCAGTGGCCAGAGACAAGAGTATGTTGGGGGATCTGCCAAGAGCTCTAAGGGGAAGTCTTGGGCAGAGACTGCACCCTTAGGGTCAGCAAAGACCGGCTCAGCCACCGCACAGTCTGGTCCTGAGTGAGCCCACAAAAGAAGTGCTTGTTCCTCCAGCTCCAGGCACAGAATCTTCCTATGACCATACCCACTCTTAAGCAAACAGACATACCACACAGCTCAGAGTGAATGCCAGCGAGCCTTTAAAGGCGGTGGTAGTGATGACAAGATTGATTTTCTACCCCAAAGAACTGCTGTATCCCAATAAATTAAGTTTCTTATTTCTGCCTTGACCGAATTTCAAGAAAAGCTTATATGATGCTCAAATTCAGGCCTTCACTGGATGATTTATTTTTAAAGTATGAACCAGCTTAAGCAAGGATGTTTTTCAGACTGAAGGCCTGTTCTTCATTCTCACCATTACTTCTATTATGCAGTAGACTTCTGTGATCAATGATATGTATGTAGAGCTATAGTGTGTGAGATATTACAAGTAGTTCTACTATGAGTGCCCAGGTAAAGGGCAAAGGTTTAATGCAGCCTCATGACATTTGATTCAGTAACGTCAGCCACAACTCCATAGCAATTCAGATTAGTATAACTTAAGTGCTCAGAAGGTGATCAGCCTAGCATTTCAGTATGCATTTCAGGCCAACTTGCTGTTTGCTTTCAGAGAACAGAGTAGTACAAGCTACATACATTACTTTTCCAGGTGAAGAGGGATGCACTTTTGCCACTGATGCCATAGGACATCAGCAGCAAACGCTGACGAAGCACCCATTGCTGGGATACTGGGATGCACTCTTCAAGCTCACAGTCTCCTACACGTGAAAGAGGGGCAGTAGGGCTGTTATCATGTGCTCAGAAGTTTATTTCTGCCCCTTGTGGATCCTTGTTGTGGCACAGCCTCTAATTACATTGTCACATGCCGCGTGAATCTTTGGTCTCATTCATGGTACCGGTGCTTGATGCTCTCCTAAGTAGTCACTAAGTACTTTATTTTCCTTATTCAGTGTGGGTCCCTAATTTACTGTATCCCGTTCAAATTATCCTCTGAAAAGTGACTGATAAGTGTCCTTAGAGGGGAGTTTGTGGCTTCAGAGCTCTGGTGAGTAATTGCTGAACAAACATTTCTGAGTTTATTTGCAGAGTGTATCTGTGAGAGGAGAGAGTGTTTCACAAATGGAAACTGAAGCACTGGGAAGGTGACAGCAAAATGTCCACTAAATTAGTTTACTGGTCCAAAAGATCTGAATATTAACAAGACATATGATTGTGCATTTGGTGCCCAAAGCTGGACTCCTTTTTATGCCAGCTCCAGGAGTGCTTTGCAGCTGTGCAGGTTGGGTTTGGCCCAACACTGGTTACCCAGAAAATGGGGAGTCCCAAGTAGTGACCACCTTCAGCAGCATCCATCTGATGATTTGCAGCAGAGGTGCAATGGAGGCAAGGATAGCATACCATTTCCTTATATTAGGAATTGCTATGCTGTCTAAAGAGTAGGTCAACAGCCCAAACTGCAGTCAATATCAGGGTGTGCTCATATATATAGTGTTACAGGGATAAATACTGACAAGCCATTGTCACTGCACAATGAATGAAATTTAATAAAGTCAAATGAACCCATCCATATATCCTTGCAGATTTCAAAATTTTATACACTAATTTCCATGTTCCTCTTTGACACTGAAATTTTAGGAGAAGAATTAATTCAGAGAAATGGCTCTTAATATAAATTTTAATCATAGCTTTTTCAATAAGTGTGTAATTTTTAAAAGAAATAAAATGTGATGCAATCTACATTTTTGATTAAACTAGGAAAATGCTTATGGGCTTCATCCTGATAGAGTCTTGATTCCTTAAGCAACACATTATGAGATGTTAATTAAATGACAGTAACGTGTAACACAGCTCCCGCTTTTAATTTATTCAGGCTTCATATTTTTCCACACTGAAGGGATATTCTCACCTTACGAGCAAGGCAGCCCTGCGAGCAGCAGAGCTGATGAAACCTGGTTCCCTCTAAGATTTGTGGCTGGGGGCTGCAACGTGCTGAGCTCTGGTGGGGAGTGCCCATTCCCTGCATCTCCCTTGACATGGAGTGGAATTAGGGTTTACCAAGAGAATGCTAAGGATGCTTTGGTTCAGCTGTTTGGGAATTGTGTTGGTTAGGGCTTCTGGATGACCAAGGTTTGGTGTCCTTTGCTAAGGAGATAAACTCTCCATTAGACTCAGCCTGGTGAGACCCTATTCTTGCAGATAGTATTCATGATGCTGTTGTATATTGTGGGAAGTCATTGCACACTGCTGAACAGATCAAGTGACACATTCAGTGCAGGGAAATACAGTTCCAGTCCTACAGAAATCTAAACAGAAACTGAAATGAAATATTTGGTTGTTCCGTGGCCATTTGAAAGAGATGTTCTTTTCTTGGAAGCAGTGCCACGTATTAGGTTGGTTGCTAATCTATATTTAAATGCCCTTAATTATGCTAATTTTTTTCCTGGCAGATAATTAAAAAGATTTTTAATGAGTTAGATGTCTTAAGATCCTAGAGAGAAGGATATAAAGAAAGAGAGAGAGGCTAGTGGAAAAGCAAAATAAAACAAAACCCGGACCTAAGATGCTTTCAAATCCACATTCCCCTGCCATTCAGCAGGGAGATTAGTTTCTTTGTACTTCTTGACTACGCTCATCTATTGCCATTTAGTTGTACATTTGACTATGAGCCATTTGGGCCAGAGACCATCTTTTTGTTCTGTGCTTAGAGCACAAGTCCTAGAGCAGAGTCTGCACATCTGTACCCTAAAGGAGGAATGTGTTGGAGTAGACTCGCTCCTGCTGACAAAATCCTGACTCAATTTGGAAGTGATTTCTCTCCATACTTCCATCCTTCCTAACTACTGTTGTTTTTAAAAAAACCTGGTCTCGGACCTATTTTCACACTCATTTCTGTGCTAGTGAGTCTTTTACTCTTTAAGTTGTTGGATACTTGTTTATGCAAATTCAGCACAAATTTTGCTAAAAAAAAATAAGATTCAGTATTTTTGTTGGCAAGAGATGGCTTAGTGTTAGAGACTAAGGTTTATGTAACAGAAGTGTTAACTTCATTTTAATTCTAGTGTACCTTTTCTAGCCTAGAGGTAGCCTGGACACCTGCCTGTGTAGCCTGCTGCAGGGGGGCCTGCTTTGCAGGGGAGTTGGACTTGATCTCAGGTAGACCCTTCAAGCCCCTACAATTCTGTGATTCTGTGTTTCTACATTTTTCTTGAAACTGGGACTGAACTGGAGACACTGAAGCCAAGGTAGAATATATTCAGAGCCCAAAGAATAGTGAACAAACATAAGAAAATACACTTCTGTATAGTTTTTATTCATGGTTTGTGAAGGATGTTAAATCACAGGTGCAAGTGAAGGAGAAAATTTAGGGCAGGATTTTGGCCTTAGTTTTGCTTTACCAGTTCGGTAGGTAACACACAGAAATCTCCAATAACACCACCTCAGCCACTGGGCTGAGCCAACCCCATACCCTGAACCCAGTGGGAGCACTCCAAGAGGAGGACACTTGGAGCTGTCTAAGCCCAGTTCTTTGCACGGAGATAATCCCAGAAAAGCTGCTCCCTCAACAGGTGCTGGCTGCTTCATTAAGGGGTCAACGACTGTGTGATTATAGAAACTAAATACTTGCTGATCCCAAGGTGAACTTCAGTAGAAAGGGTGGCAGGAGGAAGGGATGTCCCTACTGTGGCGGCTCTCTGGGCTCCATCCAGCATCACTGTTAACCAAGGACGCTGCAAGGCACTAATCCCTAATCCAGCACAACTATATGGCCCTCTCTTGACTCCCCAGCTTGGTGCTGGAGAGTGGAAGTACATGTAAATCTGCAAGAGTAAATGGTTTTCTTTTTTTTTTTCAGATGAATCGTTGATCACTGAATTGTTGCATGTAAATAACTTCATTGTTCATTCAACCTATTGCTAATAAACAAACTGCATATACATACATATTGAAAATATGCATGCGCACACATATATACATTTTCTTTCACATAAGTTGCTCTAAGATATGCTTAGAATCAAGTTTTCAGAGGGTTAGACTAGCCATAAATTAAAGGATCACTAAATAAGTAAAAAAACTGCTTTGTTCCGTTGTATCTCCAGCAGGGATATGACTGTTCATTATGAATAGAGGCTGAAGGCTTCACTGCTCAGTAGTTTATAAATACTAATGAGTGACATATTGAGAAAAATTGTACCTACAAAAGCAAAGTCTTCTGCCATGCAAATCAGGCCCCAATTCCCCACAGATAAGGATCTTTTTGATGGAACACATGCAAAATCTACAGCTCTTAATTCTTTCATTAGTATTCCAGGCAGACGATTGCCAAATAACAGGGAAAACTGTCTGAATTGCTGTGTCTGAAACCTAATATTGATTTGTTTAATAGTGTCAGGAAGTCAAAATTCACAAATCTCCTGTCGATTGTTTATGAGGCAGTTAGCACAGAATTGGATGCCCCTGCTTAATTAATAACTCATTACTGAAATTTGATTATATGCTTGAATGGTTTAAATGGGCTCTAATTCAGTATCTGCAAAGCAGTGTTGCAACAAAGTAAAATGGATCTAAAAGCTTGTTTTTTAACACTATTGCCGTCTGCATTTCATGATCTCCGTTGGTGAAGAATATGTTGACTTAGTTGCTAGGGCAGACCTCTTAGTACATTAATAACTGACACAAAAGCATGTTATTCTAATGATGTTGTGAACAGAATCCTAGCTAAATCAGAAGAGTACTTTAGGAGAAATGACAGTGATTTGTGAAGGGGGACTTTAAATATAATTTTTGTAGCATGCATTTAGTTTATTAAGGAGAACAAAGAAAATTCTAGCATGGACCACTTTCACAGTAGCATCTTACATGCTTAGATTTGTATGTCCAGGGAGTCTGAGGTCCTTAGATGCTTTGGAAACTCCTATCCACCATATTCCTCACTCCCAGTGTTACCCTCAGTGCGTGTAATGGTCACTGACAGACATTAGGTGATCAAGGTCTCACGTACAATCTCCACAGATGACACACATGGGGATTATTGGGTCTGCAGGGGTTTTTCTTGCTTGCAAGATGAATTCCAAAGGATTCCACTGAGCTTCTGCTGAAGACGGCGCTCACTTCCCATAGGATGGGCACACAGAGTTTCAGGGCAACAAATGTATGTCATGAATAATGATTAGCAAACAGTGGAACATGCAGAGTTCACAGGCAAATCTTTGTTGGAATATTATGTGCCCATACTCTTTTACGAAGTCCAAGGAGCTGGTTTAGCCAAAACCATAAAAATTAATAATTAATAAGGTTCCAACTGATACGTTCAACCCCCTTTAAGGCAAGAAATCAGTGAAATTAGTAAAATGTTCTGGGAAAAGCTGTCCTCATGAGAATAACATGTGTGGTTTGCCTTAATGGAAAGGTTTGAGTAATTGGAGCAGTTTTAGAGCAACCTAGAAGTGGAACACTAAGCTGGTCAAAATGAGGCCTGGAGCCAACAGCATGACCCATAGCATTAATAAAGAGCATAATTTTTTTCAAGTCTGTAAAGCTGAGGATTTCAGCTGAGACCCTCAGAGCAACTTAATCCTTTAATCAATAAATTATATTCCCCTAAATACCCCTGAGGAACTGGACCTTGGGCCTGCGGGTTCACATGTTATGTTAATACCTGTTCAGGGTGTTCAATTCTTCTGTAAGTAAGCCTCCCACAGACCTGCAAATTGTTGCGGTTGAACTGAGTATCTCCTAGGTCCATAAGCAGGCCTGGCTGGTGAGCAAACAGCAATGTCTTGGAATCTACATTTATATATAGATATGAAAATACAAGCTAAGTGGCAATTATAATATGAATGGACACAACTGAAGTACCTAAGTAGAAAATATCACTGAATATGCCAACTGAATCTTGATGTTGGTCTGTTTTGAGGGAAAAAACAAACACAACAGCCAACGGACTGCAGACAAGAACTTTGTCTTGTGCAGTCTGTTACCCAGGGAGGTGCCAGCCCTGGTACTGCATGGGCAGTGCTGTGTTGGCATTCATGGCCATCCTCGCAGCCGTAAGTGCAATTTCACTTTGTGCCAAAGCCTCACATGTTCAGCTCTGAATGTGCACATTGCATTATGTTCTATATCGCAGAATTGTAAATATTTAGCTCTTTTTTTCTGCCACAGCCTTTCCTGCATATCTAGTGTGGATTCTGAACTTTGGAAAAATCTATCAATCCCTGCAGAGTCAGTGAAATCCACAGCAAAAAAGCAGAAAGCCTGAGATTCTTTCATGTGTCCATTTCTGCCTTAGAAATGGAGAATGCTTCAGGGTTAACCTCACACTTTATGCCTTTCCCAGGCAGGGTTAGTGACAGACCGTATAGACTCTTTGCATTTGACTTTCTGATAACTAGAACATCATTATAATTGCTTAGCATGTAGATTGCTTAAGCAATTTAAGATGAAGATTATTTTAAATTTTCATTCTTCCATAGCAGAGCATATTATCAGCACTAAACTGTGAAACAGTTATTAATGATAACTAACAATAGGTAATGCTGTCAGGAGTTCATTTATCAAGCAAAAAGAATTGCTTTGCATTTTCATGCATGCAGTCAATAACAATGTTGCAGTTCACAGGTTTGACAACTTTTTGCAGTGATGGGTAACTTTTACTAATAATTTCAGTTAAATAATTAAGCCTAAGCATCTGAGAACATTTTGAACCTTCATTAAAGGCAAAAAGTACCTTTTTAAGCAATGATTTAATTTGTGTTAAACAACCATCGTGGCAGGAACGTGGGTTTCTTTCTTCTGTGGGCCCATTTGTCAAAGTGCTATTAAGAATTTTCAGTTGTAAAAAAAAAAATATATATATGAAGCAAACCTTAATTTTTTCCCTCTAATTTATTACGCTTGATTACGCAGCTGGAATGGGAAGGTAGCTGATGTTTGTAGTTAAATAACTCCTCACAATTTCTTAAAGAAATGATCTTCAAAGCTTTAATGGGTCAGTGGCTCAAGTACAAAGGAAAGATTGATTTTCATACTCCCACTCTTTGTTCCCAAAGTTTAAAACAGACATGTTCTGGTAAATTAGTTTGTCTATGTTATTAATGGAAGAACTTATTAAACTCCCATAAATACATGGCGGTATCTTACTTAAAACACAGAACGCATTTGCTTTGAAAAAAACAAGCATCTAAAAGTAAACAGGGGTGTCATATTTTTATTTGATTTCAGAAATACCTCAAAAGGCAGAAAAGCTGGAGAACTGGGGGTTTGCAAAATGTATTAGGTATGCATCATGATGAATGGTACAAAGAGCGTAGGCTCGAGTCGCTAGAAAATATGTTATTTGCGTTTAATGAAAAGCATTCCCATACTGGGTAAGTGGCAATGCTGCGGGGAGAACGGCTGCTTGAAGCAAGAAATATTGTCTGAGTGAAATAGCTCTTTTATGCAGGGCTCATGCACACGTTCCCTGGCTGAGATGAGGGAGGGTTCTCTGCTGGTGCAGGAGTGATCCTGGGGTCAGGGCACGCTTCAGTGTTGGCGGAAAAGAGTTGCTGGGAGAAAGATTACTTAGCTCAGTGTGGGGAGCCACGCTGCTGCTACATTAGGGGGGAGAGGGGGCTCCTGGGCTGATGTGAACTGCCAGAGCCTCTTCTGAGGGTCCATCCCAGGGCTGTGTCTTCTCCTACACAAGCATAGATGTTTCTGATAGATTCTCATGGCCTCTGAGGTCACTAGTTTTCCCCTGGTGATCTGACTTGTCTGTAGAAGGATGTCTTGCCACACTTAATTAACTTCTCTTTCTCTTATCCCAACACGAGTATATAGAATAACCCTCTTACCTCAGCCATTCACAAGGAAGGACAGGCCCTCAGTAACGCTCCTGGCTGATCCCACCAAGAGCTGTAAGGGTTGGTGTGACAGGTGAAAGCTGGTTACTAGAGCTGCTCCCAGTGATAAAACCACCCAATGGATCTGAGCTTGCTCTGGGAGAGCAAGGAGCAGTCAGGCTCGAAGGGCAAGGACCACCCTGTGCTGATACTTTGGAGCTCACTGTAGGACAGGGGTCAAGGTGACGTTTTCCTGTCCCAGTAGACTGAGTATTGAGCACTACTGGTACATCAGGCATTCAAGTTAAAAAAAAAAAAGGAAGGTCAAAATTCGAACAAATACAATGAACTGGTCAAGATACTTGAATCTCCTCCTTCCTGGATATGTGTTCCTTTCTTTCCCTTTACACTGCTGGAAAATTTCCAGTGTTCCAGTTCTGAGGAAGAAATGAAATAAAAACTTCCACCACTTCTTTGGGAGGATCTGTCCATCCTTTACATGCAGTTGGCTGTTTAGATGAGAATAGAACTTTGTTGGGTAATGGGACCATGATGAACCTCTTGAGTTAATTTTGGATCGGAACAAAACCCCAGAGTCTTTCACAGGAGGGGATACAGAATCCAGATCATACCAATTCAAAATCAGAGTTTTTAACATCATCAGGTCTGAGAATTCCGAAGTCTAATCTCTGCCTGTCTTAATTTCTAGTTGACATGAATGATACTGAGTTACTCTCTTATAATAACGGAGAATGAAAAATAACATGAAAAAATTGCTTGGCTACAGATGCCACAAAAAAGTTTCTAAATTGATAGGAGACACCTGCATGAATGGTACTGAAATAATATGTACAAGTCCATCACTGAATTGTAAAATATCTGCAACTGAAAACAGGAGAGTAAGAAATTTCCCAGCACAGTTATCAAACAATTTTTCACAGTATCATTGACTGTAGAAGATCATAAATGGAGATTGGAGCTCATTTCATTGCACACGATCATGTGTCAGCAAGCAAACTCTGCTTGGGACCGTGGCCTGGGGAGGACTATTTTACTTTCCCAAGAAGTGATAACAAGATCCTTTGTGCCATTCCCTTATGCAGAACTCCATGCAGAAGTGAGGCTATTGCAATTGCTGATGAGGGCAAACTGACACCTCCTTCATGCCCCAGCACATACTTGGAGTGGCTCACAAACAACTTCTGTTTTGTTCGGCTCCCAGGACAACACTGTTGCAGCACATCTGCAAGCACAGAGCTGAGATTGGGCATGCAGGAGGTGTCATCAGCCAGCTCTTCCAAGAGCTCCGGCTTCCAGAGGCTCATCCAGCTGCCCAGAGCAGGAAAGCCCTGCCATGCCATCCTCTGATCACGCAGAGGAGAGCCAGGACAGTGTTCCCGCAGCCACGGGAGAACTCTGTTTTGTCTTACCCTCCATACAGTACCTGCTTTGGCTCTGCTCATTTGCAGAGCAGGCAGGGTGTGAGCAGCTCTGGGGTGCAGGTCCTGGAAACAGGGCTCTGCCAGGGAAACCCGTGCAGGATGGGATCGGGAGGGTTTCCATGCCTCCTGCACCCGAGCACCCAGCAGCAAAACACGGGTCTATCGACCAACCCTGACCTTCACAACATTGCATGCACTGTGCCAGGAGGACACTGTCTGAAGGAGCTGTGGGAAGGTGGAAAAGGAGAGGAAAATCCATCTGGAGCATTTTCGCCTTTTTACCAACAGAGGGATTTGAGAGCCTTTCTCCATCTGCAGTCTCTGGCAATGGTGTGTTCATAGGAAACGAAGGATGTGTGTGTACAGTAAAAATGGCCCTGTGGATGCTGTGCCGTGCTCAGCCAACAGTTTGACATGCAGCACATTTTCCAGCAGAGGCTCTCTGCAACGCAGGCTGAGAAATCCTTCCAAGGCATCGGAGAGATGGATCTGCCGCTGGGATGGAACAATCATCTGCTTAACAGCTCAGAGCTGCACGCACACCAATTTGGGTCAGGAAGTCAGAAATAACATCACACCAGATTGAATTTAAATTGTACAGGGCTTATAAGCAAGCAGCATATTATTATGATGCCTGGGTTAATATTTTTCCTCTTTTGGAGAGCACCGGGGGATCATTAATGTACATAAGTGGTTAGGCAGGCACTGGTTTTATATCTCATCTGTAAGGAAAAGCTTCCAAAATGGCATTGGCTTTTCACTGCGGGCTCTGCAGAGAGATAAGAGCATGGGTCAGGAATCCACCAGCGGGGCGAGGTTCCCCTGGGTGAGCACACTGCCGAGACTCTCCCACCCTGCTTTTCTCATCCGCCCTGTCCTCATGCTCACCTCGATCAGTTCCTTTCTCCCAGTATCTGTTTATTGTCTCAAAAGAATTTACCAGAGGCAGTAATTACCCGACCTGCCGTGCCAGAGCGATGGCTTTATTAGCACCAGGAGTGCGCGTTGGAGAGCACTGTGTGCGCAGCTCCGGAGAGGTTCCAGCCAAGATGGGCTGAGTGAGGGAACATCCTATTGAGGCTTCGGCAAAGATTAAAGAGGGAAATCTCCCTTTTGTCTTTGAAGCCTGAATGGACGCTGAGCTTTCAGGAGTCTGCAAACTGCAGCGGCGCCTCTGAAAAAACAGCAGCAACTTTTAAATTAGTGACTTACCATACGAACAATGGATTAAAAATAATAATAATGATAATAAATTGCCGCTATCTCCGCTCCCTTCTCCCCCTTCATCCAGCTGAACTCTACATGGATATCAGATCCCCTTTTGTTGGCAGCAATCCTAGCAATCTCCAAAGGACGTGCTTTCTCTGCCGTCTCAGGCTACCTCACTGAAGAGAATTCCAAAGATTTCTGGAAAAGCTTTTTAGTGCGGGCAGCAGAGCTCCCCCCTCCCGCCGCTTCCCCCGCTATCGCTGTAATTTACAAGATTCCTATGACCGTGTAACCGCTTTGTGATTACATGGAAAATACCTCGTGAATACGCAATAATCGCGGGTTCATGCAGATTACTTAGTAAATACAGCCGAAGTTAGAAAATAGTTCAAAGATTAATTACCCCGTAACTAGCAGCATTTAAATTATTTTCCCCCCAAATGTACAGATAGATTTGTGCCGACTTCAAGGCTGGCGGAGAAGGGGTTATGATGGTTCTGATCTGAGGGGAAAAAATGAAATTTGACAGGCATGGATTATTTAAAGCATGCAGATGTGAGCCATATAACCATTACACTTTGATGCAAATCATAGAGGAAAGCACAGGAGGGATGGCCTGCACAGAGAAGTGGTGGACAAAGTTAGGATTTCCTGCCATCGACTCAAAATTTAAACAAATAATCATTTAATGGCGGCGCAGCATTACATTCCTTGTTGCATGCATTAATGTCAGCATCTGGGACCAACATTTTGACAATTCTATTAAAATGCTTCACCGTTCCCTATCTAACACCTGTTAGCTCTAATTTTCTTTCCTGAGACGTACATCAGTAGACAGTGTAGATTCCAAATCATTTATCACTTCTAAAGTGCTTCCATATGAGCTTTTTAGGGGGCTTATCTTGGCCTTTGGAAAACCTTTTCTGAATGTATTAAAATTCAGTACTTAGAGGGGGAAAAAGTGTAGACATCAATGTTTCATAGCATTCATGTCTGGTAATTATTAGCCTAAATTATGGCTCGCACATGACTTGACAAAGTGGACCCTGCATTTAAAAAAGCTGCTCGATAGACATGCACTGCTCAATATGTTCCATGTTATTGAGATGTCAGTCAGTAATCATAAAGCAAACACCCCTCACTGAAAGGACCCTGCTAAGAGGGCTACGAGGCCTGGGGGACTACCTAAAAATGTCAGAAATGCTACAGACTAAATGAATGACATCAGCAAGAGAACATGTGTTTAAAAACACGTGCAATTAGCTCATGCAATAAAATGCAAATCCAGGGACACGGCGGTCCCGAGGAGCCCTACCTGGGAAGGAAAGCAAAATGAACCGAAATGTGCTGGAAAAAATGAGAAATGGGAAATACTGTTGCACTGGGGATTTTGTAGCACTGTGGAAAGAGCAAGGAATGTGTTATATTCTTTATCTACGTGCACATAATAGCTTTGCTTATCATCATGTGCATTACATCTTGCTGTTATCATGCAAACAAGGTGCGCTGCGAATTAATGCACTGTTTGTAATCTCTCACCTTTAACAATGCTGACCACACGTTAATCAGCTCACAGAGAGACGAGTGCTATGTGCAGTATTTTAGAAGCATTTGCCTTTGCAATGAAATACTCTTACACCAGAGATAAGACCTAACCTCTTCCCACTCAGCGATACAGGCATTTTGCTGATGGTTTGGGTGGGCAAAATGTTGGGTCTGTGGTGTATTCCCTGCACCAACAGCCCCCCTGCATTGCAACGTGGTGGAAAATAAAACCATGAATCCTGTGCCATTCAATTTTTTTTTCTTAATACCTATTTCACTTTTATTGCTCAAATCTGAAATCTGTCCCTGAGACAAAAACTGAGAACTCTGGATATCTGCTGCACCGGCTGAAAAACGCGACATCATCTCTTCGCAGGAACACGTGCATCCAAACAAATAGGGTAACACAAATCCCAGCTGGCAAGCACGATCTGGATGTACAAATCTGTAGACAGTTTAAAAATGTCCGTCAGCACGCAGATACACACCTTTGCTTTCACACGTCTGCTGTTTACTAAATAACATTTCAGCACAGTTTTCATCTTATAAGGAAAGTGTTTGAAACTTGGAATAAGTGCACTTAATTAAAGGAAGGCTGTGAAAATGTGCACTAATCTGATATGACTAATAGCAAAGTGCATGAAATTGCTAATTAGAATTTCATTAAAGGTGCTGCTTTATCAGACTGCGAATATCACAACCTTTAAAATTCTTTCAGGAAAGCTTAATTCCTTTTCAAACAGAAATATTCTTTAAAGACATTTGATTTGTTCTGAAGGAATTTGTAGCTTAGCCTGAAACATAAAATGTTGCCAATATTCCACTGGAGTAATATTAGAATAAAAATATGTATCGGGTACTTTCTTTCATCACTCAGATGAATAAATTTTTTTTTAATATTATTGTTCAAATAATGCAATCAGCTAAGAGAAATAAAGTTTTATCTTTAGATTATTTCAAACATAATTTGTTTTTATTCCTATCCTGCAAAATTTTATACCTTTTTCCTTTAAAGGATGAAGGAAATAAAAAGCTTACTTCAAAAGTAACGCATGAACAATAAAAAATTCAGCCATGAATGTCTACTTATGAAAGGATGTAAGATTTTGCATGTCCAGAAAGAGGAAATTAATTGTCTATCTTGATTTTAAAATTATCACAAATTAATATGCTTTTTATAGCATCTTACAATATTTTAAATATATAGATACATATTAAAAAAAACCAAAACACAGAATTTTTAAGGTAACGTTGGAGGAAAGTCCAAACCTGGCACAAATGCCTGTGTATCTACATGCAGCTAAGATATTAATTCATGTTGCCTCTTTTTTACCCCCTTACTTCTAAGTTTTGACTGTGACTTAAAGATTTTTTTTTTGTCTCTAGCCTCTCTCTTTCTGCCACCAGCTTTATCATTGTTTTTGAGTTCTATTTTTAGCCCATTTCCAGCTGGCCTCCATCCCATCCCATCCCATCCCATCCCATCCCATCCCATCCCATCCCATCCCATCCCATCCCATCCCATCCCATCCCATCCCATCCCATCCCATCCAATCTTTCCCCACGGCGGACAAGGTTGCAGCAGACTCACAGAGCTGCGCTGGGTCCTGGCTGGGGAAGGGGCTGCTCTGGCTGAGTTTGGGAAACTCCTGGGAAATGCCACTCCCAGGGCTGCCCCAAAAACCCCTCGTCCAGGGCAGCCCCAAGCCAGCAGAGCGCTTTTGATCAGGGCCATGGTGAATTTGCACTCGCAGATCGTGCTGGTGACAAAATTCTCATTTCCTCGGGTGTCAAATCCTGCCACGCTCCGTGCTGCAATTTGTCGTCAGGCAAGCAGTCAGCAGTTTCGCTTGCGTAAGCAGAGCAGGGATGGGACTTTGGTACCTTTGCTCCTTTGGAATATCAATTTAACAATTCAAGTTTACCAACAACTAACATCAGGCTTTCAGTGAAACTAGAGATCATTGAAGCAGCTGATATTTATGGGTGGTAAATAAAAATATCCACCCAAGCTCCACATCTGTGGACTGCAATTGTTGTAAATCCTAGCCAAAAAGAAAAAGAAAAAAAAAAAAAAAGTACTTTTCCTGGAATTAAGTATTCAGAGCACATTTTTAGAAACTCAAATTAAAAACTAATCAATGCAAATTTACATGACAAAAAGATTCTTGGAAATGGATAAAGTGTGAACAGAAGAATCTTTACTTAGGAGATAGTATATTATTACTTTGAGCATTTTTTAAAATCACATGTCAATTACACATTGGTGTGATTTCAGCTGTTGTTATAGGTATTTTCATGCCAGTAGGTATTTTATCAGTTGGACAAAGCAGCACATAAAAGTCATTTCAGCTTTCTTCATAAATATGCCAACTTTCTTTATGTACGTTTGCTTTCTACAATAAATACATTGATAAAAAATCAGTCTAGACTTAACTAAATGAAAATTATGCTTATTAAATCTAATGTCTGGTGTCAAAAGTGAGGTGTCAATCTTACCTATCTTACTTCTGAGCAAGGCAAACAAAGCTGCTAATTATAATATTTAAGTTTAAATATAGAATTATTGTTCAAATATAGAAAACAATGGTGCGGTTGTTCTTTCTACAGCTATATGATTAAGACTACTTATGTCTCATTTTATGCAAAATAAATGACACATGATTGTGATTTAATTCCCGCTAAGTAAATGTCTGCAGGGATTTATGACAAGAAAAGCAATAACAATCCATACCTTGTTACTTGTCAATAACGGCATTCAGATCAGTGGGGAGCAGTTAAAAATAAATAATTGTTCAGAAAAGCCATGCGTATGCGAAAGGAGTAGCGTGCAATAATTTACGTCACGCTAATCTAAGGCTGCTGGTTGCAGCCCTGTGACTGGTATAAATTAATGTACTTCTGTACTATCCTGCCCTATTTTGTTCTCCCTTATACTACACCACTGCTGTGGCTGGGAACACGATTAATGCCCTCCATCAGTATTATGAGCTGCGTTTAATACACTGTTTGCTGACTAAAGATAAGACGCTGACATTTGCAATGTCAGTCTTCAGAAATGAGGAGACGGACACATTCTGGTGCTGAGAACACCAAGGGTGCACAGCAGCCTTAGCCCAACCCTTGTCTGTAGCATGATGAGTGAGGGTGGGATGGAGCAAGGGGATCTCAACTATGGGTGTCCTCACCACACCTCTGGTCTCAACCATATCATGTTCTTCTGGAGAAAAGGAGGCTCAGGGGAGACCTTTCTGCTCTCTAGAGCCCCCTGAAAGGAGGATGGAGCAAGGTGGGTGTTGGCCTCTGCTCCCAGGTAACAGTGATTAGACAAGAGTTTAATGACCTCATGTTGCACCGGGGGAGATTCAGGCTGGATATTAGGAACAATTTGTTCTCAGAAAGAGTGGTAATGCATTGTCACAGGCTGCCCAGGGAGGTGGTAGAACACCTCTGAAGAGGTGTAGAACCATTCCTGGAGGTGTTCAAGAATCATGGAGATGTGGCACTGAGGGATGTGATTTGTGGGCATGGTGGGGATTGGTTGATGGTTGGATTAGATGATCTTAGTGATATTTTCCAACATTAATGACTCTATGATTCCATGATTTACAGAGGCTGACGCGACATCCTTTGCTCAGCTCTGAGGAATACCTGCACATGGTGGTACTTGTGTACCCATATTTGTACCTCTGTGCAAACTGAATCAACAAAGCTGGAGTTTTATTCCTGTACTGTATATGCATAGCGATTTTTTTGATTGATGAAATCATAAATATATCTATTTGGTTGTGCCAGAGAATGCCTTTATATTTTCTGACCCAAAGCATGTAACATGGCATACCTCTAGGAGTCCATGTTTGTAGAGGCAGAGTAGTTGGTCTGAGGCACTAACACTGATGCTGAGATGTCATCTGGATTCAGGAATCTGCTAATTCTCAAGCCCCCTCCAGATAGCTTTCCCCCTGCATGGTGAGGGTGCCTATTTCCCAGCAGCAGAGCCAGTGATTGTACAGGCTGTGTCTCCAGGTGGCCAGGGAGCACTCTGCTCTCTTTTGAGGGTGCTGCTTACATCAGGGCATCAGGCCAGACTGGAAAAGACAGCCCTCAGGTCCAAAGCCAGGACAATTCCTTCTTTTAATGAAAATCCACTTTCAATTTCCAGTCAGCACCACAAGCATAATTTTCAAGTTCAAGATGGTAAAAAGAAAAACAAAACATAGACCAAAAATCTTGTAGAAAATTCTCCAGGGCCTCTGGAAAATGTCTGTTTTGGTACTGCTGAATATGGAAATGGATCACTTTGAAATCTCATGTAATTTTGAGATACTTATTGCATGATGGTCTCATAATAGCAATCATCACACGGCCCAGGAACACAGAACTTGGTTGAGCCTTATCTCTTAAAAGAAATGGCTTTTAGTGTGAGCCACACACTTTTTGAGAGACTGATAAATTTCATTCCTATGCTTCACTAAAGAGCCAGTCAGAAGAGATCAGAGATTTCTTGTTCTTCCCTACAGTGGCAGAAGCATTAAATCAGCTAATTGTGTTTACTGCGAGCCAATATTCTTACCTCTCTCTATTGTCAGAAGCAGTAGCCAGTAGCACGAAACTGGAGAAGCAACTAGAAAGAAGAAATCAGCAGGTGCAAACGTTAGTTGTGTGAGGACTGATGGCTTATTCTCAGTTCCTTTGAAAATCTTGCTTTTTTTTTTTAAATCTTCTTTTTCATCCTCCCTCTGCACCTTGTCTTAGATTTGCTCCTTTGTCTCCTCTACCTCTGTTTCTCGCATTCTTGCTTTTATGCTTTCTTCCATGTCATCTTCCATGTCTTCTACCACCTTTGTTTGAATCTGTTTCAACCCCTGATGGTTTCCTTTTGTTCGAATCAATGTGCTTTACTTTTTTTTCTTCCTTAGACCTTGCTGCACAAGTGTCCTTCCTCACATAAACCTCTGTGTCAATGTCTGCTGTACACCATAAAAATATTGGTACTGGTCTAGCTGGCTGAGAGAATCAATTCCTTTTATTTTCTTTAGACATTTTAAACCATCTTTGGTGAGTTACGGAAAAAATAGCATTTTTAATAGAAAACATAAGAGAAGATGACTTCTTCTCCACAACTTTTCCTGCATATAACTTGAGACTCCAGCACTGAACACAAATTGCCAGAATCTGGGATGTTTTATCCTAACCTTTATAGATAATCCTGAAAGCCTACCTAATCAATTGAAGATCATAAAATATTAGACTTAATGCTGCAAAGTGCAGCTTTATCATTCATATAACAAGCTCCTAAATAATTCAAATAGCAAACACATCCTGCTTCTGAGGGATGAGATGTTGTTTAGACCAGTCGGAGAATGTCATCGTACGCCACATCTCGTGAAACTACCGCATTTCAGGAACCCTATTAAGTTAATTGCTGGTTTCTAACAGCAGAGAGCATGCTGGGAGCAGGGTGATCTTTATTAGCCTTATGGGCACCTGCCATTTTGCCCCTGGTTGTATACACCAGGCACAGCATGAAGAATTTAAATCAAATTGTGAGGCAAGAGATGGTGTTGGTCCCTCCTTTGCCTTGCATTCACTTGTGAATCAAAATAAAGGTTCTAATGTCAATTTTTTGCCCGCTAGATTTTACAGAAAGACCATCTACAAGGATTACTTTGAACATAATGCCTCCAGTTTTATGAGGGTTGCTCTGAAAGTAATGCCTCCCATTTAATTTTGTTGGCTTACAGTGTTGTAGGCAGATGTTGTGGTATGACAGTAGAGGTTGATCCACCAGCATCCCAATACATTTTGTTGCTGTGTGACAGATGGCAGTAGAGGGGCAGTCTGACAAAAGTGGTGTCTGATGTGGAAATACACAAGAAGCAAAGGTGTGTCCCTGAATTCCTTCATGTAGAAAAAATGGCAGCCACTGTCATTCAGTGATGCTTCGTGAATGTTTATGGAGGCCAAATAGCAGATGTCAGCATAGTGAGGGGTGGATGGTGTGTTTCAGCGGTGGTGACAGTAACACTAGGTCACCTCCATTGGTGCAGGTTTTTACGTTCATGGCATGAAGACTCTTGTTCAGTGCTGGTGAAGATGCATAGCTAATGGTGGTGACTGTGTTGAAAAATAGTGTTTTATAGCTGAGATCAAGTTGTGTTACTGTGCTATTCGTATCTGTTGTAGTTACCATGAATATAAATAGGAGACACTACTTTCAGAACAACCTGCATATGCTGAAAAATAAAGGGAAGAGGAATTATTTAATTACAGAAATCAGTGAATATTTCTATTATCATTCAAACTGTATTTTTAACTGATGGAATTCACTTTTCTAATAGCGTAGACAAAATTAGCAGTTGCATTCAACTGTATGGTAAAACTCAGTTACTTCTCAAAAAATCAGCAGCTGTAAAAAGAAAAATAGAATATATAGAGTCACTCCACCACAGACAAAGAGAAATATCTCTTTTGTCTGTTCTAGACTCATGACTGATTCACAGTTTAACTCTTGCAGGACTCTGCTGAGCACTGCATTCATGGCTTATCTCCACATTAGCCACAACAGCCAGTGTTATTGCACAGATCCTACAAACACAGTTTCCAGGCACCACTGATGTTCTTTGGAGTCAAAACTACACATCTGAGGTGTATGAAAGTTTATAAATTGAATTTGTTGAGTCCCAAATTGTCTCGTTTAATTTAATTAAATAGGTCATTTTAGGAGTAAATCAATTGACCAAAAAAAAAAAAAAGATTCTTCTTTTGTATGAATGTGTATGTATATACATCTATATAGCTCTGTATATATACACTTCTGGATGAACATGTTCTCTATGTTGCTTAGAAAGATGATAAGTGTGGAAACTGTAAAAAATCAACTTTTGCAGTTCTCTGAAGGTAGAACTGTGGTGACACCATTGTGTTCTACTGCTTCTCATAGATTTGAAATGGGGGTTTCACATCATGGCATAAAACAGCACATCTTAGCTCCCCCTGTGTGACAAAACATACTATTTCTCTAATGTATGCAGTCTGATTGAACCCATGAGGCTAGAAATAGGATATAGAAGTGTTATATACGCTGTACCACAGGGCACTGAATAAATGCAAAGGTGAAGGCATGCCAGCAAGCTATCATCTCCCAAGTCCCTTGGAACATCAGTCTAACATATTTTACTACTTGAAACCTTTTTACATGGAGATTGTAGTTAAAAGGTACTATAATAATTCTCTATTTGAAAATATCTCTTTTAAAACCCAAAAGTCCTCAAGTACTTCCATAGTCCTGAGTGGGTACTTGAGAATTGAGCAGCAAATGTTAAATCTGTATTTGGGAGCCTCTCTCAGGCACTGAACTTACATGAAATGAGTAAAATATATAATAAGCCTGCTAAGAGGGAGTCAGTAAAGCATTGAAGACTGTGGCTTCCATCCTGCTGCCATTCAAAGGGAAGGTGGCAAGGTAAATTATTGCACGTTCCATTCTGCAGTTTCTCTATCCGCTGTGGGTGACATAAAATATCAGACTAGTTCTATGCCTTAGCTGCAGCCATGTTTGATATTTCACAAAGATATCAACCGTGTACAGTTTGCTGAAGGAAAGGTGTGTACTTTTCATCTCATTGTCTGTCCTTTTTCCAGGACTGCCAAAAATAACATGCGGCATTGCAGAACGATGTGACACATCACTGGGTCTTGTGCAAGTGAGCGATCTCTGATAATGCTGAGAACTGAATATAAAATCAGGAACTGGAGAGGTGCAGAAACTTCAAATCTTTTGGACATTCATGGCTTACTAGAAAGGAGAGAGTTCTGAAGTTTTGGCTTTAAGAAATCTTGGGCTGTGGAATCTAAAATATTAGGCACCCAGCAGAGGTTTTATGCAGTAGTTTCCACTAATCTCAAAAACATCTGTTCATTTTTCAAAGTAAATCTGTACACAGTTTACATTTCAAGGAGAGTCAGATTCTCCAATTTCCTTTCTGTGTGTGTTGCGTGTGTGTATCATTTATTGTATTCATAATGGGTGTTTTTTATCCCTGCTTTCTTTTTCCTTCTGGTGTTGCCTGTCCCCCTGAAATAAACCGGGCTCATTTTCCAGTCAATTCATATTTACATGAAAATAATTCCACAAGTGGCAGCATGTGATATTCTTTTCTTTTGTGAAACTGGGAGCACCCTGAGCAATGAAGAAAGCAAGAAATGAGAACCCTTCTGAAGACAGGGAAGGGATTTTCCTTGTATTCAGAGAGGCAGGATTCCCAGGGCACATCTGCACATTGATTACCCATTCAGTGCATTTTGTTTCCTTTCATAGCATAAATAAGATTTACGACAATTTAGAGCTGAGATGAAGTTCTGAAGCTTCATTTGATTTTTCAGCTTCAAAGAAGGAAGGCCTCAAGAACAGTGGCTCTGGGCTTTCACCACACAGAATTGATTTTTCTGGAGGCAGAGCTGCCATTCACTGCCTTGACTGGAGGCCCTTTTTCTAGGAATGTCTTTCCAGTAATTCAAGGGCTGGCAGTAAGCTCAAGGAGATGTTCCCTCCAAAATTTCTTTCTTTTCTCCTAACCAGTGGTGTTGCTATCCAGATTGCCCAGGGCACCAAGGATTTTGTTTTGAGCAAATTTTCAAATTGGTCTGGTTGTGTGTTAGCCATGGAAGGATTGTCTCACCCAGTTTCAGTTTAAGCTGCAACAACAACAACTGAATGCTGGACAGTCACATATTCCATTGACAAACAAAACACCTTTTTCTCACGGTAACACAGCATCTTGACAGTAGAGAGAAGAATCTCTTTACCCAGGTAATCCTGTGTGTGAGAATCCACTTAATTGTTTTATTTGCTTTTAGATTTTTCTCTATTGCTACTTCCTGGTAGGTCAGTTATCATGGAATCTAATGGCAATTCTGAACAGCAAGACAGAACCTTAAATTAGATTGCTCTGTGCATCTGATGTCAAGAGCTGACCTGTCCTGTTAAGCTTTATCACATTTGTGGTTTTATTCATCTTTACAAATTATAGTAAACTTAGCTAGAGCTCATCAGCTTCTGAATCACCACGGCTATGTCCACCCCTACCAGTGTGGGCCACACCCCTTGGGCCTGGGGCAGACAGGGACAGTTGTTTTTGGTCATCAAGGCTGTGTTTGGATCCACAAGCCAAATGTGTATCTGTGCAACTACCACTGAAAGTAGGCCAAAGAATGACTTTGCAGTTGAAAGTCCCTTGACTGCAAAAAGAACAAGTCTTATCAAGCTCATCCTCATCCCACCTTGGATTCCAGCAGATGCAAATCTGCGTGTTCATTGCAGCTAGGCATTGACAAATGTGTAAGATGCAGTATTTGTTAGCAGGGGAAATGTACAAGTTCATATAATCTCACTCCTGACATTTCTAACCACTCTGTCTTTCTTGTTCTTCCAGCACCCTCCTTGTTAAGCAATATCAGGCAAAGGACAGAGCTTGTAAATATTTGCCTGCAGGAGCTTTAGAGATGTAGGGACAAATGCTAAGAATGCTCAGTCTTTAGGGAAAAGGCCTGAGGTCCTTCAGAACTTTAACATTTATCCCCAGAAGCTTTTTGGAAAGAGGACAAAAATATTTGGCAATATTGAATGAATCAAAAGCTGCACAGCAATCCAGAAAAATGAATGTTGGTTTACTTATTTTTAACCTGAAGAGAAGGAGAGGGTACACATGGAAAATCAGATTTTTTTTAAATCTAAACTCTGGTTGTGTGGACTGAGTATGTCTAAGTCATGAGCCTGAAAAGAAAAATGAAGCCTCACTCCTGAATCTTGAAAGTGTCTTTTCTTGTTAGTATCCAATCTGAATATTTGAATGCAATTTCAATAATTTAAAAAATATATATGTAAAAGAAAAGAGCCTTGTCTAATGCTGAAATATTCTCCAGGCAAATTTGATTTTAGGAAAAATGTCAGTTTTAAATCACCTGGAGGAAATATGTCTACTTCTCTATTTGCAGGTATAGAGTACTGTCAATAAAAAAAAAAAAATAAAAATTAGTTGTCAGTTTTCTAAATTCAAGCTAGGAGAAAACCTGACTTTTTAAAAATGTTTATCAATTTGAAACTTTCCTAAGATTTTTTTTTTTTTTTGGATTTTGTATATGTGTGTGTGCGTGCGTTTTGTAGGCTGGATAAGAAGAGATCTGGATTAAGACAGGTTTTGCAAAATCAAACCTAGATTAGGAAGGTTGATGAGACCAATGTAAAACCATCCCAGTTTGCTCAAAACTTTTATCTATTTCCCCCTTCAGCTCCAAACTTTTGTGGATGAGATAAAATAGAAACTGAATCCAAACAAGCCGGTTTTGCAAAAGCTTCTCAGCTCTTCTCTAAAAATAAGATTAAAGAAATCCCCTAGGCTGCAGGAGATGACTTTATCTTGTTACATTGCAAACCTCATTCCCTTACTTTAAATCTTCTTCTCTCTTACTAAAGATAACTAATATGGATGCTGAGAGCCATTGTATTCTGTTGACATCTTTAAACATAAGGCAAGCTATCAATATCTGGCTTTCAAGGGGTCTCTGTACTTCTGTTCTGAAGTACAAAAGTTTTTAGTCATATCATTATAAGAAAGACATATTTCTACGCATACTAATGGAATTTACTTTTGTGAATCTTACTGAGGAACCCGGGACACTGAGGACGTTATTGTACTCTGACTTATGCCGGTGTAACACCCCCGACTTCAGCAGAATTATGTGTGATTTTCTCTGTGCTAACCTAGAGTAGATAGATAGGTCTAGAGGCATTGGGATGGGAAATGAACAGGAAACAAAATTCTATGTGTCTATTTAAGATCATTTATATTAATGAGATATGTTACTTAAAATCACAACCTATTACAAAAGAATATTAAGATGCAGTGACTTTGTGGGAGCTGTATTAACTGTTACGTGAGATGAACTTAGCGTGGCAGTTCTGGATGTTTGTCTGGACGTGCCCTGCATATTGTTTGTAGGAATTCTTGTTTTTAAATTAGTACTGTTGCGCACAGTTCGTACAGAGCTGTCAATGTGCAGGATTTGTGGCAGAGAAGAATTGGGAGAGGTGGAGGGAGGAGGCAAGTTCTTGTCTCTAGATTTATAAACACTCAGCATCAGGTTTTGGCTGAGTGTCCCTTGTCCAATGAGAACCTACTGAAAACACTGACTGACACAATAATGTAATGAGGATCAACTAACATCGCACAGCTCTTGGACTACTATCCCTGATGATGTTTTTCTTCACTTTTATTTAGCACAGCGCAATGAGCCCATGTCACTGTCTGACGCCCTGTGGGCCAAGTGCATTCCTGTTGTAACAAGATCTCTCACATTTAGAGAGTTACTTGGGATGAATGTGGTCTCTTGTGTTTGCAGTAAGTATAATACAGACACTAAACTGTGGATTATCATTTCCTAGTGGGAGATCTGTGTCTTGTGATGAGATTAAGAGGATGCAGCTGTGAATGGGACCAGTTTGGCTAAGTTGCCCTAAAAATTTAACTAGAGTAAGTTTAGGTTGTGAAAAACTGGCTATGTGCTGTGTTCAGGAATAAACTCCCACATAAAATCCTCTCAAAGCATGTGCAAAGCTCCTTTGTGGTAAAGCAGAGCTGTTTTGACTAGCCATATATGTTTCCTGTGTAAATCCGCCACATCCTGGTCTATAGCTCTCTTGCATATCAAGTTTTCATGTGAGTCAGATTCCCAAGGCATCTTTGCAGAATAATAAAGTCATACACGACCGTGTAAGTGATACCCCTGAAAAAGCCCCTTAGTCTTCTTTTCAAAGTTATTTCCAAAACCAGATTTACACATTCCATTTTCGAAAGCTGTTCAGATAATTGCCAAAACAAGAGCACCCTGCTACACTCATCTCTAATTAGTAAAATCTGACTTTTGTCTTCCTGTGACAGTAGCTTCGTGTCTCTGAGAAAAGGGGAGATTTGTAGGATACTGGTGGTATTTATTTTGAGATGACATTTTTTCATCACTGTGTAGTACTGAATTTTATTTCTGTTCATTTAAATTGTAATTTGTGCATTCCTTTTATCATTACAATCCCAGAGAATGTGGAAGATACAAAATCAGTATAACACATTAGCAGCAGATAATACAGTCTAAATAAACATAATAAGCTTTCCTATATGTCTCTAGACCAAATCTTATCTAAAAATACCCTAATGAAGCCGAACCATCCAATTACTCGTTTCTTGGAGGAACCCCTTATTAATGACATTGCAGTGAGGGAAAAAACATTAATTATTGGACACAGTGGGATCTTTTACATTCTGTCTAGTCTGGACAGCACCAATTAATACAACAATAATTATCAGCTACCATGGCAGGTTCTCTGAGCAGAGCTCCTATCTGCTGATTGGGTGGGGAATGTGGGACACCTCTCAGGGTGAGCAGATTTCACATACTTCGGCCTCTTTTAATGTTTTCCATTGCCAAGTGAGAACTAAGTCCTGCAGACATTGAGGCAGGTGGATTGCTGTGTTCTGGCTGCTCCGGTGAGAAGGAGAGCACAGGTACCATCATGTGAGAAATGCCATTTTCTTCTCCATCGCCCGCCCACCTGCTGTCTGACTCTCTGTCATTTGAGATTTAACATGATCGCTCTGTAGATAAGGCGAGGATGACAGTGCAGGCTTTTAGAGCTGTCTGTTTGCTCGCCCTCCTGTCCTCTCTCCAGCTACCTTAAAATGACAGTTTACAAATGCAGAAGCAAATGTTGACATGATTTATTGCCGGCACTATTGCTACAGTCTTGAAGGTGGAATACCTCTTCTCGATCAAATTCAACCCGAGGCAAGCACCGACTATGGGAAACTTCATCTCTGAAGGTTAAAGTCTGCAAAAGTTGTAAGTGAGTGACTAGAGGGGGAACAATGGAAAGTGTTAGACAACCTGAATAACAGGCGTTACTGCTCCACTGCCTATAATAATAATAATTCACCTTTTATCCATTGAAGATAAAAGGACACAATGTGGGAAAATTAAGCTGTATAGACATCTTGGGGATATCTCTTCTGAGATCACACACCACTTCTTTCTTGTGGTTATCATGATTTTATCAGAGCCACTTTGAAGTCTATATAGCCTTATATCTCAGTTATCTACATTTCATCCTGTATGTATTTATTGCAGATGGGCCTAAGCTGCTAAATTCAGATCCAAATCCAGATTCTGATTTTGAACTCCCTAAGGTCTGTAGCTAGCTTGAAGCTAGGGCTTTGGTTTGGAATCATCTCTATTTATGGGTAAGAGAAAGGGCTTTAATACATGCTCTCCCAGACGATGCAGCTCTATATATGTGCACACCGACATACTATCTCACTCATGCGTAAATCCAGGAAAAACAGAACTTGGCTATGTAATTAAAAGCTGCCTACATTGTTATTCATACTTTGAAGGGGGATGAATTTATAAATGAGCCTTAGCCTTGACATTTCTTGATTTCTGAGCACTGTACAGCCCTAACAAGCATTAACCACACTTTAATATCTGGTGCTCAGCACAGCCACTGCTCGCGCTTGCACACAGGCAACTCGATGGCAAAGAGTATGTTTGGAAAATCCTTGTGCATCGGAGTCCACGTGCCTGTGTTACCTCTAGCCCTGGACTCCAACAACAAGCAGATTATGACGCAGTGGTGAATGGGCTTATAAAAAGCAGGCTGCCACTTGATCCAAACTTGGGAGGGATTCCCAGGAGGAATTGGTGTCCTATTCACAGGCAGGGGACACCATCCGGGTACACCAGAAACAAACTTTCCTTGTTCTGAGACAAGGCTGTGTAGGATAAGTGAGCCCTCTGTGTCTAAAGGGAAGCAAAAGTGCTGCTACCTTTTGCATAATACTGATGTGCTAATTAGGGCACTGATATCCTCAGAGGGCAAGCTCAAATCTGGTGATATGTACAAAACACACACGCTCTCTCTCACACACAGAGAGACAAAGCATGATCAGACAGGCAGTGTAAGCAGAAATTAAGAGAAAAACAACTGCAGAAATAGTGCAAGATGTGCACACTGAGAGATAGTTGACTTTGCTTTGTCAGCAAGCTGTTGGGCTGACAGTCGCTCCTGCATCCAAACATTGCCATTGTTTGTCAGTTCCAGTGTGCTCACAGGGACAATCCAGACTCGGTCTGTCATTTCATTTCCCAGACAATTACTTGATTGAATGATAGCATATTAATCATGCAATAACTCTTAGACTTTATAGTGGAATTGGTCTATTATCAGTGGCAGTTTTTCTGTGATTTGAAGTATTTTGTGCTAATGTATATTTTCCCCACTATTCTCTATCACCTGGGCTTCTTAAACCTAACAAGGTGATAGAATACACTCCACTAGGGATAATCCATTTTCCCAATATAACTTAATTCCTTAAAGCTTCACATCTGGAAGAGACTTCCAGAAACTCCATCTCAGCACCAGGGAGCTGGCATTTCCAGCTCTGAAATATCATTCCTTAAAAATAAAAACCCTTTGTCTGGCTGAAGACACATTGTGTCTGGAAATGTTGAGAAAAAGCCATTTTCCAGCAAGTGTTTATTTCTGATTATAAATATCCTGCTAAAATTAATGAGTACAAATAAAATGATAGTGAAATGGGATAGGTGTAATTACTTGCTGGATTCAAATATGTATTCCTTCCTTCCACAAAAACTTCACCTCAGCTTCTATTTTAACATTGTAAATATGATGTAACACTTCTGTATGCAATAAATTGTAAGAAGCGACAGCTTTTAAATGATCCTTAGGCCTTGTTGCATCACATTTCATCATCCACAAAACAGAGGAATGCCACAGTGGGACAGCCAGTTTATCAGGAAATCTTAAAAAAAAACACCAATATTCTTAGAAACAGAATCGCAGAATCCCAGAACCATTAAGGTTGGAAAAGACCTCAAAGGTCGTCTACTTTAACCATCCACCTACCACCAATTTTACCCGCTGAACCGTGTCCCAATTCACTGGTAGCATAGCCACTGTTCCACTGAGTCTTTGCAAAACTGTTTTTGCCATCAACAATAACCTGTCAGTTTGATGAGAAGAGACTGATGGGTAGGATCCTGAAACCATGCACTTCATCAGCACTAAGGGCACCCCATGACTTACAGAAGACAGACATGATCCTCGGGGTCAAACATGCTTCCCTGTTACCCACCAAAACACTCTAAACCAACGTTCCTTAAGCTTTTAGCCCAAGCCTTGCTCTAATCTATGAGAGACATTGTGAAAGAAGGAGGGCTGGGGAGGGAGAAAGCAGAACAAGGCTGAGTGAGGGGAGGAAGCTGGGTGGCCTCATTTGTTGGTCACAAAGCACTAGAGGTGAAAAAGCACTAACATAGGTTACCCCTCAACATAAACAGGGTGTAATAACAATAACAAGAGAGTGGCAGGGACACAGGTTAGTGGCAGCATCACCATGAGATGATACTAAACTGTAAGATTTCTTAGTACATGTTCTGCCAGAACCATTAACCTGCCATGCCGAGATGGTGAAGATAACCCATGTTCAAATACTTTCCTTTGGTCCACAGTTAGAAATAAGATTCTTTGACAGCCCGGAAGCGCTGTTCTGATAAGTATCCACATATTTTTGATTCCCTTCCTTTGATCTCCCAAGCAAACCAACCATTTCCCAAAGTCCCCGCCTCAGACCTCTAGCTCCCACACAGCTGTTATTTCCAGCAATACTAAAAAAAAAAAAAAAAGTTCTCCTGCAAGAATTAAGTCAAGAGTGTAATCTAGAAAATAAGTAACATCCTAGAGAGTTATTTAAAAGGGAGAAAAAAAACCTTTTCCAGAAAACTGAAAACAGTCCAAAGCAAAATTTACAATGAAAAACGTGCACCCTTCAGAAAATAGTGGACTTCTTAATTTTTAGACTATTTGTTTATGCCGGATATCTAGCAACCTGTCTTGTGGCTCTTGCGGGGGATTCATTAGCAGTTCTGAAGGAGAGGTAACTCAGAAAGCAAAAAATTTACAGCAAAAGCAGACTCTGAAGCAGGGACAGAACTGAAGAAATCGGTTTCATCCACTCCAACACATCTATTCTTAAGACATAAAACACAAAAGAGGTTTTATTCCTGTAAAGAGAAATATTTTCATTAAAGCTGAAATGTACTGAAAAGACCATCAAATATAACATCAGTTTAATTGGTGACAAAACCTAACTCCAAATTTCTTTAATTTTACTTGTCTAATTTTAGTAATGAGCCCTAATATAAACAAAAGCACCAAGTAATTTGTTTTCTTTTAAGAAATATCATGCTGTACCTAAAAGACTTTTGTTCTGTCTAGTTAAACACTCATGCATTAAAATGCTAATAATTAAACTGTTACGACTGACTAATGAACTCTGCCAACTATAAATGATGGTCTTGTTAGATTCACTGCACAGCAAGGCTTCCTTTGTACTGAAAAAGTTAAAGGTTAAAGAGCTCTTGAAAACAGCGAGTAGCATCTAGAAGCAATTACATTTTTTTTTTCCTGGAAACTAATAGTTGTACAATAATGTTTCAATTCGCACTCTGAAAGAAAAAAATTACTATGAGCTCCATTCATCAGAGCAAATGTGCAGCTTTCTACACCATGGCAGGTTGTTAATTTGGCTTCTGTGCCCAGCTTACTCAGCCTATAAACTGGTGTTTTGCAGTTTTAGTGGTCCTGCTCATGTAAACTAAGAGGGCAGAGACTCAGCCTGACTCATGATACTCACATCAGAAAAACACTATGAAATTGAATTTCAAAGGACTTACGTGGCAGATTTCCTTGGATGTAGTGTTCACTCAGTAGTCACCCCTGTGCACTGACTTCCAGACAACACAGCCTCTGGGAAATGAAAGAGTCAGAGCTGAAACTTGAGCGTTATGCCTGTAAGGGAGCATCTGTGTTCATAGCAGCGTTCCTTTGCGTACAGAGTTCAGCTGAGAAGATGTGAGATTCCAGTGCCATCTCTCCATTGTGTTTCTGAATAAAAACTTTCTGTAAACTTCATATCTCCAGAAATTAAATAGAAATTAGATAGAATCCCTATTTTTTTTTCTTTTAAAAATTACTTGATCTTCATTGGAAAAGAGTTTCTCTTAATCTTAGATTAGAAGTGACTAGTGGTCAGCGAAGCTGATGAGAAATAACTGAGCATCTACAGAACTGCTAAAGCTCAGAAAAAATAAAAGATATTTTCCTGCCTAAACTTGGGCTTGTAGTCATCTGCTATGATCATATCTATACATTATTACTAATTTGACTATGCTAGAGAAGCTACTTCAGTCCAGTCATAACTACTTGCCTAAACACCTCATGCAAGTTCTCTAGAAGTGAAGCTCTTTGCTAAAGGAAAACATCTACAGGTTTCCCTTCACCCTTTTTGCAAGTTCTGTACAATAGAGAAATACTATGACAACTTGATTGCTACTAAATCTCTTTTATTTCAACAGAATATGGACTATTGCTTATGTGTCTCTTCAGTGGCTTGGCCAGGATACAACTTGATCATACCTATAGATGTTTCTGTTCATTGCAGGGGAGTTGGAATAAATGACAACTAAATGTCCAAGCTCAAATGGGTCCATGATTCTATGTGCTGGCTGTTCTGTTTTGGAAGAGAACCTCGTGAATTTTACTCGATGTGCAATTCTAAAGGTTGTTAAGGACACAGACACTGACCTAGTCATAGAATCACAGAAGAACTTGGGTTGGAAGATAAAGATAATCTAGCTCCGTCCCCCCTGCCATAGGCAGGGTTGCCACCCACTAAAACAGGCAACGGATCAGTCTGCCTTGTGACCCATCCAATCCATCCTTGAACACCTCCAGGGATGGGCTACCAAAACCTCTCTGGGCAGCCTGTGCCAGTGCCTCACCACATCTGAGTAACGATTTTCCCCCTAATATCTAAACTAAATATCTTTAGTTAAAATCATTCAAACTTGTTCTACCACTAAAATAGTCTCTCTCCTGTTATAAGATCCTTTTAGGAACTGGAAAGCAACAGTAAAGTATCCCTGGAGCAACCTCTTCTTACTGGACAAGCTTATCTCCTTCAGCATCACCCTTCTGACACTTACAGACAGTCCCATTCGTACCATCCTCATAATAAATTTGTGCCAGGGAACTGGGAAACTTGCTCAGTGGGCTAAGAATATATCTCTCATATATTATCTTTTACTTTCATCTCTGCAGCTTTTCCAACACCGTGGTCTGGGACATGCAGTATGTTTGACAAACTACAATAAATAAAAGGTCATTCCTCAGCTTGATCATAGCTGACAGGGAACACATAGAATCTACTTGGTCAGAATCTTATCATGAGATTTTCAGCACTGTGTTGCAAAGTCCAGTGAACAGAGTAATTTGGATTTGTCTTATTGTACAATAGTAAGGTTAAGAAGAGCCTCTGAAAGGGAGCTCAGCAAACAATATCTTTTTAGCTCTTCCTGGATCTTTGCTGCTGGCAACTTGAAAAGAACAGTAGTGTAGTGAAGACCTTAGTGTAGATATTATATTTAAAAAGATCCTGTAAATGCTAAAGCCACTGAATAAAGGAAAAATATGTTACCAATGTAGAAACTCGCAGGAATGCACTGGATTTGAAACATACTTGATCAATATCAGGCTAGATATTGCTTAACAGAGAAAATGGGTTAAAGAAAAAGAGTAGAAAGAAAAAGAAGGTTGAGTGATATGAGAGAGGAGGTACTAAACACAAAGAGAATGCTTGTAGGGAAAACTGTGTCAGATATGGCTGTCTGAGACCTAGTGTTGACATCATGGAGAAAATGTACCTAGATGCAGATAGCTACTGTACAAATTAGATTTCACTCCTTTCCATTGTCCAGCTCCCATAGAGTTCTCCTGGTTTTGATATCTAAACGTAAACAGATACATCATCTAGGATATAGTTCATAAAACCAACAGCAGTAAAAAGAACCAACTTTTATCAAAAAAATAAGAAGAGCCTTATAAGTACTAGGGAAAAGTTTTGTGAATTCAAGCTATCTTTTCAAACATTCAGACCACCCCTAAAATAGCAGCTATAGTTCACAGGGGCCAGAGCTACACAAATTCCAGCTCTCCCTATGTGGTAAGTCTAATACTTTCTTTTCTTATGCTTTAAGGACTTCAAATAGGGTTTGTGCATTTGACTCCTTTTATCTCTTTCATAGAGTTCTCTCTGCTTTTAAATCCCTAAGTATCTCTGTCCTCCCCCTGCCATTCCTTAACAGATCCAGGACAGCACAAATAATGCCTCTTGGCTTTGAACACATCATGGCAAATTTCACTGACAGAGGAAAGATGTATGAGCAGTTATCTGGGATAGTTTTACACCAATCCATCTATTGTATGCTATGTTCACAATCTTGGGCTGGAATGAATTTCAGGCAAAGTGCGGCCTTCACAGACCACTTAAAAACAGAATAGGGTCTGTCTGAGGGCCCAGTTCTATCTGATGCTAAGCACCTTACAGCAGCAGGACCTGGATGAGAAATACTTTCCTTAAACTTCTCCAGTGTTTCACAGGGCTTTGTCTCCTGACAATGAAAAGATGACAGGAAGATGGTAACAGTTTTGGTGCCAAAAATCCTACACGGTTCCAGGAAACAAGTGACCCCATCTGCTTGAAAGGATACCAAGTCAATATACAGACATGAAGAAGGAGATATTTAAAAGGAAGGAGGAAAAAAAATGCTTGTCACTCTCAGCTTTTTGAATGATGACCCCACAGGTTTCTCTGTTGCTTCTGCTGTCAGGATCCATAGGCAGGTTCTTTAGGAGGGTAACATGTGAAGGGACTTAAATAATACTGTAGAATTCTGAACTACGTCTACAGGACTGGTGTTGTGTAAGGTATCAATGACAGAGTCTTGTATTTCTTCTTCTGTACTATGCCTGTCACACTTATGAGCGAGGCATAAAACAAAAGTGAATAATTACAATTTCAGCATGGAAATAACGTAATTTGCACTTTCTAGGTATTTTTTTAATCAATGCATTAATAGGTAGGCCATCTGGCAGCTCCATCGTACTGTGCTTGCATACTTTGCCATAAATTTTAGCCTTTAGTGGGAAAAACAATGGATATAGAAAAACAGAGCCTGTGCTGTGATTGTATTGCAATTCCAAATGCAGGAATTTTGTGTTTCAGCTAAGGCATATTTGCATCATGTTAAAGATTGAACTGTAAAACATGTGAAATGGCTGCAGTTTAAACTGAGAAACATTTCAAAAGTAAAGCGGGTTTTTACAACCATTGTTGCACCAATGTATTTCTAAACATTCAGTTCATTAGCAGAGAAAACACAGCTTGTGTAATAAGGGATTGTTAGAAGTAGATTTAATATATTCAAGCGTTTAACTATTCTTGCTGATTATAAAAGATTAAAAGCCCTTTGGTTTCAATTCTTTTGTTAAAAGCAGTAATTTTATTTTTCTTGAGTGTGGCAAACAAGTTTGAAGCAAAACGTAAATACTTAACAGACTGTGCATGTGTGCATGCATGCATGTGATGAAGGGAAGGGGCATTTTCCCCAAAGCTTCAATTTCAACTTATTTGTTATCATTGTTCATTAACTGTGTGGTTGGCCTAAGATGAGTCCAAAGGATTACAGAATATTTGTCTAACTATTTAACAGAAGCTTATAAAATAATAGTATTCATTAAACACCTCAGGTTGGCCTCCCACAGCACTGTAATTTGAAAATGTGAAAGGGTGGATGAGAGGAACGAAGGCACAACCACAGGTCAGATGTGACAGATCAGCTCGGTTTTAATATGTAACCTGGTCCTCAGTGTAACTACATTAAAGGGAGTTTTTGAGAAACCACTGTCAACTGTCTGATTTCATGCTGATTCGTTTCTGGATGGGAGCTGCTGTTTTTCGTTGGGAGGTTGAGTAGCTGGGATAATCAAATTCATGTCACCTGCTGCAAGGGTGGACTGAAAGGCATGACTAAATGGGGAGGAAAGCCAAGATAGCATTTCACTGTCACCTGTATCTTTAAAATACTGCTTACGCTTGCCATTGCATTTCTGTCTATGTAGTTTCTCATGGGAACACTAACAATTTCAGAATCACAAAAGTGAAGCCAGCGAAAGCTATTCTGAGGGCAGAGCCCTGAGGAACCATTACTGTATGCTTCAACAAGGGGCGTGTGTCATCCTTTCTCAGGTTCAGCAGTGCAAATCCCAGAAATTATAGCGTGTATGGTCATCCTTTGGCAGGGCATGTATGGCCCAGAGTGAGAACGGCCAAAGAGTATGGCTCAGAGTTATGGCTCAGATGTTGAGTGATCTGCAGGAAAATTCCCCTCCAGATATAGTAACAGATTTTTTTTTTCCTTCTGAAAAAACGTGCAAAATAAGCAAAAGCAAGTAGAAGAGAAGCTGCAAGTTCTGGATCTCAATTTCCCCAGCAGCTGTGACCTATTTGGACAGGAGCCCTGGTGCAGCCCCATCTCTGTCTATGAAGTGTTCTTTACCAGTGCTTCCTGCTGATTGTGCTACCTGCAGCTGGTACATGTTAAAGAAGTAGGTAACCTGTTCTCCGCTATTTGATTGAAAAAAGTCTCAAATCTTAGAAGAAAAGAGAGCCACAAAATTTCAGCACCAAAAGCCTGTTAGATTAGAAACGTGACATACAGAAATTATCTACGTCATGTGTTAGGATCTAGCGGATGTGCTGAGGTTAACAGTGCTGTCTACTCAGGCTCCTCTGCTTGCACTTTCCCTGCTCGTTGGGCCAGAACACAAACTGATTTTCTGTGTTCTGCTGCAAGATACCATTGCACCAGCCTGTAACACAGATTTCCTGTTCCGGTGGATCTGACATTTTATTTCATATTTGAACTGGAAGCTCACATGTCCTCACCTTGCTCCTCCAGGAGCACAACCTGGATACAGTGCTGAAGTACTGGTGGGGATTCCGAGGTAGGACGGTCCACCTGAGTGACAGGCAAAAGCTGAGACCAAATTCACAATGTATTTCCACATGAGCTTTCAAAGACATTTTTCCTAGATCTTTTCTGTGTTGGGACTCAAAATTTACCCAACCTAGCTGACATGAGTGGACAGTGCAAGACATGGACTTAGCCAGAAACAAACCTTGGATATTCTTCAGCATACTTTGGTCATTGAGCATTCCTTACTGGTAAAAGAAGTACTTCCTTTCTAAGCCCCTTTATGAGTTTCCAAAAAAAGAAAAAAAGATCCTCTAGGCTGATACTTCTGTAGCTTTTGGAAAGTTTGGTAAAAATCCATCTGGTTGGTTTTGAGCATGCTTAAAGAATTGTTTCAGATGTTTTACTTGTGCTTGGGTAACTGAAAACAGTTCAAACTTGGCATGGAGTCTCCAGTGAGAAATGTGGGCTTGGATAAGTTGGAAAAAAAATCGGTTCAGAAAGAAAGGAGTTATAAACAAGTGGAAATAGTATGCTTCAGTTACCCAGATGTATGCCAGGCAAGCATAGACGTCTGGATATTCACATGCTGAAATAAATGCATCTGTATTTATTTAAATGTGTGATGTAATGTTCATGTGCAAACATCTCAGTAAATGGTAGGCATGTTAATTTTTCCCATCTCACAAAATAATTATAAACAATATATGTGATACACATTCATGTGCAGATTAGAGGTGTCTGGCTGACCAAGGGAATGACCCGGAGCTCTTGGATGCCAATGAAAAGACTGTTCCTGAATGTAATGGAATATGGATCAGGCTCCAATGCCCTAAAATCCTGTTCATGTATTAAAAAATAGAAAGGGTAAATACACATGTAAAATGTTAAAAACCTCATCAATCCTTGAAAGTTTCCATTACATTATCTCAGATAATACTCAGTGCCAACTGCGATGAATTAAATGTTTCCACAGCCAGCAAAAGCTGTTCAAAACCCAGCCTGTAATATATGATTTTCTTGATTCAGAATTTCAAAACACAACCTTTTAAACAGGAGTTCAATCATCAAATCCACAGGAGAAGTAGCTCTGGGTTTTCTTGATGAAAATCCAAATTACTCGGGTGCCAAATCTTCATATGCCTAAAACCGGTGTCGCTTCATTGCCTTCAGTGGAGCTATGCTGATTTACACCAGCTGTGTGGCTGGTCCATAAAAATTTTCGGTTGATCTGGATTATTTTATATATTATATGAATTTTCTTTATGGATTACATGGCAAAACATTTGTTCTCAGCTTCTATTATGTCAAACTCTGTGAACTTGTTTTAATGTGGGACAATTTGTGTGGCTCTACTGTTGCACAACTGAATACGTTTGTGCTTGTAACATGACTTCACTCACTGCACATCCTCCCATCCATGCTCTCACGGATATCCTAATGGAAGAATTACTTTCACTCCATCCACCCATAGGAAGCAACTTGGTGTGAAAGGGCGGAGATGCAGCAGCTGGGGGAAGCACAGCTCTGAGCATCAAGGTGTTGGTCATGGTTATATTTCCACCATAATTCTGCACCAAGTGAAATTGTTTGCATGTAGTTACGTTATTGGGTTTTAAAGTTAATCATGCGTGTTATTACCCACCAGGGAGTTTATGCTGGACACTTCACTTAGCACTTTGACGCAAAGGTAAATAAATTCCCCAGCAGTAGGATAATGAGATTTTATTTAATCTCCAATCTTCCACTCTTGTAATGGCACTGATTGCAGATTCCCTCTTCCGGGCAGCACTTTGTTTGCAATAGCTCTGTCTCCTAAGCGCAGTGCATACGATTTAGGATGGTTGGTGAACGCACTCAGACCACCCATCACAGAGCCCCAGAGGTGCACAAGAAGTGGCACAGGCACCTGTACATAGACCAGGCAGGGCAGCAGCAAGGCTAGGCATGGGGTGGCTGGAGATACAGGCAGGAACATACCCTCCAGCATCCCAACAAAAAACATTCCATCTTTCCAGCTTGTTGCACAATCCCATTTTTAATGCAAGCAAGCACAACATATTTAAATTCCATTCATGGAGAGCGTATAAAGGATTATTTTCTGTCATATGTTCTAACAAATACAGAGTTATTATAGAAAGCAACAGCTTGTTTAAAACTATCGTATCACTTTCTTCCACTTTTCCTATGATTACATATAGACTGTAATACTCGGGACTGCAGAGTGTTTGACTTGTGTTGGTCCTTTATTAATCCTCAACAAACAATTTGTCAGTTAAATGTTAAAATACATCATGATCAAAGGAAACATGACAAACGTTCACAAGAAAGAGACTCTCAGTCTGGCCCTGAAAACACATACAACCATCTGATAACACCCTCCTGAATTCAAATTCAAGTAGTTGCAGACTGAGATTGCAGGATATGGTCTGGTAAATTGGCAGAGCCTGAGAGCAGTTACCAGCACCTGCCCAGATGGTACCTATCTTTGCTTTTATAAGCCCTACTTTCATTTACAGTTTTCTAGAAGAGAAAGTTCAAAGCAGCTACAACTATTTAATATGTGTAGACTTTCCTTTATATGCTAGAGAAATTAATACTGAAGAAATTTCCTCCGTCATCTTGGCTTGCAAGTGCTGCTTAAAAATCCAGCCAGACAATCAGCCCCATTTCCTCCCTACCTTCAGGCTTCCTGGCATCACAAACATGCAGAACAGTCCATGCAGCAGGAAAGAACACTGTCTGCATGGTGCAGGGGGAAACTGAGGCACAAGGAGGCTGAAAATGCCAAAATCTGTTGCGCTTGCTGGTGATATGAGGGGAAAATTATTCTCAGACAGAGTGGTACTGCATTGGCACCAGCTGCCCAGGGAAATGGGGGTCACCGTCCTTGGAGGTGTTCCACAATCATGGATATGTGTCACTGAGAGGTGTGGGTGGTGGGCATGGTGGAGGTGGGCTGGGGTTGGACTTAGTGAGCTTTCCAGCCTTAACAATTCCATAATACCATGATCACATGAACCTTAGTGAGGCTGGTCAGTTTGCTGAACTTTCCTCTCCTAGACTGCAGTACGTCCTGGTGCACAGACAGTGCAAAAGGGTGACTCTCAGCCTGCTCTTCTGCTGTGCATTAAAACTAAGGCAAAGCTCACAAGGGTTAAAGGCTGCAAAGCTCAACATTAAACAGTCCAGCAAGCCCAGCAGAGGTTAAGACAAGGCTGTGACACCAGAGACACAATAGGACTCTCCTTCTGCGCTACATATGTACGTGGGTATTGAGGACATACATCTCTCCTCATCGAAAATCATGAATTTTTATGAAGTAAGCCTTGCTTTCCCATAATTCAGTAGGGTGCACTTTGCAGACCCTAAAGTGCTGTCACTACAGAACGTTTCATTGCTTGCACCTGCTAAAACATTTGAGGTATTTGAGAGGCAGTGAAACACATTTGCTTTTCATTTTATCTGACTTTGAAAATCTTTGAAGTGTTTAATAGTAGTCCAGAAAAGATTTCTGCCTCTTAATCATTTACTTGTAGGGCACATTCTCCACTGGTAGCCTGTCAGGCAGAAAACGAGTTTAGCCCAGTTTTATTAAGTGCCACATGCCGAGTCAGTGTTCATTAAAGGTGTTTTAAGGTTTGAATTATGTAATTTATGAGAAAAAGAAATACAAAATTCCATTGTTTTATTAATATGCAGTTCAGGATATACTGCTAATAACATACTTTTTAAAAAGAAGTTTTATTAAAAAAAATGCTTTTACAGGGGACTACAGATAGGCTTTTAAAAATCTCTTTTTCCCTGTTCAATAAAATTCAAACGTTTTAATTCAATCAACATAGATTTGAAAAAAGGAACTATTCTTAACCTCTCCTTTCGGTCACTTTTCTTTACACACGTTGTAGACAAAGGGGGAAAAATAAGAATTCTTTTTTCCTTTTTTAATAGAAGTGACAATGTATGGTATTAAAAGCAAGCTGATGCTGAAGCCTGCAGTCAGATGTTAATTCATAAACAAAACAAAATATAAATGAAATAACTATAGAAAAAGAATAAAAAAAGAAAAACTCCACATTATAACCCCAGAAAACACTGTTTTCCAGAATGATTTTAAATTGCCCCCCACAGCTTCACAGCTTACGGGATATTTTTAATTAGACTAGGGCTTAGCTAAATCTTTTGGTAGCCCGCTAAACCATTTTTATAGTCTATATTGTTTTAATATTATAAATAGATTTTCTTAAGCATATGGGAAAGGTCCTGCCCATGAAATATAAGAAGGAGTACATTATTCTTCCCAGCCCCTCTGCCTCAGGTTACCCCAACTCAGTCCCACAGACCTGGGGCAAGGCTGATCCTGCACAGGCTCTGTCCCTGAAATGGGTCCACATCCATCCAAGCACTCCATACTCCTCTCAGCAGCAAAACTCCCACCCGCCCGCTTCCAGGGCTGTTGCTTGGAAGTGATTGTGTGAGGCCTGAGGAACCAAGGCCAGTTGAGTTTAATACGAACTTTTATTGCTATGGGAAAGCCTTCATTATCCAAACTTATATCAAACTGGAATTCATTAACCCCTTCAAGACAGACCACAGCTGCCACTCCTGCACAGTGTCTGCGGGGGGAGGGTGTGTTTTGCTCTGTTTCACTTGTTTCATTAGCTTGCTGTATGGTGATGGCAAGTCCTGGGAACAGAGAAAAGCTTAGGTTTGAGATGGACGTGATGTTTTGCTGCTGGATAGCTTGGGTTGTGCAGAATGGAAAGCGGTGGTACCCACAATCAGTGTTGCCAGAAAAGAAACACAGACTTTGCAGATGGAATACAAGTGAATAACTTCAGAGATCCGTGTGCCTAATCCTGTTCACATTTTGATGTGATGATCACACAGAATCTGACCTTTGATATTTGTCTGCGTGAAGCATACATAAAATCATATAGCCAGATTATTAATCAACAACAGGACTGGGGGCATGGCTGATGTAAAGTAATGATGTTCTATGCAGAGGACATTAAGAGTTATTTGTTGCCAACAGGCAGCAAAATATGAAGTTTCTTTCACAAAATAATCAGTCATAACAAATTGTACACAGAATACAGATGTCTCAGAATAATGGTAGTAAAGTATCTTGAAGAGAAATAGTAATTATACTCAAGCACAACCATTAATTTTTAAATTTAAGTTAAGAAGGGGGGACAACCCATAATTATATTAAAAGCTTGCTCATTTGATCCAGAGAAACGTTTTTAATGAATTCTATATGGAGCCAAGAACTGTTAAAAAACCTTGCCCTGCAGAAAATGCAGTTTTAAAAACCTATTTACTCTGAATGAAAAGTTATTTTTACAGTGAGTCCTCAATTTATGGCAGACACATGCTTGTAAAAACTGCCATTGTTTGTGTGGAAAGTGGGAGAAAAAAAAAAAAAAGGGAAAATTTGGCAGATCCTTTACCTTACAGCCTGCCAGCCATGTTTAAGATGGCTCCCCCAGCCCCGACTTTGTTCAGGAGTCACTGGAACAAGCAACTCCGCTGCTGGCACCAAGCATGCACCTCAGGCTGCAGCTCTTGGGATGCTTGGGAATCACAACAGGGAATCAGCCTTTAGTCCAGCTCTTAATTATGTCTTCTAGAAGACCTCTGATCTCTGGTGCAAATTTGTCTGGGCAGGAGGGCAATGTGGTGAGTTTACTGCTTGCCACCTGCTGAGGCCGTGGAGGTGGAAGGTGGTGGGACAAAGTGTGCTGCTTCATCTTCTGAGACTTGCAGAACCTGCCATGTGCTGTGGCCATGCCCACACCTGCTGGGAAAGGATCCCTCCCTTGGGCATATGTATAAGGAGCAGAAGACTTATCAGCTGGGCACTGCATCCCCAGAAGATTCAAGCATGCCTTACGACTCTGAAGTGGAAGGGAGAGGTTGTTTTTAATTCAAGTGGAGGAACTAGCTGCTTCAGTTTTATTGCAGAATCATACTAGTAATACATCCAGATTACCGAAGCTCAGAGTAAGGAAGTCAATTTATAATGACTTTGCCATTGTCCTGTTGCTAATGTGCCACATTTGATTCTCCTCAGCTGGCTTTGAAAGGTCTCTTTGAGGAAGGAGGAGACAGCACCCTTGCTTATGAAAAAGGCAAATTATACCCAGGGGCAACATGGCTGCACAACAGGAAAGGGCCAGCCTCCTCCCAGGAGACATGGCCCCAAATTAAATGCAAGTAATTTCCTGACTAACCTGTGATTTCTATCTGGTTGTGGCTTCTGGCATACAGCTAAGTCTCCGGTTCTGCTGTTCTGTTCAGCAGGTCTCACATGTGCTTTCTCTTTCATTTCCAAACTTTAATACAGAACAGCCCATCCACAACCTGCTGCCGAGGCAGCGGAGGCCAGTGTGGCTGGCTCTGGACTGGGCGGCCACAAGCAGGAGGAATGACTGGGTGCTTGGAGAGAGGATCCACCAGAGTGGCCCCACACCCACAATAGCAATGTGCTGGCAGAGGAGTTGCAGAGAAACATGGCGCTGCAACTGGCTCTTCTGTGAACTATAAGCCATCCAAGTGGGTTTTGGAACTATCTGCTGACTTTGCTTATCACTAACCAAAAACCTATGGAGCTATCATATGTGTTGGGCTGGAATAACCCAAGTCGATAACTTTTCCCTCTACAGTGGGCAGGTCTCCACCAAGGAAATTACTGATATTAGGTCAAAGTGATCTTGTTATAGCCCCAACAAAGGATTCAGGAATAGATGGGAAGGGTCATCGTGTGGCTGGCCAGGCATCAGCTCAGGGGGAGATTCCCTGGAAAGGAGTCAAGTGGGACAAGCAGTACTCCATAGGATGTAGAATGGGAGAAGAAAGCATTACAGAACAACACAAATTACATTCAGATTTTCTGTGGTTTCTTCAAGGAGAGAGCCTCTCCTTGAAGTAAGGAATAGGAGACTCAACAGTCCCCAAGCATCAGTGGGCAAGTGATGACAGATTTGCTTTGCTAAAAGTACTTTATTATGATTTATCTCCAATACCACTCTTCCTCTTGAACTTCTACAACATTTTGGAGATATTTTCTATGGTCTGTGTAGCACTTCTGTATTGGCAACTAGCTGTTGAGTAGATCACCTGCATCTGGGCTACAGACAACTCTGAAATAATATGCATAGAATTAGGGTGAGTCAAATGGCTGACCCTGTTTTAAGTCATCAGCAAGTAGTTGAAAAGTTCAAGCTAATAAATGCAGGGACATGCCAGAATTATCTCTATAAGCAATCTAAATTTTAAGCTAATGTGTTTGTATGTAGCAAAACAAAACAAAAGCTCCCTTACTGCTCCTTGAAATCGGTAAAGATGGTAAGCTATTTGGTGTTGAATTAATTTTTTTCTTAACGAACTAAGACTTTAAAGAACTATACACTCAAAAAGCATCAGAGTGTGTCTGATGTCTTACACAGATCCGTACCAAGAAAGGTGGAGTATCAGTCTTCTTTCATTTAAGTCTCAGAATAAAATCATTTTTTAATGCTGATATTACAGATTTGTTTGGTACTATTATTTTGACCTTGCTCGTTTTTTTAACCTGAGCAGCTAATCTCTAGTGTGTATTCAGCCGTACCATCAAAAATCCTCCTTCCTCTTGTGTGAGTAATTTCATACTAGTCACCACATAAAGAAGAGGCTGTGATATAAAGAAACGGTTCTGTTTTTATTATGTTGATATAATCAAAGTTATAAAACCTTTGCATGTAAATGATAAGAGATGTTAGTGCCACGTTGTTGGGAAATTGGCACAAAACAGAAGTGAATGAAATACATCTGGGAATAAGAAGCTAATTCATACAGTAAATAATAGGTTGCACAAATTCAATCAGTTGGAGAACTATTACACGTGTAAGTGGATACCCCTTGGGAGAAAAACACAGATTTGATGCACAGGACTCAATGATCAGTCTACTTGGGATTGTGTTGTGTAAATATCTATTTGTTTCAATTCAAGGGAGTTTTCAGGTTGAGGTTTATTTTAATTTCAGAAATAACTATTTCAGAAAAGGTATAGCTGCAGATTTTGGTTTTGTTGTACAGCCCTTCAAAGATCAGGAGGCTTTCTTCTAAACATCTCTACCTGAAACCTAAATGGAACTGTAATCCATAGAGAAACTGAGGCTATGTTATCAAATTCATCCCCATTTCTGATTTAAATCATGTGAGAAATGCTCACTTTTGGCAAGGTGTCTTTGCAAAATTGAAAGTAGATACCAGCCTCTTAGAAAAGTTCGGAAATATATAAGTGGCCCAAGGCAGTGCTTGTTTGTGAGAAAACCAAACAGTACGTCATGTTTTCCTAGGAAAACTTCACAAAGGATCACAAAGAGCATTTTCCTATTAATTTCTGTGGGGAATGTGCCTCAGGTTTCTCACTGATTGATAACGTTTTTTGCTACAAAACTTCTTACAGTATGTTACAAGACAAGTATCTTGATAGAGTATCAAAAAGCACTATGTATAAAACAAAGTATTTTTCCCAGCCTTTTCTGATTCTTGTATTAAGCCTTGGCTAGGTTGAACCTTTTTTTATTTTTATTTTTTTGTGAAATATCCTTTTACAACAGGAATATTAGAAGTTTCTTTTTTTTTTTTTTTCCTGAATATTGCTTCTGAGGAAATACCAAAGCATTGTTTTTACAAGATACCCCGAACTGTCAGTTTCCTCGAAACACAATGTATTTAATACAAAGCCATTAAGCCTTGTAAAACTGTCAAAAATGTAAATGACACTTGTAATAAAACCTTGTCGTGTGACCGGCTCTAGCTAATCAGGGTTGATGATATCACTGCAGCTGATCACGGCTGGTGCTATGTACATTTCGACAGCTTTATGACCTGCATGGATTTGTGTTATTAAAATTGTACAGTTTTGTAAGGAATTTGGGATTTAATAAAGCAGTAGAGAAACTACAAAAGGGACAACGTATCCCACTAAAAGCGAGCCAGGCTTTAAAAAAACAATATCGACATATAGAGTACATGAGTGTGTGTGTGTGTGGATGGAAATAGGAAAACCAGGAGAGGTTCTCCTCTCGTAGCTCGTGCAGGGTAAGGGCTGCTCATATAAACCACTTTTATGTATTTATAGCTCAGCAAATACCTTGCATCTGTGAGGCCATAAAACAAATTACAATGTATCCAATTGCTTCAAGGTGGCGAATTGTGCTTAAACTTAATGACTTGTACAGATTATAGGAGAAAGAGCATTACCTGTTTAATGTCTTTTTTAATAAGTAATTCCTGAACATGTATGGCAAATGGGAGGCTGGATCTTTGTTTTGGTTTGTTTCTTTTTCTTTCCCCCACCCAAGATTTCGCTAGAGTAGCCCTTTGTCCCTGTGTTTGCAGAGTAATACACTCTTTTATTTATTTTGCAATACTCTGAACTGCTCCCCAGAGTACAAACGTGTCAGATGAGGAGAGACGAGGACACATATTCTCCCAATAATCTATAAATTCAACCTAATGGGGCAGATATCAGAAAAATGTGTCGGATTGAAGGCGCATAAATCACACCTGGTTTCCTGGCATAAGCTGGCACTGTGTGCCTTATATTTCAGCCAAATTATTCCATTTGTTTCTGAAGATATTTTAATCCCTCGTGACCTCAAACTTCCCGTGAACCAGGCCCTGAACAAACGGCCGCCCACTGTCTTTGCAGTAAATCTGTTGTCTCCCTTCTAGGCCCGCAACCCGGGATCATAGATCACCCCTGCACCGCATCTTGCTTCAATTTACTCAATTAACTCGAGTAAAGCACTTGTAAGTTTGCAGATGTTGCTTTATTATCAAGGCCTAAAACGTACAAGAGAGTTCAGGAGCCCGAGGTTACTGGGAGGTTGTGCTGAGGGGGTGGGCAGCGATGGTGCAGGCCTCCCTCTGTCTCCTTGGGACGGTGGGCTCAGGAGATGGCTCTCTGGCACAGTTATTTAAACCATAAGATTGCCTCATGGATCGGGGACCGTCTGATGTTATCTCGCAGAAAGATAGGATATGAGAAATAGGTATTTCACCTCAAGATGAGATAACGCTGTGATTAACAGATGTTTAATTGGGCCATTCGTCAAGTGAAGAACCTGCCTAAAAGTCAGCAAGGCTGAGTAAATTATTTCCAACCCTGCAGGTGTTGGACTGGCAGCTCTATTACTCTTCCAAAAATGGGCTTTAGAAGATTTTTATTTGAAAAGATAATTTATTTCTATGAGGTATTGTATTGTGCTTTTTATTTATGTAATAAGCTTTAAGGTTTGGGTCTGGTCCTCCTTCGTCTTCACACTGGAATGAACTGGGGAGGGATAGAAGGAGGAAGAGTCCTGCTGTGGAGTTATCATCCAACAAAAGTCACGTATCATGATATTTGAAAAATTCCCAGCAGCCTACAGCTCACAAGTATGTGAGGAAATTTTGCAAAAAATAACTGGATTATTCAATAAACTCAAAACCCACTTTTATTGTAGGAGTTCAGTGGTGCAAAGCTCTGGCTGGAGCTGCTGGACGCAAGGTATGGACATTCAAGGGTGCCAGGTCCTGCTGAAGTCATGGATGCACAAACTTCCTAATACATTATAGTGTGCTGCTTTGAGGTTATGATTCAGATTCTTACACGATTATACATGGATTTTCATTTTCAGTTCATGTGGTTTCCCTTCTTCCAAGCTTCTACTTTGATTCTCAGTTTCAAATGAGTCTTAAGTATCAAACAACAATTTTCTGGATAGTACAAAAGATTTCAGGTTAAAACCACACCAAAAAAGAGTAAGTTTTCATTGGGATTGCTGCAGAATTATAGATCTGTCAGACTTCACTATGGCCAAGGTGCATGTTCATTGAAAAGACCTGCAGGTTCTGAGAATATTTCAACAAATATTCATTCTGATCTTTAGCAGGGATGAGTTACCAGAGGTCCATTTACTCTATGAAAGCTGTATCTGTTTATATCAAACAAAAATTTCACCTGGGATTTGACTCTCAGCGTAGTAGAAAATCAGGTATCAGATGAGTTCCATGTTGTTGCAGACCTCACAGCAAATTTCACTCAGGTGTGATTTTAATTTCCAACAATAACAGTCTAGCCTGCATTTGTTATCCTATCCTCTTCATTGCCAGACGTATTTGAGATGATTTGAGGATGGTTACTATATATACTAAACCTTTAATTTCTCTGGTCTGTTTTCTTGCAGCTGCAGGTTTTTCTTGTCAGTCCACAGTAGTTATGACAGAGGGGAAGTCTTTGGAGCTGTTGTGATGTCCATTTCTGAAGTGCTCGGGGAGATGAAGAAAATCCAGAGCAGCCTTTCCATCTTCTTCACTAATGTCCTGAAACAATGACTGCTGAAATAGGCCTTTCCTTTGGGGGAATTTATTCAACAGGACATGGTTAAGATTACTGGGGGCTCTCTTGAATGTAACAGAAGGACACCTTAAGCCAATATTGCACCTAAACTGAGGAGCAGATGGGGCTTCTCGTATGTACCAAATTGCCCCTATGAATCATATAATCAATGAAACAACAATAGAAATAGTAACATCAACATCAGCCGTTATCTGGACTTGTCTGTACTCTAGCTCTGTGATCACAACACAGTTGATAGCATATTTCATGCTAATGCTTTTTTGTCATCTTTGTGCTACTTACAAGTATCTGAGATAAGACCAGATCTCTGGAATAGCAAGAACAGAAAAGAAAAATAAAGCTATATTCCTGGATTTCTTCCTTCCATTATGGCATTCAGCATCTGAACAGTATGCTGATATTTTAACTTTTTTTTTTTTAAGCTTTCGTAGGAATCTTTATCAGACTTAACTGGGCTTAAAGGGTTTTGGCATATGAAGTCTTTTCTAATGGTGAGAGTAATTGAACAGACTGGAATGAGTTAAATGAAGTCCAATTCTATCAGTTTCTCCTGCATCATCTAAACTGAAGCTTGGGTTTGATAGCAAGCCAACTTTTTAGTCCTCTGTTTTCAGTATCCTTAATGCTTTATACTGAGAAGCCAAACTAAATCTCAGGGGGAGTCACATGGCTCACAAATGTGGATGCAAATGGATTCGCATTCACTTTTTGTACAATATTTGTGTGTGAAAATCTCTCAAACTCTTCTTGGCTTTTAACTTTCATAAGAGAGTCTTTAATTACTCTTTGAATACGCCATTACATTTCTTTTTTTACTCACAGCATTTTTTTAAATAGTGGTCTGTTTTGTTTCTATATATAATGGAAGTTAATAAAATATGTGCCAGAAGCCAAAAATATGATGAGCTACAAGGCATACTCCAGACTGTAAGCAAAAAGAAGAAAGAGCTGGCCTTTAATTCCACAGCCTATCAGTATTTCTAGCTGGAATTACTTTTGGTCTTTTTCCCTGATATGTCTGGCCTGAATCTAAATAATTCACCCCCTTTCTAACTTTCTAGCTCACCAATTTGTGCTCATTTAAACTCTGTCCACTGTGCCAAAAATCAGCTATGGTTTAAATCCAAAGTCTAATTCTGAGCTAGAAGTTCTCTATGTCTTTTTCTTAGACAGTATCTTCAGCATATGTATGTTGGATCACATCTGTTGAGTTAGGGCAGCTGAAAAGGGGATCTCAGAAATATGTTACACTAAACCACTAGCAATAATTTACCAGCAGTTCTGGCTAACTGGGGAGGTCCTAGTTGGCTGGAAGTTAGTGAATGTGACTCCAATCTCCTAAAAGAGTAAGAAAGAGGATCCAGGGAATTACAGGCCCACTAGTCTGACCTCAGTTACAGGGTAAGATGTGGAGCAGTTCTTCTGTACACATTGTACATGGCACTGGCAATATCGTACCTTAAATACTGTGTTCAGTTTGGAACCCCTCACTAGAAGGGTGATGTTGAGTTGCTTGAGCATTGAATAAAATATGAAGCTGGTGAGAGGACTACAAAATAAAACATATGAGGAGTGGATCAGGGTCATTTGGTCTGGAGAAGAGGAGGCTGAGGGAAGACTCCATCGATTTCTACAACTTTCTGAAAGGAGGTTGCAGTGAGAATGTATCGGTTTCTTTCTTCAGGTGACAAGTGGTAGAACACAAAAAAAATGATCTTGAGAAGGTGTAGATTGGATATTAAGAACAGTTTATTCATGAAAAAGGTGGTTATGCATTGAAACAGATTTCCCAGGGAAGTGGTGGAGTCCCTGTCCCTTGATGTGTTTTAGAGATGTGAATATGGCACTGATGGACACAGTTTAGTGATGCAATTCAGTAGGTCAGGTTCATGGTGGGCTTAATGATCTGGAAGATCTTATTTTCTTTAAATGATTTTATGATTCTCTGTTACAGATCCATAAATGTATTCTGTTCCGCTGCTAAATCAGGAAGAAGAGCAAGCTATCTGCTCTTGCTTCTTCGAGTTGCAGCTAGTGCCCAGATTCATTCCTTCTAGATTTAGACCTAAACTCAAGCACCTGTGTTAGGAAACTGGTAGCCTGGTACCTGCAGACAGTGCACAAAGGTAGAAACATCACCTGAGCTATTTTCCTGTCTCCATTTCAAGGAGGAAACTCAATAATTGATGCTGGGATTTGCTCTATGAACATCAGCTGTTTGGTGTAAGAAACCAATTTGTCCTTCAATCAATCCCTTGAACTAGATGTCAGAGAAACAATTGAAATTCCAGTTTGACTTTTACTCCCTTTCTGCACAAGTGATATCACTGGATCACACAAACTGTGCTGAATGTTTTGCCTGATCACTGTCTGGAGATGGTTAACGAACCCTCAGGAGCACAAGAGTTGCTCACAGCAGATATCATGAACACAAGAGTATTTTGTGACAAGTGCTGGCTCTTCCTCTCCTTGCCAAACTCAGCTAAATATATCTCAAATAATTGGACTAATTTTGTTGCTTTTGGCAGGGACATGCTGTTAATAAGTGACTCGCTAGGAGTGGCCACTGGATCCTTACAGAAATGTGTGCATGGCACTGGTGGTTTTTCATATAGAAATGAATTAGATGTCTGCGCTGTCACCTAGCAGATGGCAAATGAGAAGCAATCTTCACTCTGCTCTTTTCTATCAATACCCAGCTGTCAGCTATTGATAAGCTGCTATCAAAACCTAAGTTAGTTAAAAACTCATTTGGATGTAACTATCTCAGTTCCAGCCACTGCTGTTTTAGACAGTTTACAATCAGGAGACAGCCATTGACTTCAAAAGAGATCATCAGCACTCAGCTTGTAAAACACAGAACTCTCATCTTAGAATTGTAGAATCACAGCATATCCCACAAGAGACCCACAGGGATCATCAAGTCCAACTTCTGACTCCACACACACCCACCTAAAAATCAAACCATATGTCTGAAAGCGTGCCTTGAACTGCAGGAGGTGCTGTGCCCACCGCCCTCTGGTGCAGAGCCTTTCCTTAACCCCCACCTGACCCTCCCCTGACACAGCTCTGTGCCATTCCCTCAGGCTCTGATGCTGTCTCCAGAGAACAGAGCTCAGTGCTATCCCTCTGCTTCCTACGAGGAGCTGTGGGCTGCCATGAGACCTCCCCTTAACTCCTCTGCTCTGGGATGAAGAGATCCAATGACTTCAGCCACGTTTGTCTCTCCCTGTGACAGCACTGCTGGTGGGGACTGTGAACATTTTCTGCTGATTAGATAGTCCAGTATTGTACTCCTGTTCTCACCTGCGTGCCTTCTTCACACTGTCCCACATGTTTGGGCTAAGCCTTCTTTCCCTGTACAAATCGTTCCTCAGTGAACTACCTACTGAGATCTCAACCCACATCTTTTTGTATGCATCTCAGTCACGAGTGCGTGAAATCAGCGTACCTTAAAGAGAATGAACTTCATTTTTCTAATGATATGTCTTAACAACGTTGTGTTAGACTGAGCTGCAGTTTGGCCTCTCCCTTCCTTCTAAACATAATTTTTTTTAGTGTCTTAAAAACACATTCTGAGAACGTCCATCTGGTTTTGTTGTGAACCACAAGCCTACAGTGTCTTTTCTGTAAATACTGGCTTGGCTTTGTGCAAATTTACATGGAAAATAATCAGATGAAAAGCTTGCATAGATTTCACTGGAAGAAGTTGAAATTTTGTTGTTAGTGTGAAAAATTGAATGCAAATACTTTGTCAAAGTGAAAACAAAAAAGTTTGGGAAATGTGAGTGGACTGAAATGGCAATTAAAATCATGATTCTTTTTCCAATGGAACTGAAAGTTTGATTCTAGCGCCCATGTTTTACAACAATTTGATTCTTTTTTAAAGAAAGTATCCTAAGATTATCAGCCAATGGTGGCTTTAACTTGGGAAATGCCTGCGTTGTTTTTCAAATTCAGAACACACCTCCCCGTTTAAATGAGCTGTTGAGTCAAACAACAGAAATTTACAAAACTTTCTGCATTTAATCTTTATTTTTTTCTCCAGCAAAGTATGAAGGTTTGTGCAAAATAACAAGAGCAATATAAACGCCGTGCAGCACTCCTGGGAGGATGGATTGTGCTTGAATACTCAGCAACTGAAATAAATTATTATCTTTTTCTCTATTCATGGTATCAATATCACAGTGCCCATCAGACACACATCCAGGACTGTTAAAGAAATTCTGGGCCGTTTGCAGTTACGAGACCCTGTCAGTTACACTGAAGGCTGTTTTGTAGGCAGCACTTGTTTTTATTGTTTTTTTTTTCCCCAGTTTCTTTTACGCAAGCAAATTTGAATAATATGCAGCAAATTGAATGACAGATACAATTTTGAAGGCTACAAACCTAAAACCTTTAAGCAGTGATTTAAAAGCTAATTATTATGGATATAACCATTCAACATTCGTTTCTTAATACTGTTCCCTCAAGAAATAGTGATTTAGTCAACCAATTATTTTATCTCTTTTAGGGATACTTCCTTAATTGCAAAACAATCTAAAAATATAATCAGCATGCTAAATACATGTGGTATCTTGTTTAGAATGCCATGTTGGAGGAAGAATGCAATTAAACTGTCAAAATGTAATTGTTTCTCATATTTAATTTAAAGAGGCTGATTCACATTTGCTTTTCATGTTTAGGAGTTAAAAAACAAAGCAAGTTACTAGTACAACTACTAGTTTTTTAATAAAGACAACATAAGCTCGGAGCACTGACGAAAGCTGCCTCTGTCATGAGATACTGCTATCAAAAGATAGGCAAACGTTCACATTTTTTCACTCTTCTCCTAATCACAGTTAAGAATTCAGTGCTGCAGCATGTCAGGTATTTGTAATTTTAGGTGCAGCTCTAACATGAGATGATTTGTAAAACTCAAGCTCTCCATCTACTCACTGCCTTTGGAGCCTATGCTTAGGGATATCTCCCCTCATGGCTATGTCTTCCGTGCTACTGGAGGAAGATGGGAGGAAGAGGACCCTGAGCTGGCATATGACCATCTCATCTCTTTTCCCCATCACTTCTGCTGTGGAGGAAGGGACTTGCACAGACACTGACCTGTAGTAGCTTTGCCTGTGAAAATCTGTGTTGAAAACCACTTGCTCAGTGTAAACTAGTCCAGATTTATCTTTTCTCTATCCCAAACTGAGTGACAACGTAAGCAGAGGAGCAGTGTAGCTCTGGGATTCTTACTTCATAGGATGTGACCAGGACTGCTATTTCATAGGATGTAACCCTGAGTACAGTGGATGGAAAATAAGACCTATTTAGCCAAGTGCATGATCCTCAAAGTCAACTTTGAGCAGAGAATTCTTCTGCTTACGTAGATACATGCAGACACATTCATGACGATGCCAGAAATAAGCCAGCTTTTGATTCCAAGTCAGAAAGAGAAGGGTTTTCTCCTTTTATTTTACGTCATATTAGTTCAACAATTTGGACAGTTGTTGAAAGAGAAAATGTCTTAAAAGTTATATGATAACCAGTTAAGAATCTTTGAGACTTTTAGCATTTTTGGAGCACTGTGATGAATTTCATTTTGTAATCATGAAACACAATATCATGGATCATTCCAATCAACTCACCTGAACACCTTCTGTCCTCAGTGAGCTGAATTTTCTGAACAGTCAAGGTGCAATTTGAAGTCTCTATAAGCAGTGCTTCCTTAAGTGGTACATATGCTGGCAACCAGGCATACAAATGCACAGACAGAAAAATAGGCAAAACCTGTACAGATAATTGCAGATGTGGATTTCTGCTTTGCTTTAGGTATGTTATCCAACAGTTCATTAGGGGATTTTATTGTCATTAAAATGTTTGCATTTAACTGTGCTCAGATGAAAATACGTATTACCGGTTAGATTTTTTTATTTTTATTTTTATTTTTTTTATGTTTTGTATTTGTAGTTTCTTGTACATTATTTGTATGCTATATATAATTACCACTATATGAATGGAGTGGATTTGCTTTTACTTTATATTATATGTTTTGTCACTTCTGTAACTAGGACAATAAATAACACTAGTAGGTTGTTATTCCATCTATGGCATATTGGCTTAGCAGGTGGGCTTCCCACCTATTTGTTCCCAGCGGCGTAGATGTGCAGGTTTATTCCTACCTACAAATACACTGCAAAGAGAGATAAATGCATGATATCACCACATTTCAGTATGTTTCTGACAAGTGAGTTAGGGCTGAAGATGTCATTTTTATGTCTGCTACCTCCCAGTAGAAGAAGAACCTCACGTCTGTGACCAGGATTGTGTAGGGGGATGCACTTTAACAGTTCAATCCTGCAAATCCTCAAGGCCCAACCCAACTCTCAGTGGTTCTACCAAGGCTCCTGCAGACATGGAGGCAGATGAAAAATTCCCCTGTGCTCCTGCATCCATCCTAATGTGAAAAAATGGAATTGTGTGTGCCAGGCCAGGCCTTGACTCAGCTCTGTGAATTTCATATCGGATTTGTGTCCCGTAAGAACAAGCATTAGGGTTGCCAGTTTGAAATATGACAAAACCCAGCCGCCTCAGACAAATGGCTGCTACCCATGCTCAGCTTCGTCCACACATGTGCGGTGCTCGGGATAACAACTGCCAAGTCTATAGTAAAAGAGTCCAGGCAGGAAGCCAGCCACATGGCAACTCTAAATGATATTAATAAGACTTTATAAAAAGTTAAAAGTACAATGTAGCTTTTCAAAGTGTTTCTTAGAGATCTCTACATATGTATAGGTGTTTCATGTCTATGAGATAGAGGGTTGGGGTAAATTTAATGCAGTGCTCTTTTCTGGCTAGGAATTTTTTTCTTTCTTTCCCCTGAAAGCTGTTGATATAAACTGGGACTCATTAAAAACACCTTGTGTTTTGTTTTTAGAACTCTTGACTTTATGTCATTTGCCGGGTCATTAGAACGTGATGTAGCATCAACAACCATTCCAGAGGAGCCCCGTCCTGGAAGAAACAGAATTTTCTTGTCTCAGTCAATGGCAATAAAAGGGTGCTTAGCACCTTTCAGGAGATGCTGTCTCTCTCTCCCAGGCCCAAGTCCAGAGATAGCATTCCCAAAGGACAGATACAAGGATATTAAAAAGGACTTTGATCAAAGAAATATTGCTTCTTTCCTCCTTTCACTAAGCAGATGTGCAACGTGTCTTGGGAAAGAAATAGAAAAATTCCTGAGTGATTTATTTGATGAACCTAGTTTTAACCCAGGTTATTGCATGCCTGATATGGTGATGCTGGTTATTAGTTTTCAGTTGAAAATGACCAGATAGAGGACATATTCACTTCATCAATATAATACATTTATTGGTTGTCAAGAGAGTCACATCACACAGATATGTAAATCTGTCACTTTGTCTTAAAAGTGTATTTCTCTATTACAATGTTGCTTGATGTATGTTTTAAGGCAGTAAGGCCTTTTAAACATTAAAAAAAAAGACAAGGGGGAAGATTTGTCTTTTCAATCACAGGATTTAAGACATTAAAAGCAGATGCATCATTTATAAAAGTAGGATTTTATCAAATGCCATTGTAAATGAAAGAATCATATCTACCATATGTAGATATGTGAATTAAAGAAACCTTCTTTCCCAGGAAAATTAACAAACTGTTTTGCTAGCTTTAAGATGGATTAGTCTGTGAAGCCAGTTACCAGTTGACCACAAGTCTCAATTTGCTATGTCAAAACTAAAATAGAATAGACCCTTTGTGTACATTATATAAAAAAAATAACGTTTTTACTTCTGTTTATGTGCCCAAGGAAGTAATCCTACCTTAAAAAAAATTCACTGAATATTGAAACAAAGAAGTTGTGGTTTAACTCATTCTTTACCATTAAAAGAAGGAAAAGTCAATAACAATTAACATTAAAAATAACAAGAAACTCATTGATCTCTCCTTAAAATGTGCAAAACTGGCTTTTTGAAATATGGTAGCATTGTATACTTCATAACAAAAAATAGCACCTAGCAGATCATGATGATCATGATGTTAATCCTTCACAAGGCACTAATGCTGCAATAATGATTTGTTCCTAGCAACACTCCGTGTTCTTGATTGAGTGAGACCAGGTTTCCTGGTCTGAAATACTGAAGAGCACTTTTTTTGGTTGGCCATATTTTTGTGTAATGGTATGGAGCAATATGGTGCACCACTCAGCTGACATGAAATCTGCCAAAGGTTACAGGAAGATCTATATGAGGTTCTTAAGGCTGTACCTTGAGACAATGGTATTGCTGTTGCTAGGAATGACATTTTATGAAAGCAAATATTAATTATTTTGATAATACAATAAATGAGTTACCGTGTAACTACCTTGGTACAAACTCAAAGGAGCTGCAGGATTAAATAGAGAACTCTTTCAACAAATTCAGCAGATATTCCATCAGATTTACAATCTTACACTGAATTTAATGGTTCTATATATGCAGTGCATCTAGAACTGGGTGCTATATCATCGCGATTAAAACTTATGGTAATTTACTTGTTGGTGTTCTTGTCAAAAAGGATGTTGCTGGTACAGAGAAGAACATGATAATTAATTCATATGCAACCAATTTAAAATAAAGTAAGGTAAGCATGAGAGGGGGAATTACAAAGCATGTCAGAAAGGAAATGAAAAGAAGGATGTGGCAAACCATATAATTAATAAAATTTTAGCCTCATTTGTTGAGAGGTGATAGAAACTGTTCTGGAAGGGGCAGGTCTGTTAGCCTAGTCTGAGGTGTTCTAACCTGAAATTTTAATGTAGTCTGTGAAAGAGATCTGAGCCAGATTAACAATGTGGGATTCTAGTCTCTCCCTGTAAAATACGTCGATATCTGTTGAAATTGAGATCTTTGATTCCAGTTCATTTCTAGTGAATACTTACCTCAGCCTAACATAAAAAACCTTCAGTTCATCAAGTCACACTGAAGAGTGCATGTCAAAACAGACCACCACTTTGTAAACCATGGTTCATTGCCATGGAAAAAGAATGCTAAGACTGTAAAGATCAAGTGAAGTTTATCTCAGCCTAAGCAGTTTCACAGTTTCCAAGGTGCTTAGCTGGCTGCCTGGGCTCCCTATCGCTTCAGTGAACAGAACATCAACTTTGGTAAGGAGAAGATGCAATCATAAAATTGATTTGCTGATTTTGTATGCTAGGAGAAGCTGCTGTACAGTGAAAGATAACTGATGACTAATGCTTCTTAAGTTCTCCTCAGAAAACTGTAAGACTGTGTATAAAGGAACAGAGTACATTGAGATAGGGCTTCCAGGAGGCACAAATCTATGATGGTGACATCTCTCAGATGCCTTGAAGTCAACAGTGAATCTAGATGTAATGGTGCTGAGGATGCCACAGGGTACTGGAGTTCTTCATGGAGCCTGTGCTTCAATCCTTGCAAAGAATATTATTGATTTCCTTTTAGGATTTAAAAGACCCCACATTAATGGGTCTTTGAGACTGTTTTTAAGTCTGTTTTCCTTTTCCTCTGGCTTCAGTTGTGAAGATAGAGTTTTCTGTGCTCAGAACTCGTTAAAATAGTCAAAATGAGTTATTAAAGACCTTAAAAACTGAGGTGGAAGAATGGAAGTGTTTTAATATTATTTGAAAAAATGTTAACAGAAGTTTCTGCATTGGAATAAAAATAATTACTGATACCCCACTTTTATTTTCTTATTTTCCACACAGTTGAACTCCTAGTTTCCATCCAAAATTACCAGAGGTTGGATGTTTTAGGTACAGCTTTAGGTGTGGACAGGTATACCATGGGTCTTTCCACCCAATAAAGATCTCTGAAGATTCCAGTGCTGTTTGTTTGTCTGGCAGCCACCACACTACCTCTCTCCCTTCCATGTTCTGAGAATTCATCTGGTTTGTGCAGTATCCCCACTGCTGGCCCCAGGCTGTGTCATTCCCTGCAGGGCTGCCTGGATGGAGAGGGAGATGGGGCTCTGCTGGGACCAGGGAGCTCATGGATACTCACGGGGCTCACAGCAGGTTCTGTCCCCATGACACCTCTCCCTTTCTGCCTCGTGTACCCACTGCCCTCCACCACTGGCACATTACCTCCTGCCTCAGTCCTATGTCCTTTCCCTCCTCCTTCTGCCTCCCAGTGCCTCGATTTTCCCCTGGCTCCCACACCTAAGTACACACGTCTGCCTGCACATACTGAGCAGAGTAGTAGTAGTAGCTTTTATTACTCTCAGTTCTTTATTAATGCCACATGTGCTGTTGTAAGGTTAAGTTATTAAGTGATATCCAATAATTGTCTCTGCTCTAAAGTGGACGTTTCGTTTAACTATACTCATGCGGATCTGTTTCAGTACCATTTATCATGACCACATTTTAAGAAATATTTCAATAGGCCATTTCTCTTTCTCCTTTCTTTAATGCAAATAGACCTAAAGGGTCCTGGTCAAAAATTAAATACAATTACCTTTGGAATAGCATAAGGGAGCACGAGGTTTGTATGTGCTTTGGAAGTTAAATTTATGTTTTACAGGGCTATCATCTTGGCTGCAGAGTTAATTTTACTGTATTTGTGCACTTGCTGGAAACGCTTACACGAAGGCATACAATGACCTGTTTAGTTTGCAGGAGAAAATTATGTCATTTGCAAGCAAGCTTTCAGCTGTGATATTTTATAATTGTTTAGATGAAAACCCGATAATCCTCTACTCCTTCACATAAACTGCAATCCATCTTTAAAACTGTGATAATTCATAAAACCTGCAGCTTAATAAACTAACAAACCCCAGGCCTATGTTATTTTAAGGGAAGTCAATCTTTGATCAGTCAAGCTGAAATGGGTCTGATAAGTGGCGGCCTTCCTCACAGGGAGCAGCACTCCAGTTTGTTATTGCTATTTGCTCATCATCCTCGAGTGCAAAATAAGCAGAAGTCTTTCCGAGCTCCTTATCTCTTTTCACTTTCTTCTCTAGATCTCTGTCGCTTTAATCCAGCATGTCTGCTGCTGGTTAACAAGGAAATCCTGTGTCAATTATCGCCAACAACTTCCTGCTGTGAAGCTGTGGGGAATCAAAGCTTTTGAGAGCCTTTTTCACACCAGAGAGTAGTGCAGGGCCTAATTAAATGGCCCTCATATCCTGCAGCCTACTGGTGGCCAAATGATAGAGAGCTAATGAACGCTAACCTAATTTTTCCAGGAATTGTTTTGATTCTTCCGGTCAGCGGTGCTTATTGACCGAACCTGGGGCTGAGTGGGGTGGCAAAAGGTGAATCATGGCAAAGATGGGGATCTGTGGGGCTCTTTGTGTGCAGGCCTTTGATTATGTACGTGCATACATTGCATATCGGGAAGGATATTTGTTAAAAATTGCTTTGCCGAAATGCATTACCCTCTTTCCTTGATATGAATTGCTTTGGTGACTCTTATACACATGTGGGCTGCAAAATTGTCCTATAAATCCTCCTCATAAATGCTATCGCTACAATATTATTATTACAGAATTGCAGAATGAGGTATCTGCCATTGCTCATGCATAGCTGCCCTGCTCTCCCCTCTCTTTCTTCTCCTGTTTTATTTTTTCCCCCTTCTCAAATCGTTCTACCGAGAACCTGATCTCCTGCCTGAACAAACCTGTAGCTCTTGTGTGGCTGCTCCTTGAGGTTAGCTGACCTTATGCAGAAGTTACACGCAAAAGAAATACAAATCCATGCATCCCCTGTCCTAGAAGCACTGACGAGCACCTCGCATCCCAGGCTTGTGGGATGCTGCTGAGCCCAGTGGTTCCTTTCTGAGGGCCCTAACACAGTGTATGCACGTGAGGTGACAGACTTAGAGGTACCACGGGAGCCCTAACTCTGAATTTCCTGACTTTTACGGTTTTACATTACAACTTTAATGTTCCATTAGCATAGTTTTTTTTTTTTTTTTTTTTTTTTTTTTTTTTTTTCTGTAGTTAATTTCCTTGGGGAGCTTGGGAGAATTCAGGGCTTTTTTTCTTTTTTTTTATTTTCTTTTGCTTTTTAACGGGAGGGGAGGGTTTGGAGAGAGATGGTCAAACCTGCCCAGCTGCTTTGAAATATATAAAGGGATTTAATAGGATTTTTTTTTTTAGAGAGGAAAGAATCCAAAATGCCAACCAGAATTATGCACACCTGCTTTCAAATACGGAAAAGCTCAGGCTCTATATCCTGCCTCATTCTATATCGAGAGCTCTGGCTGGGGCTGGCTGTCATAAGATCCTCTGTTAGAGGTTCTTTTTTTAAGATTTCTTTTCCCCTAAATGCACAGGCAACATGCATGTGCCTTTGGCAACAAATCTTATAAGCTGGAAAAAGCTCACCTTACCATCATACTATTGTAATACCAGAGCAATATTAAATAAGCTTTCTTCCCTTCAGCACATTAAATATTAACTTACAGTGCCAGTCGTGCAGTGCTTGGTGCAGTCCAAGATGAAGAGAGAAGTGATGGGGAAGAGAACCCCCAGGTGCCTTACAGACAATGTGATGCCTCTTGGGTTTCCTGATGGAAAGCAGTGGTCTGACGAAGAAATGAGAAAATTTGCTGAGATACTGGGAGGCTGAGGAGCAAGGCACCAGTTCTGGATAACTGTATTTCACTGTGGTCATCCTAAGTAAACCAGTGACCCTTCTTGCTCTGTATCTCCGCCCTTCAGGATGGATAAACCAAGCCACACCTTCATACAGCCCTGGAGGAAAGGAGGCAGGAGTGCAGGCGAACAGAAAGATATGTCATAGGTGGACTGCACACTTTGTAACTGGTGTTTACTGGCTTCCGCAGCTCACACCCTTGGGCATTCTCTGGGCTCTCTCATAAGATATGTGAGATGAATCTACCATGCATTTAAAAAGTGCTTCCTCCTTTGGTCTATGAACAAAATGAGTCCTGTCCTTGTTTTTTTTGTGTGGAATTTTTTTTTTTTTTCTAATAACAAGTTCTGAAAACTTTTCATTTTATTCTCCTACTTTTGAGGCTTTTAATGTTCAAAATTCTAGTTGCCTGCATAGAAAGTTAAACTTCAATAAAAAGGGGAAATCTCACATAACCACATGACTCCAGGGGCTGTGAATTCAAGAGAAACACCTGTGAAACACTGTGATTAAAGTTAGCAAGAGCCAAGTAACAGTCCTCTCCTCTCCCTTGGATAACAAGTGCTGAGGTTGCCCTGCGTATACGGATGAGGCTCTCTTGTCTTTCTCCTTCCATCCTGTCTCTGTCAGCCTGATGACCCAACCCTGGCTGCAGCTCCCACCAAGTCAGGGCTGGATGTTGACCGTAATTCCTGCTAGAAATGGTTCATCTCACTCTGCCCCCAGCATCCAGCAGGATTCTGCCCTTGGTTAAAGAATTTTTTTTCATCAAACAGGATTACAAACTTGGTACCACTATTCTATTACTGAAAGGTATCACGAGCTCTGAAATCACCGTTTTTGTGGATCTGTGACCCCCCCAACCAAAATCTTGCAACATCTATTTCCCTTTGCTATTAATAGTGCTGGTGGATGTTCACTAACAGATGATGTGTAGCAAAGAGGCTAAAAGGAAATAGATTTTAAACAGTCATCCTGAACTTCCTCCCAAAGTGCCAAAAACATTTTAGGGTTTACGAACCATGGACTATATTTTACTTCATGCTCCAGTGGTATAAATTTAATACTCTGCATAAAACAGAATTTGATCCATACTTTTAAAACCTCCACACCTATTTCTTAATAACAGAATAAGTAAATACTTCTTCAAACCTTGCAGGAAACTTCACCTGACGAAGCATTGGGCTAAACATCTTCAAGTATTTAATCGTAATTGAGTACAAGAATGTTTCAGCTGGCTATATACATATATATAAATATATATATTTCTTCACAGGCTTAACCTGTTTCTTTTATTAAAAGTGGTAAAGATTTGATCGTGCTTCCATTTTAAGCATCTCTACTCTGAGTCTGATCTTATTATTGTTTTGTTGTTTTTTTTTATCCTGGTCTGCTTCTCAGATGGAAATGGAGTATTTGCTTCTCTTCACACCATACAGCAAACTATGAATATTATTTCAGTTATGATTTCCTATGTGTCTGTACTAAGGAAAGAGTGGAAATAAAGGACAAAACCAATAAAGATTCAAAACCAAAAGCACATGTATGGGAGAGTAATACACAAAACAAAACAGGGGCTGTTAAACAGATGACTCCACTGAAATGTAAAATATTCCACAAGTTTTGGCAACTGTGAAATGCTGCACTTTCTACATTTCATCTATTAATCGTTCCAAGGGATTTTTTTCAGTTAGCCAAAAGGCAAAGTGTTCCTTAACTGCATTAGTGACTGTGCACATGTATCTCCAGTCATAAGTACGTCAACAAATAGGATGAAAAAATGAGGAAGTGGCAATAAATTAGCAGTGATCAGCAACCAACAACCATCAGAAAAAAATGACAGATTCTTAGGCAAATTGCAATGAACCAGGCTATAAAAATCAGGAAACCAACTAGCTGAGAGTCTAGAAAATGTTAGGAATGAAAAAAAAAAAAAGAGGCAATTTTAGACTGAAAGTTTTCAGACAAAAATTAATTGCTTCACCACTGAAATGCATCAAATAATGGGAAAAACCACCGCCACTGCCAACAAACCTCCACACACAAAGCAAGTCCATGATAGGAGGTCCCTGTAGATCACAAGCAAACAGAACTTCCAACACCAAATAAAAAGCTTTTCCCACTTTGGTTCCACATTATCACCTTACTTTGGGAGTTTCAATAATTGATATAACAAATCATTCCAATTAAAAATGTAATAATAAGGAAAAGAATCTGCATATTAAATAGCCCTCTTGTAGAGTAAACATAGAAGTCAGTAAAAGAACAGTAAAAATACCTTTGCTCATAGCAATATGCTATTCATTTAGTTGCGTGGAGAGTATCACTCGTGAGTCCTTTAAGTACTGCCACAACAAATCATTGGAAACTGATGAATACACAATCCAGGATCCCAAACAACAAACTATTACAAACTATCTATGTGTGAAAAGACTGCTGGAAGTTCCACTAAGCCTCTCTAAACAGTTCGGAGTGGGGCTGGTTGAGGGCCAGACGACCACCAGAGGCAAATCCTTGCTGACTCCTGCCTTCAGTGTAGCTCTGTGCTTCATAACCAGTGAGGATTATTCCCTTCTGAAAATGTGAGATCTTGGATGCTCTCTCTCTGGTTAGGAGACTAAGGCAGTTATGTCTCATGGTCCAAACTGCATAGGTACAGAACTAATAATCCTGCAAATAAGTGAATTTTTGAGAACTGGATAATATTTGGTAGTTCTTTCTAAAAAAGCTCTCATGGAAGTAGAGCGTGGAAATGAAAAGATAATCTAGATTGGCTTGGGCAATCTGATATCACCACAAAGTTTACATTTAAACTTTATGTTCCTCTACAGAGGCTTATATTTGATACAGAATGTCTCCAAGTTCACCACAATAGCAGCAGAAGAGCCAGCACTTATATGTATATTACAAACACATGGCACTTGCCTGGCCTTCTCCAGCTGGAGACACATCCTGGGATGTACAGGGGGAAAAAAAAAGAAAGACATTTGAAATCTTAAAAAGGTGAGTTTATTTAGGCATTTCAGAACGCATTCCGTTTGTCCCGTGCTGCACAAAAATACCTCATCTGTAAACTGTCCACTTAAAGTTCTTTAATTTACACACGCTAGTTAATTAAAGTAATGAGAGGAGGGGATGTTTAGATTAAGAACAAACAAACAAAACCAGACTTCAAGTATTCTGTTATCTCAAGCACTTCTGGAAAGCTGATGCTTTGCACATTAACGTGCCTGGACTGCTGCAGTCAAAATAAATTTGCGTTAAGTTGCTGCACAGCAGTGAGGGGAAGGCTGGCTGAGCATTGGGGATGTGTCTGATCCTGTGAAACAGAGATTCGTGCTTCTGATCCAGGAAAACAGGTAAAGGTAAGAGGTGGCTTTCACAGTGAAGTTGTGTCTGAATGCTGATAGCCTGACTGTCACAGTGGGACTCAATGCAGAGAACTTAGCAGAGCTACTCATTTAAATAATTCAAGCAAAATGTGTCCCTTTAAAAAAACTTCCCCTCTATAGCAAAGACATTGTTGTGTTTGGGGATTGTGGGGCAGGGTGACTCAACACACTGCTAGAAAGTTGGAGGACAGCTGATTATTTAGTTGCTAATGATGTATTTCCTACTATAGAAGTTGGCCTGTGTCCCTCCAACAGATCAGAATAAATCGTAGCTTCCATAAGAGCTTGACTCTCTTCACATGTTGCAGACTGTGTGATTATAATGAAATCCTTTTATTTCTTTCCCCACCGCCCCCCTCCCCCCCTCTTCTTTTTACCTAAAAAAAGCAGAAATATAAACACGAGGATATTTTTAGGGAAATCTCAGGATTTTGAAAATATGCAGAGCATTTGAGCTTACAGAGCAGGAGAGTATCATAGACTGAGGATCTTCATGACTCCCCTTTCTCCTGCCTCTCTCTTTTCTTTCCTTTTCAGCTAAAGCAAACTGATTATCAAAGCTGGGTCAATGAGCCTAGTGCTTTACAGCATGTGAGAGACACTAAACTCGATAGACACACCGCTTAGTTAACTGTGAACATCAAATCTTTCTTCCCAGGAATGGCTGTTCCAAATGTCAATAGCTTTTTGAGCCATGTTTGATAGGAAAAATAATGTCTGAAATGGTGCTTCTCAGTTCCCAGTTATAAATGAGGATTACTAACAATTTTTATGCATTTTGTTATGAACTGAGACCAACTGTGAAGTGACACTGACATGTACTAGCAAAAAAAATGACAAAAATCAAATACTTCTCTATGCCAATTGTGCACAAAGTGTTGGATCTAAGCATTATTACAGCAGAGCCTTTCATGTTGCTATAGCCGTGCTCGTGTTTGCATTTCCATAATAAAACCTATTTTCAGGGGGTTTATAACTCGGCTGTAAGAAATTTTCTCTGCGCTCCAACTTGGCATAACACAGCATCAGACAGAGAACTGCAGCCCTCGAGCTTTAAAATTCCATCTCCGTTGCAGGAAGAAGGTTTTGTTTGCTTGCTTGTGGGTGAAATTCATTCTGCAAAGACAATGCGTAGGGGATCTGATGATCCCAGATACGTTGGGCCGTATTTTGTTCCCAGATCTGTTTCTATCTGTAGATCAAATGCAATGAGGGAGCTGAGCATGGAGTTAGGTACCTGGAGATGCGTGTGCTGGGCGGCTTTGTAAAAGTCAACGCCAAATACTGTGTTTGGTGATGTGAGAATCCTCCTAAAACAAAAACACACATTTTACGGGGCACTGTGCTCGAGAAAAAGTGGGTGAAATCAAGCAGGAGATACTGAAGAAATCTGTTTTACACAGAGCTGACAGAGGGGGGAGCATCCTGGTTTCACATGAAGCCGAGCTCGAGGCCATCGCTCTGGTTTTGCTGTGATGCTCAGGGTCACGGCAAGCCCGCCATGTAATGTAGGGGAGACTAGAGTGATTTTATTTCTTCTTCTCAGACAGCTGGAGCACGAGAAGCTGTAAAATGGGTGTGTTAAATTGGAGCTGTGCAGCACAGAGGCTGGTGCAGCAGTGCCGGGCGGTGGGACCAGCCGCCGAGCAGCTGCACTGCGTTTCCCACTGGAGCCCTTCCAATCTGCATGGCTTTATTCCTGGGGGACTGTCAGCAAGAGTAGGAGTCAGGAAGTTGTAAAACCTCATTATTGCTCTTTATTGTTAGTAAACATTTATGCAGTGGTAATGTCTTGAGGTACCTGCCGGGTACTGGCTGTTTCTGCAGCACTCTGCACATCAGCTCAGCTCCTCAATGACTGTACCTTAGGAATATTGGAGTTCTTGGCAGGTGGGCTTCCCTATGGATTAGTGTGGCTTAGTGGTTGTGGTGCTGATGGGTTGATAGTTGGACTAGGTGATCTCGGTGGTCTTTTCCAACCTTAATGATTGATTCTATGGCTCTAGTTGCTGGAGTTCACCAGGAAGGAGGATGGGGCCTGGGCCTCACTCTTGCTGTACTACCTGGTGTGCCTGGCTCCCAGCTGTGCTTCCCAGCATCTCCAACACCAGTGCGCTTCCCAGAGCCACTGATGTAAAGTGTGAGTTGGGGAAGAGGGGGGAAGAGCAGCCAAATACAAGCTACAAAGCCACCGTATCTATGGCACACAGATAGAGACAGAACCGTGGGGAACGCAGGCTGGAAACAATTTTCCTGGAGCTAGGCTGCCTTCAGAAAGAGCAATACTGTAAGGGACTCAGGGAGGGACAGGCTCTGCTGCACCTGTGTGCCAGCAACCCCACCCTGCTGTTCCAGTGTATGGCCTCTGCTCTGAGCAGGGTGAGAGCTGTGGGAGATTAAAAGGGGGAGAAGGCATCCCCAGTCCTCCCTGGCTTTGGAGCTTCGGAGCATCTACAGACTGTGAGCAGCCAGCAGTGGTGCCTCTGTCCCTTCCCCTTCCTCAGCGCAGTGCTGCCTTTTGCACTGGGGAAAAGCATTGCTGCTCTGAAAGGGAGAGGGCTAATTCGAGACTTAATATCCCGCCTTACTGTCAAATGCTGCTCAAAATGATTGCAATTGCCTTTAAACTTGCATTCCTTAGTTTTATTTTTAAGCTACAAACTCATTTGGTGTTTGTATATTTTGCAAGTGTAATTTGAAAATCTCCCACATAAGATAAATTTCCCTAACAAGATGTGATAGGGAATCCATGTCAGGCATAATAGGCTATCAAAGCAAATGCTGCATTTGAATCTTTTGTGCACAGTATATGAAATGTACAAAGTAATTATAAAACCTACGGAATCGAAATTATTCATTTGTGAGACGAATATTGCTAAAAAAAGACTTGTGATATTCTGATTGTGTTTAAGAACATCTTAAACCTTGCTGCACGCCATTCAGCCTTAGAATAACTGAGTTTAAACAAGGAGCATACATTTATCATCTGTGTTTAAATATTTTCTATATTGTGAATAATAGCTATAGCAATTGTGGCTGTTCTGACTCTGGAGGTGCTCAGCACCAGGTTGGATGGGGCCCTGGGCAGCTGACCTACTGGGGACACCCAAGCCCACAGCAGGGGCTGGAACTGGATGGGCTTTAAGGTCCCTCCCAACCTAAACCATTTTGTGATTCTATCATCCTGTGATAACTTTATACCCAGCGACCATTCCCTAAGGTATCTTAAAAAAATGAACCAAATATTAAATTCGGTTCCAAACCATATTTTAGTTGTTGCTATGTTTAAAATTTATTTAACTTTTTGCAGAAGTTGGAATTCATGTCAAGACGAGATGTAATGTGAATTCATTTTAAGAGTGAGAAATTAACAGTCTTGTTCCCCAAGGAGCAAAGTAATTAAGCTACGTGCGTTCACTGCAATGAGCTTGGAGCAAGCACATTTATTGTGCTTCTGCGGTTCTGACCCTTTTATAGAATTTTGTGTTGTTGGTTAGTTTTTTGATTTTCAGTGAGTACTTCTTGGGATATTAATGATGCTTCCCTAGGAACTCCGTGACCTTTGACTCTTCTCAGGCTTTATTCACACCGAAAAATATATCATGCTAGGCAGTGAGTTAACATGCACTACGTACAGTTTCACTCCTAGTGAATAAGAGTGCTATGATATATTAAAACTATTTTTAAACCATGTCCATGCCTACATTAAGCGCCGAAACATGCTCAGCATTACACAGATTAGAAATATCTCCTCCACATCTTCCCATTCCGACAACCAGCCTTCTGTTTCTATTATTCCACTGAGCTCCAGTTACAGCTGGCTGATGTAAGGGAAGAGCCACTGGGACAGGCAGTGCTTCCTTTCGTGTTTTCCTTTTCTCTCCCAGATAAGCAGCATGGCTGAGGCTGGATTCTGCCTTCCTGCTTTGCTAATATATGGACATCTCTCTTCCTGGAAGATAGGTTTCACAGTATGCATAACCTTTTGCCAAACTGTCATAGCAACAGCCATAAAATGGCTACATCTGCGTTTAAATGGTTTTGCTATGACTTACGGTTTTTTGGGATTTTTTTTTTTTTTCTCTATGTGAAAATGTACTTCCCAGGAATAAGAAATGAAAACCTGCAAGTGAAGGCAATGTGAGTTAACACTTACCAGCTGGAAAAGGGAGAGAGCGAGAGCAAATAGCAGCAAGTTCATTCAAAAGCTGTATCAGCTTGGCTCTGTGAAATATAAAGGATCAGTCTCAAGAAGACATGCTGGGGAAAAATCTGTTAGAGGACAACTTTTTCCAGGGAGAGTTAATAGAGACCAGACAAAGAGGAAGGCACTCTCTGACCTCAGACACTTGGCTGCAGAATGAAAACGCAGTACCAGCTGTACAAAGGCAGATAGCATCGGACCAAGCTGAAAGAGTCCTGCCATATTTTATTTTTTGCAATGATTCAAGAATGATTCAAGAACTCCAAGTAGTTATCAGCCTGCTTCGTAACAGTCTTAAAATATAAATGAATGCAGGAAACAATAACACGGGAAACAGCATTTCTTGCATTCATAGTGGTATATCCTTTAATGTGGTATGGTAGCATGGCCACATCCCCAATCTCACCCCAGTTCTCCATCACACAGGACACATGGGCATCCCAACAAACATCCTGCTCCTTTATCCCTATGCCCATCTCACCCCATGGGGCTGCATTCTGCAGCTTCCAGTGCTGAAGCTGTTGCAGCTGGTGCCAGCTGCAGCTGGTACTAATTACTGCACCTACAGGATGCCCCAAAGGAGAACAGAGTCACCCTCAGCAGATTCACAGTGAGAGGACATTCCTCTGCTGGAAATAGTTTTAATCCTTCCGCAGTAATACACTGATTCATTTAGTTTTCCATTTGATCGTAAAGCTCTGGTGGGTGGGTGTAGCTGAACAATTGTGACAGGCATCAGGAACAACAGAAAAAAATGCAAGATCCAAAAATTAAAATATAAAAAGGGAACAATGACCGGGCAGGTCAAGTTCCCCCAGTATCTCCCCAATGTCAGTGTGCCTCTGTATCCAGAGAGAGCTGGGCACAAAAGCCAGCACAGTTCAGCAACGCTTATCCAGCAGCAGTATCAGACGTAATTCTTCATTCCTGCTGTTCCTGGAGATTGAGGATGCAAAGTTTGGATAGGTTTTCATGTCAAACCTAAAGTATAAGGAAATGTCAATCTCCTGCGTTAACTTGTAATAAGCTCTCACAGAAAACAAAGGCTGTGGGTGAAGACAGAGACACCGTTCCAAGTAATTTCCCTAATTTGGAGGAAAAACCTGTCAGGTCAGGCTTTTTGCTACTAATGTTTTGAAAGCTTCTGTGTAAATAGATCATTGGGCATTGTTAGAAATTTGGAATTCAAACTAGTCTCTGCTGAAAGACATACACTGATTTGCAGCACAAGAATGTGCTTCTTTTGTATGCACAGTTTAGCAAGTTTGGAGAAATGTTTCCTTGCTGTAGGTCAAATGTGCCCTTCAGACACTCTTGGAAGGTCACAGATTATCATGAATCTTCCCATTATCCAGCAAAAGGCAGGAAAACACCTCCACCTGCTGTGGCTGTGTTACACATCACGATTTTCCCATTTATTACCCACAAAGTATCACCAGTATTAGAATAAGGATGTGATGGAATGCGATGCGTTTTCTTTTGCTGGCTCAGGCCAAAAGCTGTTTCAGGGGCTGAATACTGCTCCTGTCACTTCACTGCTATGAAAAAGATTGAAAAGTCTCATGTGAAAACATTATAGTCCATTCAGCTTCTGTGTGTAAAAGAGTGCAGAGGGTGTTTGAGCAGTGTTTTGAAGCAGCGATGCTGAGCAATGCAGGGGATGCAGCACTGCAAAATGACAGTGGCAAAAAAAAATGGCCAACAGAGCAATCACTTGGAATGGTAAGCATACTTATGCACAAAGATTTTGCATTCACTCTCTGATGTTATTGTTGTTGTTGTTATTATTTTTTAATTTTATTGTGAACCAGTGAATTTTGTGCAAATGATTTGCATGAAGCAGGGCTGGAATCTGCAGCACAGGTATTGGAGCTAATGTAGGAACATGCTCTTCTGCACAATTCCCATGCCAAACAGCAGCCTCAAGGGTGAGAAATCCCTTACAGCACTGCTTCTAGTTCCCTCCCCACACCCACATCCCTAATTCCTCCCGATTAGCAAGTCTGTACCTCTGAAACGTGGTTTAGATTCTGAGTATTTAAGGACAACTTCTTCATCATCCTGGATCTTGGCCTGAAGTTTGCTAACATTAAGATTCCCTTTGAGCTGCACTATTTGACAACAGAAGAATATTTGTATAAACAAAAACTTTACGCCTTTAAATAACTGAACCATTGATTTTGAATATACATTTCCTACACACACAACACTCCCACATGAGGAAAATAGCTAGAGCAAAGAATTAATCACATAACCAGTTAAGTTAACCGTGGCCTTATTTACCTTATTTAACTTATTCACCCGCCTTGTGCTACTCATTAAACATACTCAATGAAAGACTGAAATGAGAAGTGAAGGAACAAATCAATTCTAATGGCCTTTTTTTTTTTTTTAATGTGCCTATTTAAATGGCTAATCCTTCTTCATGGTAGCTGGATTCTGGGGAAGATATTTTGACATGACCTCTATTTGTTTTCATACTGGGCTTTGCTGGCAGCAACATTGTTTAAACTGAGGTTATGGGAAAAGAAGATGCTTAGAAAAGTACTGAGAATTCAGTCATGGTAAAAATTGAAAGAGAAATGAAACAAAGTCTTATACGTTGTGGGAGATCAGCCACCAACCTTCTTCTATTTCTAACTGTAATAGGCAGCTAAGTGGCTTTTGTCTCAACAATACTTCCTTAACATTAACAGAGGTGAGGTAAAGCCCTCCAATAAAACCCCAAACAAAAGTGGTAAATCCATTTTCTTGTCCATCAGCTGCTACTTGTGATGGAGTTCGTATTATTAATAAGTTTGTGGGATAGGAGCAAGCACAAACTTTCTGATGCCAAGGTTCATGGAAAACGTTCAGCACAGCATTAAAGAAGGACACATTGAGGAAGCATACCATTAAGATAAGGAAATCAAGTGCAAAGATATGGTTGCTCCTAATTGCACAACCAAGTTGGTGACAAGGGTAATCAGTTCTTCATCTAGTGGCCACACTTTCAGAGACAACCCTGGCAGCTGTGGGATAACACACCAGTGAGAGAGTGGAGTATCAACATGGCCCTGAACAATGTTCCTGAAATTCTGAGTGCAGTTGTTTTCAGGAAATGGACGTTCAGTGGCTCCTCAAGATCAGCTGCCAAAAATATAGAGGAAACTAGGCACCAAAAGCCCCAGGTATTTGGAAAACAGGGTCAGATTTCCCACCTGTCCTTGGAGGGTCTGGATGGCAGCGCTCTCCTCAGACCTACCTGTACAATTCTCCAGTTTTCTTCTTGATGTCAACGGGAGTTCCCTGCATGTGGGAAAGAGCTGAATATTACTGTCAAGATCTGCCGTGCAGATCTGAGAGAAGAATTTTTGTCCTTAAGTGTTGAAAATGTAATGATCTATTTGATAGTGAGAAAAAAAAAGACAGAAACAGTATGAAGATTTTTAAAAGAAAACACACACGCGCACACAATCCAAGCAGCCTTTGAAGTCAACAGCTTTGAAATAAAAAGCAGCCTCTTTACCAGCCACGTGAAACATATTCTGTTAACATTCTAGGTGTTGTATTTAAAACGGAGTTGGCCAAATTTTGCCGCCAGAGACTTGAATATAACTGGAAGCAGAGATCATATCTGCGAGTCTCAGGATGCTATCAGTTGTTCTAAATGAAAGTAATGTGTAATAGCATGCCAAGAGATCTCACGAGGTTGTTTCAGAAGGAAAATATTTGGGAAGTCACCAGAGAATGACTTTATTCTCATTTGATTCTTTAGCATAAATCAACGTTGGGATTTCCAAAGGGATTTAAGAATGATGAGGGACCAAACACAACTGTTCCTTAATGGAATTTGGCAGCCTCTCTATTTAGTCTCCTCTAAAGGCTTTAGTCTGCGCACAGTTTCTTGCTGGTTATGTTGAGCTCTGCAGGTAAGGGGCACCAATGCTGATTGCCTGCAAAGAGAAAATTACATCTGAGGGAGGAGGCAAGTCTGTGGTAGAATCACTAATCCCAAAATGGTGTAGAGGCAACCTCATTTTAACCAGTGCATTGAAATGTGGAGATTAGTCTCCCTACGTGGTAGATAAATAGCATTAACATGATGAAACAAACAAACAAACAAAAAAAACCCACTAAACTGAATCTCCTCTTGTAGTTAACAGAGGGTCAAACTTGATCTGTTTTTCATTGAAAGCAGGCCTTCTCATTTAGGGAGGTGGAAACTTTCCATCCTCTAAAATGGCAGATATCTATGTGTGCAAATTGAATCTCATATTTTGCCACATTCTTATGAACAAGTGGGTGGGTGGGACTATTATTTTTTTTTTTAAATTGAGGGTTTTGGAAGAATGCTGTGGAAATGAGGTATACTTGCTAAAAATATGTCTGCTTTGATGCTTTTGTTAATTATATCCCTCTGCCTGTGAGAGAGGTCTGGCTCACAGCAAAGGAAATAGAAAGGAACTAAAAATATTTCATAAAACTGTTAAGAACTTATCACACAGACTATTTGTTAGGAAAGCAGACATTTCCACATACACACATGTATCTCCCATTTACAAAAATGGATAGGCTGCGACAGAACACAGGGAGAGGTTCAGTTACTTTCTTGGTGAATGTTTTCCTCAGTGCAATGATAACAGTTCCTGGTGGTGATTTTGGAGTGACACCTTTCCTGGCTGCTATTGTGCCCCTTGGGAATTATTTGTGGGATGGAGTTCATGCTTCGCAGTACTGGAAATTAAGTATATAGTATTTCTTTTTCTTTTTTGTTCTCCAGAATTCACATATCCTATAAATACATATGAGGAGAACAGAGCCTATCGGTTCTTGCAACATTTCGTTTACACCGAAAATGATGAATGTCATTCCATGGAGAGGACTTGCTAGAATACTAATTCTTCCTTTTTCACTTTCTTTTCTTTTTTTTTTTCTTTCTTTTTTTTTTAAGCCATAACAAGATTTATGAGTGAACAGATACACTTCCAAGATGAAACAGAAAAACATCTGCAAGATGAGAATTTACTTGCGCTATTAGTGCTATTCTTTCTGCACTGATGAGTAGTAGAGATAATCCCATCCATTACAGACGTCCATAACTTTGCTAGCAAATATTTTAACCCCTTGAAGATGCTAGCACAGATCCTGCGCCACTGCAACAATTTTCAGTTAAAAATAATAGAAGAAAAATAGACAATGTACTTAGGGACAACATTCGGTGTAGTTCATAGACCATTGCTGCCAGAGATCTGTTTTGATCACATTTATGCTGCTTTTATACAAATGTAATTAAAGGGAAATACAAATCCTTGAACTGAATGGATTCCAGTAGTGAGTATGGTTATATATTAAAAAAAACAACAAACTTCTTTGTAGTGTGTAAATGTTTTTCAGCATGGTGAGCCCAATGACCCAATAACTTTTACTGACTTTTTTTCAGAGGGACTTTCCAATCATAAAATGCTTTTCCATCAAAACTGAGATTTTTTAAAATTTTACTTTGATAAAAACAGGCTCAAATTCAGAGGGAATGTTACACTAAGCACTCTGGTTTTATTTTGCTTCAATTCAATTTCTTCAGACCATTTCATCTTTAACTGTACAATTTAAAATATGTCTGCTTTTCTTATAACATTCTGGCATGATCAAAGTGGAATGTTTTAAAGTGGCCATTTTGCAGTCTTAAAAACAAAACATTTTTTAAATGAAATTCCAATGTCACAGCTTTGACCTTCGTCCCCATTCAAAGTGAAAACCATTCCTGTACATCAGAGCTCCCTGCAGGACTGGGTGACTGAGTCTTTACAGCATGTAAAGCCCCACCCATAATTCTCAGCAGCTAAAATCCTGATCTCTTTGCAAACAGGACTGGCATACTTTAAGGAGGAGAATAAAACAAAGCCATCAACAATATACAAGTTGTTTATAGACCAGAAACACATTATACATTTTAATTAACATCTTGTACTTGGGAAAAATATCTATCATATAATAGAGTCATACAGTCATTAGGTTGGAAAAGATCTCTAAGCTCATAAAGTCCAATCACCAACCCATCCCCACCATGTCCCTCATCTCCACAGCTCTTGAACACTTCCAGGGACAGTGACTCCACCATGTCCCTGGGCAGTCTGGGCTGATACTTCACCGCTATTTCTGAGAAGAAATTTTTCCTAATTGAGTCTGTAGTGAAGAGCCTGACATTGCTGTTCTCCCTGCCCAATCTCAGTTCTGCTGAGCCTGAGTATCTCAACCCCAATAGTGGAAATGCACCTTCTGCTGGCACTTGGTGAAGTACCATGTTATGCAGCAGCAGAAGAATGCACTGAGCCTGCTGGCTAGTGGAAATGGAGAAGACTGACTCCCAAGGGAAGGTCTATGAGTGTATGAGAGGGGGATTTTGAAAAAGGCTGAAACAACAAAACCAAGCAGCAATGTTACAGATCAGTGCCGTGAACTGTTACTTAATGCTCAGCTATGTTTCCTTTACAGATGTTCTGATGAGGTCAGGGTAACATGTACGTGTGAGTCATCTCCATATAATGTCTAAGAATATTTATTAGCACTGTGTATGTACCTAGGGATTTTGTAAACAAAATGTCGGGTCTTTTTTTTGTAGAGATGGATATAAAAATCAATCATTTTAGGAAGCGCAACAATGAATTTTATTCTTGGAAGAATTTTTCAGCCTCAAAATCAAGCTGACTTGGGACCTAAAAGAGCAAATTTCACCATATTGTCTGCAAGCAGACTCCATCATGGCATTGCCATAGTCATCTATCATCAGAAATCA
>JALIRH010000022.1:8937500-8950926 GCA_023055505.1 Callipepla californica brunnescens
TTAATAGAACTCGCTGGCCGTGCCTTTCTCAGATGCCATTTGTCATTTTCAGCATGCAATAATCAATAACTTGGCTTTGAAATAAATAATATAACAGTCACAATATATTATCATTCAGGCTGGCCTTATGCTAACCATAAAACAAGACTTGGAGAGATGAAAACTTTAGGTAAATGCCAAAAATGAAATAACTGCCAACAGGAGCTAAGTGAACAAGAAGCTTTATATGGTTCTGCTTCCAAATTAGTTCAGACTTTCCTCATGTTTGGGAAACAGCATCTCCTTCCAAAACAAAACAGGAATCATCTGACTTGAGGCTGGTGACAACTGCCACCCCCTGGATCCCTTTGCCATGGCGTTGATACAGCATCACTCTCCCAGGCTCCAGGTCAGCAAAGGCACAGAAGCACCAGCACCAGTCTGTTGTTATTCACTGGGGCAATTAAACACATGCTAAGTTTTCAACGTATGATTGTTACATTGAAATCAATGGGGCCCAAGAGCGCGCCTAAATTAAACGTGTTTCTAAGCCCAGCTGGAGTTTAGAAAAGCAGCTCCATGACTAGATCACTAAATCCCAGCAAAGTTTGGGGAGCGCAGTGGGTGCGGTCCATGGGCTCAGTGGGGACCTGAGCTGTGTGACCTGAGCAAATCCAGCATTGTGCAGCCCTCCTATACCACGTTTGGGTCCATCTCACACATGTCTGGGCCTGAGTCTACTGCACATGTCTGTAAACATAGACATAAATGTTGTCTGCATCCTCTACCCCTTTATGAATTTGTTCGTATGAGTAGGAAGTATAAGCTGGAGGGATAAGCCACAGATAGGATGCAAGTGCAAACTTAACTCTACATTTCTGTCTTTGGCTGGGCCTGACTCAAAATCCTAGAATGACCCACGTATTTACTTCCCTTCTTTGAATTTGCAGCAAGACTGCGATAACCTCTGGCCAACCTTGGCTGCTGATCTCTACCTTCTAACCAAAAGTGAGCCTGCAGATTTGTTTCTGAGCTAGGAGCAACCTGCAGGGGTTGGAAAGAAACAGGGACAAGTTGGTGTCTAACCCACGCTATTGATTTTGTGTGTTCTATTCGTAACTCATCTTGACTATGGCATTTGACTTTAAAGCAAAGTTCTACTCAGGTATCTGTAGTTGGTCCAGTGGAAATCACTGTGATGATACATATAGGTAATATTTGTAGCACAGCATTTCAGTAAGGCTGTGTTTAGAGCCTGTCCCCTCCTCTTATCCATAACAAAGGAGGAAAGTGCAAGGAACCTGGGAGCAGTAGCAAAGTGAGTGTGTAGCAACAAGGTGGGGGAGAAGTCCTTCCTCCTGTGGGGCCAGTGCTGCTGCCCGCTCCTCCTCCCTGAGTTGGGAAGCAGGCATGACTGTTGGTTCAGCCACAGACTTCCTCTGGCACCTGAGGGCAAGACTTTGTATAAATAAATTCTGGCAGTCCATCTTGGAGCAGTCAGTGTTACGGGTTCAGCTGGAAGCTGTTCCAAGCAGGACCGTGCCCAGCCCTGGAGGAGAGCACTCCCTGGCACTGAGCAGCTGCTGAGAACTGCCTCGCCACCTCCCATCCTGGCTCCCAGGCTGAGAGCACACCTCTGTGAGCTGCTGCCTCCAGTCAGCTCCTGCTATAAATACCCATATTCCTCAGATCTCAGAGTCACAGAACTGTAGGGGTTGGAAGGGATGTACAGAGCTCATCGAGTCCAACTCCCTGCCAAAGCAGCTCCCAGCCCAGGTTGCACAGATAGGCATCCAGGCAGGTCTTGAACACCTCCAGAGATGCCACCTAATTACTGAGATTTATTATAAACAACAGAAGTTCCCATTCTCAGGTCTGAGCAGCCCTTGTCACTCGTGCGGTTTGAAATAATGATAACAATTAAAACCAAACAAGCTCCACATAAAAACGCTTCCATCCTCTGCTGCCGTTATAATCGATATGGCCCCAGCACATGCCACTCAGATGAGCCACTTCATCTTTACCAGCTTTTGGAAGTCATTTAATCACCCTTTCTTTCCCTGCCCCATCTAAACCGCCAGGTCTGCAGGGCAGAAATGGCTGGGGTAACGCAGGCTTAGTGCTTCAGACCATGAGGTGCCAGCCATGGCTCAGCTCCCCAGGAGCTCTTGTAAACACAAATAATTAATTTTATATTGTCTGTTTAAGAGTGGGAAAGTGGGAGCTTGAAGGATGTGATTTAATTTGATTTTCTTTCTTACTTTCCGACAGATTTGAATACTACAGTTAGGGTGATGATCGGTGGGAGGATGGGCCTGAAGGAGTCTTTAAGACCCCCAAAGATAGTTGGAGTCTGCAGAGCATTTATCATAAGTAGCGCCAGCACGTGAATCTAAAAATAGTGTCTCTGATGCCGTGTGTATATGACTGATATTAAAAATGACTGATATAACAGAAAGCGCTTCACCTCTGTTGCCAACAGGAAGGTAGGTCTCTAGTATTCTCAGACTTAAATGCTGCCAGTATTTCACGTTAGGATAGTCATAAAGTTAAAGGTTAATAGGCTGTACAAATGACAGAGTTTAAGGGAAAAAATGAAGATGGGAAGATTTCTAGCACTTAGGGAACATTTTAAAAATGAAGCTCCTCTGCCTAATGTAATTTTCCCCATATTCTTTCTCACGCTGTTGATCATTATTGAAAATATTTCTATTTGCATAAGTGATTTCTCCTTCACTGCCCACCACCGTTTGCTTTTTGGACGATCACTACTTCCCACAGTACATGATGAGTCATAATCCTGCTGCCTGCCATAACAGTCTGCTGCCACGAGGATGTAATGGGGCTAAATTAAAGCCATAGCCTCGGAGGGAGGATGGGCAGGGAGACACGGGAATGAGGAAGGCTTCTATTTAATTGTGAGCCATCAGAAGTGGCAGGTTGAGGAGAAAGGCAAACACGCGCGTTGCTGGAAATGGGATTTGGATGTGTTGTTTCTGGTTAGCTCAACGGCTGTCGTGAGTGGCAAAAAGACTTATTGCTGTGTGAGCTTTACTGCCATGAATGGCAGGAATTCTTTTCTGTGGTGCCAGAACTAGAAATGGGAATCTAATGGCAAGATTAATGTGACTAAGGTAAATATTGTTACAAGGAGACTCCCAGTTGTCATGTTTACTTCTGCACTGATGGAGAGTAATTCTCCCTTGTTTCCTGTGGAGGCCTTGTAGGGCAACTGGAAAAGGCCATTGTTCGGGGTTTGTCTCTTGTGGCACTCTTGGGACTGAAATTACAGTGAAGCGCAGCTCTTCAAAATTTGCATTCTCCAAATGCTCTTCTCTCAATCTGATCAGTGCCTGCTGATTCTCAGGAATAATTAACGTGAAAGGTGCTGCTGAGATCAAGGCGATCTTTTCAATCGTGTCCCAAGTACGTGTACTACACACACTATAACACTAAGCTGTGACAAGCAGTGTGTGAAAGCACCTTCAAGTCAACATTTATCCTTACTGCTTTCTTCATGTTTGAAAGTGACCCACCCAAGCAGTGCTGAATTCTGGGTGTGCAGAGAATCTCCCTGGGCCCACTCCCTGAGAGGCAAGTAAGAGGCACAGCTAGGCTTTGACATCTGGTGGCCCCAACCAGTGCTGTAGCTTTTCTTCCTCTGTGCTCTTCAGCGACATGTCCTTAAAAACCTTCTGGACCTGAGATATACAGAAGAAGTTAGATATTCTTGATTTACTGTATTCTGAGCAACAGAGAGTTATGAGATAAGTATGGCTGCTGGGCAAAAGTTTCTGCTGCTCTGGAGCTAAAATGAAATAGACAAAGTGCCTTGATGCTCCCTCTGGTAGTGAATTCTATGCCTGTGCCACATGACCAGACCTTTTATCTGAACAGAAGCCTGAAGTTGTAGGAGGTGCTCCATACCCAGCTGCTGGGAAGACCAGAATGTCAAGCTTCACATTCCCCATGCATGGTCAGAGGTGAAACTCTCTACGGCAAATGTTTTAAGGACTACGGTAGCACTTGGTGCCCTCCAGCAGTGTGCAAGTATTGTATTTATTTTGCATGTGATGTTGGATAGAATGTGATAAAAATATTCCAAGAAACGTAAGCAAAGTTAAATCCACCTTCTCGTTCCTTTGTTTGGAGACTAAAAAGCTGTTAAACGGAAATGAAAAGGAGTAAATTCCTTGCCTTGCAAATAGATTTCCTAAGACTTTACCATTGCTTGGATGAAAAACGTTTGCAAGATCTCCAGATTCATGAGCATTTTCCATATCTGAAACCATAAGTCACACACTGCCTTTGGGAGAGTTTAGGGCTCTTCTTTACACTTTCAAGACCCATTGTTTTCAGTTAACTTCTTGGATTCAAATAAGGCCTATTTAGGAAAGGAGTATTTTTCTTGCTGACCTTATGCCGCTGTGGGAGCTGTCTCACACAGCTGGGTTGTCTGGTTTCATCCCTCTGCATTGGCAGCTGCTCATGTAAGCAGGGCTATGACAGCAGTGGGATTGCTCATGTGAAGAAGGGCTCACCTAAAAGCAGACGGTTCTTTCTCTTTGGTCCTTTGCAATTTCTGGTTTTATTCATACTTTTTTATTTTTTATTTTTTATCAGAAAGAAGGCATGGTTATAATGTTCCAAAATAAAAGACAGTTTTCTTTTGAGAAAGAGGCCATGCCTAAAAGTTGAGTGAAGAAAATGCTGCCTATAGCCTTTTATTAGCTTCATTCACTCTAATATATCTGCCTTGTATGCCAAGAAAAGTATAAACAAATGGCAGGGTATTGGTTTTTCAATAGCAAGGTTTAAACCAAGGTTATAAAAAACATATCCCATCTGACTGTATTTATGAAACAATTAATATTGTCAATGTCTTTTCCATCTCCTCCAAGTCACACTTACTACATAAACTTTGATATATCTCTAAGAAGAACAAAAATACCAGCCAGAGAATAAACAGGGCAGCGCGCCAGCCCTATCGGAAACGATTTCCTTGTCTCCTTATAAAATGCTTTGGTATTAAAATAAACCAAGACGTAATTCTCTTGAATTTGCCTGTGAAGGCTCGGGTCACAGCTGACAAAGGGTCCTGGGTTTAGCTTGTAATATCAGAAACTATCCGCAGTTAATTATTTTCTCGTAGAGGGCTTTTACACTAGCAGCAAGTCTCTAATTCTTCGTTTTACCCCCAGGACCGTAGCAATTTAGTATCCTCTCTCTCACACCCGCAGGAGCACGCAGGAGCCCCGGCCTGAGCTCGTAGCTCCCTCGTGGTGCGGGATGAGACCCGCTGGCCCCGGGTCCGCCCGCGGATCTCCCGGCACTGTCCCTGGTGCTGAAGGGACCGCTCCTCGGAGAGCCCGAGCGGGCGGAGCGTACCTGCTGCTATTTATCCTGTTATTGTTAGCGCTGTTATCGTTATTTGCAATCGTATCATGATTATAACCGCATTCATTCTAGTGTTGAAATCTTCCCGGACAAAAGCAAAAACGTTTTCCTAAGAATTTCGTCCATAGCCCAAGTTTTCTTAGCGAAGATTATCGTGGCAGCTTCGCACTCTTGTTTTAGCGAGACTTCCTCGCCCTTGTTTGCCACCTGAAAATCCAGGGCTGCTTATCAATAACGCTCTGTGTGTCATGCTGCTGCAAAGCATGCCAATCGATATATTATAATTTCAGAGCTTATTAGGAAGGTGAAGGGCGTTATCAAGGACATCTGGAAATTCTGATCAGTGTTCTACAATCTCTGATCAGCTTCAGTGCTGTAGAACAGAATAAAATCAAAATCTCTAACTAGAGAGGCAGTGTCTAACCCCCTCATTCATACAAACCCTTACTGCCAATAACACCCCCCACCCCACTCCCCCCAAAACAAACAAAAACCTGAATAAATAACAGCAGAGGTATCATCTGCACATTTGCCTTAGTGTCTTTTGCCATACCCTCTGTTCTTCGTTCCATTGCAGCTCTCAGGCACAAATGACAGCATGATGTGTACGGTATGTAATTTTCCTGACTGAAATATCTGAGTGCAAGAGTGATCTAGAGGAAGGTGGGAATACATTAAAAGTAATTTTTTGTGACAGCATTACACAAGTAACTGAGATCTCATGCTCTGTGGATGACAACACACGGTAAGAATACTTATCAGGATGGTAAAGAGAAACAGTTAGTGCTTGCTTAACACATTAGGATTATTATTTTGACAATTCTATTGCTCTTCAGATACCCAGCAGTGCTCACAGATCTTACATTTCATGCCTATGTCATGCTGAAATTGTTCCATTTTCTGTCGTTTCTAATACAATTATTTGTCTTACCTGCTGCCTTGAACAAGGTGTTCTGCCATGCTGTCTGAGCCAATCGTGCCATCCCCCTGCGCTGGTTTTTGCTATGGGTCCTTAATGACAAGCTGTCTAGATTAGGCAAAGAAACCATCCTTAGTTCCTAGCTAGCTTTGTTAGTGCTTCCCGGATGCTTCTCATATCTCTGTATGAGGAAGCAGTTTCAATCCTCCGTTCTGGATTGTAAGGGCTGAACTGGTTGAGTACCCATGGCTTAATGTCAGAGACCACCTCTTGTTATGCAGAAAACAGCGGTGTAACTGCTCCATGATGGCTGTACTGTTGATGAAGCTGAGTACACATCCATGCATTGAAGGGTTTGCACAGCAGTGGATTTAGTCCTTCTGCCCTCCCCCAACCAAGCAGTACCCTCACTCCAAACACCATAAGCACTGAGCTGTGTACCTCAAAGCAGTTGGACCATTACAGATCCATTGCCGAGGGCCATGTGGACAAGGAAATGGTGTGACATCCAGCTTGTGTGCAGGGATACCCGAGAGAGGATCTAGTTTTGTGTGAGTAATAATGGGATAGTAATAAAAACTTGTGTGTTTCTTTTTATTTTTTTCTTGTTATGCCTCTAAATGAAATCTTTCTGGTGCTGAGGTTGTCCTGGCACGTAACATTGCTTTAATAAACTATTAGCAATGAATTTCTGATATGTACTGCTCACGTTTAACTAAATACATTGCAAATATTTTCTGCTTGCCTTTCTAATAGATTTTTCATTTTTCAACCATGTAAAAAATCAGTGCACACTACATAAAAATGTACCTGTGACCCAAAGAAGGAATTTGGGTCAGAATTTGGTTTGGAATTTGACTTTGAAGGTAAGAACTCTTACCCCAGAGCAGTCATGTTTTGGCCTCTGATGCTCACATCTTTATAATGTGGGTTTGAGCACTTTCAATAATGCAGCAGAAATAGGAAACTTCATTATTTAGGATAACATTTCTCCTGGAATGTGCAGAAACATTATGTGGAAAGAAGCCCAGAAATCTTCTTTCCTCTGTTTCCTTTTGCAGAACATGCAGAACAGTCTGCACTCCACAGCAGGGATATGAGTGCTGAGCTGAGCTGTCTGAATTTCTGAAGAGGAGATGTCCTTTTGCTGCCCCAGCCAAAAGAGGCAGAAGGAGCCCCCTTCTTGGGATTCCTGAAATATTGAGCTTCTCTGTGGAATAGCCTTCCTTGAGGGCTGGCAGGCAAGACAGACCTATTAGAAAGTGCAAACCACGCAGAGATCTTGACATAGAAGCTCTTGCTGAAGCATAAAATGGCCCCATGGTTCATGTATTTTACAAAACCATGAGCTATTTTGGGGATTTGCCGACTCGGAACAACCTGGTTCAGAACACCATGCCATTTATCACAAAAGTGCTTAGGGAAATTAGGATGACCTCAGGATCTTCTAATGAGGTCCAAAACACAGCTCACGTTCAGTATGTATGCTCAGCACAGAACAATTGCCAAGGATCTCAGATAGGAACGCGAGACTCCTCATAAGTAGCTGATTTTTGAGTCAATGGGCTGTAACACTTTTGAAATCAATGATTATTTAAGGACTCCTAAAACGGCACGTTGTTCAGCGGCTGTGCACACAAACATTGGATCTATTCTATTCCCTGCTGGCTCTCAGCAAATGGATAATTTGGATCTGAGTTCTGAAGGCTGAATATGGATTATAACTCTCGTTTCCTTGCCAGACCAGTAAAACAATCACCACAGAGCTTCAGAGTTCTGTATGACTTCAGCAGGAGCTGAAAACACTCAGCACTTTTCAGGTGTGGTTCCAGGGTGCTTGTGGATTTTCTTGAGCGTGTAATTTGTGACCACAAAGAAATCTGGAGTTTCAGCAGTGCTGACCTGTTTATTTGTTCAGACTTGCTTCCCACTTTCCAGAAAATAATTCGGAGTTTACAGCTTGATATATTAAGCACCAGTTTTTAGACTTAGAACCACCAACTTCGAAGTTGCCATCTATCCATTGTTCTTTGGATATTCCCATCCTTATATAGATATATATAAACAGGTAGGATGAGTTACAGTGAAGCCTAATTTGGATGAAACGTCAAAGAACAGCTTGTATTCTGCCTTGACATCCCCCTGTGATATCTGTCACAAGGGATCTCCTCCAGTGTATTTAGCTCTCCTCTTTTCTGTGAGCACAGTCGTGAAAGTGATAAATTGTGCACACACGGCCATTGCCAACACGAAGATGGTCATACTTTCCAGCAACGGGACTCACCGTGACAAAAGCAGAGGACGTGTTGTATGGGTTTGTGATGGTCAAAGAGCATCGCATCATCTTATATAGAGTGAGGGTGTGGTGCTGTATGGGATGAATGCTGTAGTTGGATCACATCATTTGCCCATCGGTTGGATTTATTCAAAATTACAAGGCAGTTTGCAACAGAACTTGTTCCACAGAAACATCGCAACCTAGAAGTTTTTCCTCTTTCCTGTAAAAATGATGTCTTTGTGAGTCAGAGACAGGGCTGGGATGGGCCCCAGAATAGAAGTCTCATACCTTAACGGTGCAGTCAGGGTCAGAATGGAAACTCTAATATCTGTCAGAAAAGAAGCTCGGCTTGCCAGGAAACCACCAGAAAGCAGATACCTGCAAGACCTTCAATTTAAAGGAACAAAAATGCCATTGTAAGGCTCAATAAGGGAACAGCTTTCACTGTTCCAAAATACATCCTGGTCCGTGCGCATTGCATACACCCCTCTGTACCCAGCCGAGCAAAACCCGAGCTAGGTTACCAAGCATAACTCATGTGTAGTTCTTCTAGCCTCCAATAAAACATCCTGATCAAACACATCCTGACATGTCTTGTGATGAGAAAGTAGCACCCGCTTTCTGGGTAACCTCTTATTTCCCGCAAGAAGCAATTGAAAGAGTGGCATTGTTTCTGAATAACTCGGATTTTACGATGGCCCTGACGGTCTGTCACAATCTGCAGTAGGGAAGGGAGAGCCATCGCCAGCGGCTCAAAGTCTGCAGCGGTTAATCTTTGGCACTCACAAAATTGTTTTTAGCTGCCTGGGCAGCAGAACAGCAGCTCTGAAATCCGAGAGCAGGAGAATTCATTTCAATTGCCTGAGTAAGTAATATATCTGCATGGGGCAAACTCCTAACTGTGTTCTCATCTCCCCCTGAACATCCAAACCCGATGCTACGAGGCACTCCCCAGTGGAAGAAACTGTTTAAAGCTAGCCGCGAAATTAACTACTGCTTTGATGGATGGCTGTTTCCTTACAACGCTGCAGAGCACTGAGAAGAGCACGGGACTGGCTGCGCTGACAGTCCTGCTGCTGGCAGAAAGCTGCTGCCAGAGAAGATGCAGAGGCAAACCTCACAGAAATCACAGTGCAGATTCATGCTTCAGCTTAGCAGGAGTGCGACTCCATAGAAAAAAAATCATGGAAAAGAAGAGGCGGTACTGAGACAGGATAAATAAGGAGATAAATCACTTGGCAATACAGAGCAAGCCAAACCTGAAAATAAACAATTACTTTAAATCATATCAAGCACCTATCTCCAGCATCACATTTATGCAATTGATCCATGTGTAAATTAGCCAATTAATTCTGAATTGGAACACTAATGAAATAATAATCATCTGTTAACAATGGAATGGGACGAGAGTGGGTCTGGAAACAAAAACAGAGGAAAGACCGCAGCAAAACCCCCTGGGCACGGGGACCCCAGCACCAGGCTTCGTGTGCAGGTGTTGCTAGGGGGCATAAACACGTAAGCGTGTGAGAAAGAGATATAGAAAGGGATACAGGAAGGGATGCAGAAAGGTTCTTTTTTTCTTTTTTTCTTTTTCCTTTTTTTTTTTTTTTTTTTTTTTTTGATGCAGAATAAAGGATCGCAAAGGGGACGTTTCTCCCAGCGTCATCGCGGACCGGCTCGGTTTGCCTTTCCTGCTCAGCTTTGCCCCAGTGGCTGTCGGCCCCGAGGGACGGCACACGGAGAAGTGAAGCTGCAGCGGGCTGCTCCCCGCACCGGGCTGCTCTCTGCATCGCCTCCTGCCCCTGCGTCTCAGTCCAGAACTGAGTACTATCCCCACTGAAACGGACTTTCTCTAACAAAGTCCTGACAAGCTTTATTTTGATGCCTCCGATTGAAACAGATGCTTAGAGGAGGAGAGTATTTCCCAGATGAGCCCCCATCCCTTTGTGATGAGCTTCGCTGATCTTAGGATCATCGAATCATCGAATCATCTTCTATTTCTGCACCTCCCTGTGCAGCTGAACTGCTCCTTGCAATGCCAGTAACGGTTCGAAATGGACACATATGAGCTGGCATTCTGGAAAAGGCACATATGCTGAAGGTACACAGTCAGTAACGCGCCTGTTGCAGCCCAAAATGGCACTCGGTTGTGTCTGCGGGAGCTCTCCTTGGGCTGATGACCCCAAATGTTCTGAGGGATGCAGAACTCCCAAAGAGAGCCCACAAGCACTGCCAGTGACTGATCTGGTTCAGATAGAAGGTGTTATTTCGAATGGCAGGTGCACGCATTTGAAAGGGAACAGCAGGAAGAGCAAGAGAAAACCACTCCGTTCGGTCAGGGCATTCAAACATTTACAGGTAGAGCTGCTTGCCCCCTCTGTGCGCACCCACCCACCTTCAGGTCTATAGCTCCTGTGCCAGGAGAGATGCGTGCAGTGGATGTGCGCGTGTGCCCCCAAACAGTCCCAAACAGTTAGAGCACATCAGGCTGGGACAATTTCCCTTATCTCCTTTCTTTCTTGTCTCCCCTTCCTTCCTTCCTTTTCCTTTTCCTTTTCCTTTTCCTTTTCCTTTTCCTTTTCCTTTTCCTTTTCCTTTTCCTTTTCCTTTTCCTTTTCCTTTTCCTTTTCCTTTTCCTTTCCTTCTCCTTCTCCTTCTCCTCCTCCTCCTCCTCCTCCTCCTCCTCCTTCTCCTTCTCCTTCTCATTTCCCTTTCCCTTTCCCCTTTCCCTTTCCCTTTCCCTTTCCCTTTCCCTTTCCCTTTCCCTTTCCCTTTCCCTTTCCCTTTCCCTTCTTTCCCTTTCCCTTTCCCTTCTTTCCCTTTCCCTTTCCCTTTCCCTTTCCCTTTCCCTTTCCCTTTCCCTTCTTTCCCTTTTCCATTTCCCTTTCCCTTCTTTCCCTTTCCCTTTCCCTTTCCCTTTCCCTTTCCCCCTTTCTCTCCTTCTTTCTCCCTCTCCTCCTTCCCCTTCCCTCCCCCGACGTCTCTCCCATCACGGACCCCTCTGCCTCCAGGTCGTCCCAGCTCGGTCCCTACACGGCGGTGCCCGGCAGTGCCGGCTCCCGCCGCCCGCCCCGGTGCACGCAGACCTCCTCCCGCTCCCGGTCCCGGCAGAGGGCGCCGCGGGCCGTGCGGGGCGGAGGGGCCGGGGTCGTGCCGTTCGCGGGATCCGTTCGGAGCGCCGAAAGTTGTCGGATCCGCGGCAGTCCGGCGGGGAGGCGGCTCGGGGAGGCCGTGCCCGGCGCGGCTCGGGGCGGCCCGGCTCTGCCCGCGGCTTTTGTGGGTGCGGGCTCGGGGCGGGGCGGCGGCGCGGAGGGGCGAGGGCCCGCTTTTGTGGCCGCGCGGCTCGGCCCGTGCCATTCGCCTCCCGCGGTGCCTCGGCGGAGCCGGGATCCCTTTGTGCTAATAGCCCCGTCCTCATTTGCCCGCCTAATTGGACTCCGCCGAGCCAATAACGAACGGGCGGGCGCTCGCAGCCTCCCGCCGCGGCAGCGCACGTCGCAGGGGGGCCGGGGCCGCGGCGCCTGCGGGGCAGGGGCTGCGCGGAGCCTTCTCCTCCCGGCTGCCTCCCCGCCTAATCCCATTTGCCATTGTGCGTGCCCAATCGCCGCGTGCTCCCCGCGTTTAACTTGGATGACATTTTGATTTCATCATTAGCATCCGGCGCCGGGTCGACGCAGCGGCGAACGGCGGCGGCGGCGGCGAGGAGCGCGGCTCTCCGTCCTCTCCCGGCCCCGCAGCGGCGCCCGGTGCCGCTCGGCTCCCCGCGGCCCCCCGCGCTGCCGCCCCCCCCATGCGAGGGGCCCCCGGCCGGGCCCGCCGCGCTCCCCCCGCCGCGCCGCCGCCGCCCCTCTCCCCCGCGCCGCCGGGAACCGCCACCCGCGGCGGGCAGGAAGCGGGCGGGCAGCGGAGGATGCCGGAGACCGGGCAGGAGCCGCCCAGCGCCCCGCCGCCGCCGCCGCCCCCCTCCCAAGGAGTCCTTCTACATCAAGAACCTGCTCAACGGAGACCCCCCCAAAGCGGCCCCCAAGCAGCCGCCGAGGGCTCTGTTCGCCCCTTCGGGCAAAGCGGACGGCTCCGGCTTCGCCCTGTCGCAGGTGGGAGATCTCTCCTTTCCGCGCTTCGAGATCCCCGGCGCCTCGCTTCGCTCTGAGCGCGCACTGCCTGGAGAGAGCCCAGACCTGGTGGTACCCCCTACGCGCTGACGCCGGCCGGAGCCCACCTGCCCCGCACCGAAGGTACCGCTCCCTCCAACCCTCCGTCTCTCCTTCCCCCCCCCATCCGTCCGTCCCGTCCTCCCTCCCGTCCCTCCAGCTCTCTCTCCATCCCCGACGGGACGGGGGGGGGGGGGGTGGTGGCACCGCGGGCGGGCGGCGGGGCAAAAGCGCAGGGCTGACGGTGTCTCTTTGTGTCCCTCTGTCCCCGTGCAGCCGCGGAGAAATCCCTCCTGCGGGACTCGTCCCCCGCCTCGGGCACCGACAGGGACTCCCCGGAGCCGCTGCTCCAGGGGGGGGACGCGGAGCAGAAGGAGCGGGACCCCAAGAGCCCCGCCGAGATCGTGCTGGAGGAGAGCGACTCGGAGGAGGGGAAGAAGGAGGGCGGCTCGGAGGACTGGAAGAAGCGGGAGGAGAGCCCCGAGAAGAAGCCGTGCCGCAAGAAGAAGACGCGCACGGTGTTCAGCCGCAGCCAGGTCTTCCAGCTCGAGTCCACCTTCGACATGAAGCGCTTACCTGAGCAGCTCGGAGCGGGCCGGCCTGGCCGCCTCGCTGCACCTCACAGAGACCCAGGTGAAGATCTGGTTCCAGAACCGCCGCAACAAGTGGAAGCGGCAGCTGGCGGCCGAGCTGGAGGCGGCC